>JAQQZT010000038.1:13481181-13493563 GCA_030068275.1 Clarias platycephalus | reverse complement strand
TGATATATATCGTTATCGAGGTAGAAAATTGCTTCTACCGTGATAGAAGATTTTGGTTATATCGCCCACCCCTACTAATGAGCATAAATTAGCTTTGCCGGCTAGCTAGCAAATGTTACCTAACGTTAGTCAAGAAACATAAGAAACTGACTCTACATATAATCTACCGATACAGAGACTATTCGGCCAGTTGGCCAGTGAAAGTTCTCAGGTAACAGATACTGTATATTCATCCTAGCCAGTCTGAGTCAATATTTAGTCATCATTATCAGTTAATGCTATCAAAGCACAGTTAACTAAGGTAAAACCACGTGTAAATTAGAATGGCTAAATGTTATGAAAAGGGTTAAATGTTGGCTTCTAAATATTTTAGGCTCCTGGTGATTTATGGTGTCTGGAGCCCTGCTTCTGATGGGCTGATTAGATAATTGCACGAGTGAGCAGTTTTACAGGTGCTCCAAGTGGATTGTACTTGTATGTGAAAGAAAAAAAGGTTTAGTGAAGCTTGTCATTTTCAGAACTATAAAAGTGAAAATACACACATCCAGTAGCAAGATGATTTAACTATAAAGTTTCTTCTGAAAGTACTGGAGTGACAAGGCCAATTAAAGAACCTAACTGCAAGAAAATCAAACAGAGCATGAGCATCGTGTACAGTAAGTACAACAATTTAGAATGTCAGTAAAAAAATAAAAAGAAAGAAAGAAACCACAGGTGTAAAAACCACAAACACACATTGAACAGATCAGCCAAGAATAACAACAGCAGTTGATGACAGAAATATTTGGAGAACTGTAAAGAAAAACCCCAAAACAAGATGAAGATGGCTTCAGTAGCAGAAACCCAGAATCCTCACTACATTACGCAAACAACTTAATCAGAAAGCCAGATTGGACTTGCGTGAGCTTATCGATCATGCAGCATGGCAATAGCGTATTGGTTTGGGCTTGACAGCTACTTCCGGAATGGGCTCACTATCCTTTATTGATGATGTAACTTAGTGTAACTAGTGACTGAAAAGATTGAAAGATTATAGTATTATAAGCTATATTTTTATACATTCTTCCTGGAGTAATTTCTTCTTGTATTCTTTAAATAAACATACTTCTAACCTTCTATAGACCATCCAAATTATCCAAAGTATTTCTTCTAAGGCTATCCTATAATATTTTATTGGGACTTTTAGTTTGAAATACTAATACCATACATAGTGATTTATCAGGAATGTAATACAAATGCATCAGTCAGATTAAATAGGCAATTTCATCTAAACACATGTGAATAGGAGGCCCACATTTTTTGGAACGCTTGCAAGAATGGTTCACAGTCTGATTGCTTTCCAAAGATGTGCATAGTGAGACTGGGATGCCATGGGTCACAACAATACAATTTGCTCAAGCGGAAGGTTTTTACTTTTCTGCTGGTGCGAGTAAGTTGACAGATTTGAAGTTTAAATAAAGACCAGAGTATGTGCATCAGTCCTTAGCAACTGCCTTTTTATAATCAGGGTGGTTTAAATAAGTCTTATAGTTTATCATAGTAATATACAGTAGGTTGCAGAGCTCCCCCAAAGTGCATGTGTGTTACACCAGCTAAAATACATTCAGATAATGCATTTTGTCATACCGCACACTGCCTTTATTTCATTCCTCCTTCAATTTTATTTAGTGTCTACGTAAATGACTTTAGAGCTGAGCAGCAACCCAGCCTTTTTATATGATGACACAATTAGGTGAGAATCTAACTGGCTTGTTTAACCCCAACCTAAACAAGATATATATATTTTTTTTCTGTCCTCTGGTTTCTGGTTTGTACACACACTGGTCACAATTTAGTCAATTTTAGACATTCAGATGGTTATCTGAATGTCTAAAATTGACTAAATTGAATTGACTAAAATTGACTGAATTTTGCATTATGTGTCCTTTATAGAACAAACTCTCCACTTTAGGGTCCATCCACTTTTATTGTAAAACTCTCATTCAGATATTTATATTTGAAGCCATAAACTGCATTGTGTTATGCTCATATAATCAATATTTCCAAGATAGTTCAATAAGCATTGTTTATATTACATGCCAATTTTCTTCTTATGTAATCTAAACATATCTTGATATACAGTACGCTTGATCAGCATGCATTTCTTAAACTGGTCCTTTGTTAAGATTTGTTAATTATTGAGTGTTGCAGGAAGAACACTTAGACATTTTATCTCAGCATTTCTACAACTTATACAAATAATTTCTTTCAGCATTCAGAGGTAATTTCACTACTGTTTCTTCCACTTAATTCCACAGTATATTCATGCACGCACTCATTACACATTAAACGTGTGTGTGCCTACAGTACTATATATGCACTTCATGGGTGGTCTTAAATAGTCTACATATGTATTATCTCACACTGTGCTGTAGGATCTGTGAATTTCTGACACCTTCGCTCAGCCCCACACACGCTTCTTTCATGTTTAATGTCTCTCTCTATTCCTGCGCTCCAACTATGCACGTATTATTACTGTTATTTGTGTTTGCTCTAACACAGGTGTTCTCTCAGGCTCATCAAACAGCCTTTCATTATGGCCAAGCCAGTCTGCAGAGCTCTCAGAAGGAGGGGATGGAGGCGGGGACATAAATAAATAAATAAATAAATAAGCGGAGATCCTATGCTCAATTATGTAGAGCATACTGTAGTATAAAAGACTATAAACTGTAAGTGTTCATCAAATATCAATTGTAAAGCTGAAGGATCTAAATGCTCATTTTAAAAGGTTAAAGGTCACCCTGTTTCTCTTTCAGCTCGATAGGCATTCATTAGTTTCTCGTATAACAGCTGCACTCAGCGCCTTAATTCCTAGTGTCCATACCCTGCCAATTTTCTGCGCTAAGACTCTCACTGCCTGCATGAATGTGTTGAAGACTTTGATTACCCATGACTTAATATGTTTTTAAATCATAACCAATCATCCAGTCAATCTAAAACCCAGCCTCACCTCTAGCTCATTCATTCCCTCAAGAAAAAACATCTCTTTCATCAACACTGCTAGAGGGTTTCTTTAGTAAGTAAGTCCTGTTTTATTCTCTTAGCCTGCTAGGACTTTTCTTGTTTGCAGTGATAGCACCACTGAGTGTTCTTTCTTGCCAAGGAACATTGACTTGATAACATAATTTGATAGCAGTTTGTGGGACACCAGTGGCTTTCTATTCAGTATAGGCCTTTTAGAGGTTTTAGAGCAAACCTGAGTGAAGTAGTAAGTTTCATAGAAAAGTTTTCCTTCTAAATGTCTTACATCATTTCTCTTTTTCTGTATATTTTTAGATCAGATTTATCCCTTTGACCATCATTCCTTCCTTCCTTCCTTCCTTCCTTGTGCACTATCTTCTTTCATTTGTTTCTTCCTTCTTTATTTACCTTCCTGTTTTATTTCTCATCAGTTCCTTCCTGCCTTCTTATCTTTTTATACATCACTTAAAGAGTAATCTTATCATTTTGATATATGAGATTAATCTTCTTTGTGATGAATGTTTTATGGTGCTAAGATCAAAAAGCATTAATATTCTTTATGCAGAGCACCTGGTATATGTGGTTCACAGACTGTTGACGCACATGCACACATACAGAAATGTTCATGACGAGGGCTTTGAATGGTTGGCCAGAGCATGGCTTGAAGTGCAAACTACTGAAGGCCACTGGCAGCCGTGTTAGATCTTGCATGGGGAACCTTTGATCACCCACAGACCCCCACTCTCCTTTCTCACAGCGCTTTCAGGCTTCCTGTACAACATGGTGGCAATAGCACTAATCTTGATTCACTTCCAAGTCAGGTTCACTTTGAAGAGCCTCAGTGTGTCTCTGAGATTAATCTGATTGGATGTCCATTTCCACTGAGCCTCTTTCCCACCCGCACCTTGAGCTTGACACACCACCATCACAACAACAGTGCAGCATATCAGTCCTGTTTACTTCACATTATGCTAGAAGAAGACATCCAGTCGGTCCGAAGTCTGGTACATCATCTTTTTTGATGACTAATTAGTGGGTAATTTGATTAATTAAGGCTTGGGAACAAGGGACAAAACAAAGAAGCATGTTTCAATTAAATTTAATTCAATATTTTAGTATAGCACTTGAAAACAGATATTGTCACAAATCAGCTACACAGAAAAACAGATTTAGATGTAGATTTAAGAGTGTTATAACTAACACTTTAATTTTTATGACTAAAAAGGGAATTAATCTTCTTTTACGTAAAATAACTGTGACAAATTATCACACATCATAGAAAGAAAAATATTTTCAATTAATTGCAAATTATTTAGAGAAGAGATGCCAGTATTGGATGTATTTGAAATATGTACTGTAAATTAAACTTAAGCTTTCATAAATTCATTTTCATGTCCTGACCTGGATTATTCGCTCTCATAACCTTTTATTATCAGTATTTAACTATTTGTTATAATACAATATATACTTCTAAAATATTCTTGTTCTTTATTGGGTTAAGGCAAAAAAAAAGGGGTTAAAGCTTTACACAATCAAAATAAAGTATGAAAGTTTGTATGAAACGTGAATGTGTACTGTATGAATCAAAATGATAAGATTGTCATGTTCCAGCATGACAATGCCCCTATGCACAAAGCCAGCTCCACAAAGACAAGGTTCTCCTAGCTTGCAATGGAAGCACTCAAATGTCCTTCATAGAGCCCTGATCGCTCCCCACTGAACTGAGATGAACTTTGCCCCAGGCAAAGTTCTCACCAAAATCAGTGCCTGATCTCACTAATGCTCTCGTGGTTGAATGAACACAAATCCCCACAGGCTATTCTGCACAATCTGGTGGAAAGTCTTCCCACAAGAGTAGAGGCTAATATAACAGCACCCTTTGTTAAACTTCTACTACTACTTCTATTTCCTTAAGATGCTTATAAAGTACAACTTGATTGGAGTCCACATGTCCCTAAATTATGTGAATTAATTGGACATAATTAGGAAAGACACACACCTATCTACATAAGGTCTGACAGTAGGTGGTATATGTTGGAGTAAAACAAAGCCATGAGGTCGAGAAAATTATCTAGAGACCTGCAAGGCGGGATTGTGTCAAGACTCAGATCTGGGATAGGACATGAAAAAATTTGGTACAACCAACAGCCTTCCCAGTTCTGGCTGCCCATCCAAACTGAGTAATCAGGAATGAAGGATCTTGGTCAGATGGGTAACCTAAGGTAACCTAAGAACCTAAGGGTCATTGTATATTAGATACAGAGTTCCCTTGTGGAGATGCTGTAGGCTTACAGAAGGACATCCTTCACTGCAGCGCTCCACAAATCAGACCACTATGGTAGAGTGGCCAGACAGAAGTCATACCGCACTAAAAGGCACATGATAGTCTGCTGGGAGTTTGCCAAAAAGCCATGAGAATCCTCTGGAGAGTCATGCTCTGGTCTAATGACGATTCCCCATGTCATGTGTGGAGGAAATCAGGCCCTGTGCATCATCTTGCTAATAGCATCCCTTCAAATAAACATAATGATGGCAACATCATGCTATGGGGATCCTTTCTGCAACTGCGACTGGGAGACTAGTCAGTATATGAAGAAAACCAGATCACAAAATATAGAGCAATCTTGAGTGAAAATCTTCTCCAGAGTGCTTGTGATCTGAGGCTGGCGAGGCAGTTTTGTTAAGACAACTATATTTCAACAAGAGAACGATCTAAAACATACAACCAAGAAAACACAGGAGTCATTTCAGAACAATTCTGTGAAAGTACTGGAGTGACCCAGCCAGAGTTTGGACCTGAACCCTCTGGAGATACTTGAAAATGGCTGTGCACTGATGCCACCTACCCAAAAATTTAATAAAACAATTCTAGTATCATTATTTACAAGGCTTGAGGCTGTCATTGATACTAAATGTGCTTCAACTAAGTATTAATTGAAAATTTGTCTGAAAATTTATGTAAATGGGAAACGTACTGTATCAGCTTATTTAAATAAAGGGCAGAAATTACCCTCAAAATGCACAAGTTAAACAAAAATAAATAATAAAAAAATATATATTTTTAAAAATCAAACTACGTACATGAGGAATTGTTTGTTTTCCACTGTGTATGAAGTATTTTATCAAACATTACTCACTGGTGAAATTTTCTTGTATCCTTTTTAAAGGGCACATTCCAGACAATTAAGCATGCGTAAGCTTCCATATCAGTGGGCTGATAATACACTAGTGTTAACTACTAGTCTCTTTCCTTTAGCTTCTGTGCCCTTGCTGGGTGTTACCTTCCTCTGGAATCAATTGTGAGCATTTCCTGTTAAAATCCAGGTCCTGCCTGTTAGGGAAGAGACAAGAGGTAGGAAAAGTATGTGAAATTGGTTCATGAACTATGCCTGGGAAACATGAAACATTTTTGAAAAGTAAATTGCGAGATTTTTTTTTTTTTAATGATTTCTGCACAGTGCCCCCCCCCTCCCCCCCTTCTCTATCTCTCAATACAAATGAACAGACTTAGGCCAGAATGGTGGCACAGAAATGCTATGCTTTTTAAAGCGTAAAAGTTTGGAAGGGGATGCTGCCAAACCTGCAAAGATTTCAGATTAAAGATTATTACTGTAAGGGGTTCTAAATAGCCTCTACCTCATCAGCAGTGTAAAATTTGTGCAGCATGATCAGGCAAATGTAAAAGAGCAGGTGGCACGCCATGGAGAAGAGCAGGTGTGTACAGTACTATAATCGATGATGAGGGCCAGAGTTACAGGCAGAATGAGGAGGAGCAGGAGGAGAAGGTAGTGTAATTGTTAAGGAGTAGCTTAACAGGGACTCAAAGGGAGGAAAGAGGGAAGTAGCCTAGTGTGTGTGTGTGTGTGTGTGTGTGTGTGTGTGTGTGTGTGTGTGTGTGTGTGTGTGTGTGTGTGTGTGTGTGTGCAGTGAAAAGTGAATGACAAAAGTGTTTTTCTGTAATTTAATTCAAAAGTGAAGTCTCAAACTTTTTTGTTGCAATTTCAATGATTACAGCTTACAGTTGGTGAAAATCTCAAATCTTAAATGAACATAATTTTTGTTATTGATCTTAGGAAATATTCTAATATAACAACAAAAAAGGGTGGCACAGTGGCTTAGTGGTTAGCACCTTGCACCCTCTGGGCTGAGGGTTCGATTCCCGCATCAGGTCTGTGTGCATGTAGTTTGAATGTTCCCCCCGTGCTTGGTGTTTTTTTGCCAGATACTCTGGTTTCCTCCCACAGTCCAAAGACAGTCCTTAGACTAATTGGCATTTCAAAATTGCCTGTGGTGTGTGAATGAGGGTGTGTATGTGTGTGTGTGCCCTGCGATGAATTAGCTCCTGGGATAGGCTTCAGGCCCCTGAGACAATGTATACAGGATAAAGATTTGCAAAACCCATCAAGTGCCATGATGAAACTGGCTCTAATGAAGATCATCCCAGGAATGCAAGACCAAAACTTACCTCTGCTGCAGAGGAGAAGTTCATTTAAAGTTACCAGCCTCAGAAATCACCAATTAACAGCACCTCAGATTAGAGCTGTTATAAAGGCGTTACAGTGCATATGCAGCAGACACATCTCAATATCAGCTGGTAGATGGGGATTATTGCATATTTCATTTACATATGTTTACAGCATTTCACAATGTAGAAATTAAAAAAAAAACTTGTATTAGATGATGTGTCCAAACATTTGACTGGTAGTGTATAATCTTTAAACAGCTGAAATAACCAAAATGCAAATTGAATGCTGCATCTAAAGAAGCACTGCCTCATAACTCCATTGTCCTCACTATGATATTTAGTTTGAGTTACCATCATTACTGTCTCAGACTAGAATAAAGGGGATACTGAAGGTTAATAAATCAATTTGAAAAAGAATGACATTAAACTATTGAATATGTCAGTAATTCCTGCTTTTGTGTGTGTGTGTGGCCTCCATTGAAGATATGTGTTAACTGCAGCTACTGTATGCTCATATGACTGCCAATGTGAATTTAGAGATATTTTATTTCAAGTAGAAAGTTCAGTCAAAGGTTCAATAAAAAGGTAGACATTCCTGGCTTGCATGTGTTATAGAGCACCTGGAATACCTTATAATAAGGTGGGAAAGTGACCTGACATTCGCTAATACTAGAATGTAGGATCGTTTTACATTCCTGTAGGTTTTTTCTGCATGCATTTCTGTCACATATTCTTTATAGCTGACTAAAGCCCGTCCCCCAGAAGTAAGAATGGTCCGGGTTTACTGTACATTTGCACACCTTTATTTAGGAACTGAAGAAGCTGTTGAGTAAAGATTATGGGTAATTGCACACCACTAGGCTTTTCATACATTTTAGTTAAATCCATCATGTATAACTGAAAAAAAAAAAAATATATATATATATATAAAATAAAAAAAAAACAGGTGCCAGCATATAACTAAATAATTTGCTAGCACCAAAGATTCATTGCTGAAAGCTTGGTGACTGTGATTCATTATAATGAGATATCCCACAGGTTTGCATTAGCTTGTAACACTCAGTCAATAAGGGTGGATGGAAGAAGCTGTAAATATCACTACCTTGATCCAAATGATCTTATCAGTCATCTACCCATGATTTCACATTTATATGTTAAGGTAATTACCTTCCGGGCACAATAAATATGCCATGGAGCCCTTAAGATATCAGACCCCCGATCTTAATTCACCTACACAGCAATTTTGTCAGGTGTATACGTCTGACTGATTTTGTAAATCGGGTATCCTTACAGAACTGTTCTTACATCAGACCGGAATGTTATGGGTATTAGTTTAGTATAAAAACTGTGTTGTGAATAATTCTGAATATTGTAAAACTTTTATGAAATGTTATTAATAAAACAGTTTGTGGAATAAGGTAAGATTTCTGTCACAAAATCACCTTCACTCACTAAAATTTAGGTTTTACTAAAACCTAGTGGGCGGCAGGACCAAGGGATACTGTATAAGCAGTATAAGCCATATTATAAGCAACTACTTTTAGTGAAATGGAAAAAAAAAAAAACAGTATAATGATATAAGTGTCACAGTGTTGTAGTGGTTAGCACTGTTGCCTTGCATCTCCAGTGTGGTTTCGATTCCCGGCCAGGCTCACTTCCCGCCTCTGTGTGCATGGAGTTTACATGTTCTCTCCGTGCTTGGTGGGTTTCCTCCGGGTTCTCCAGTTTCCTCCCACAGTCTGAAGACAAGCAGATTAGGCTAATTGGCGTTCCCAAATTACCCGCACTGTTTGAATGCGTGTGTGTATATGTGTGCCCTGCAATGGATAGGCACCCCATCCAGTGTGTACCCCGCCTTGTGCCGGGATAGACTCCAGGCCCCCCTGTATACAGGATTAATTGGTATAGACGATGGGTGTACACCCAATCATTAATGAACACCACTTGCATATTATAGGAATTTGTCTGGGAGTCAATGCCACATCCCCCTACAGTGCTGACCTTTTTCGCCATTTCCATATCCACATATTTGGGCCATTATAGGAGTTCCTCCATAGGAGCCCAGCATTTCGGATGTAAAGCAGGTCCTTCTGATCCTGGTTCTGGTGTACTGAGAATACTGTATACTGTGCTTTAGTGCAGCAGGAGGCTAGTTTTTACTCTCATAACTATGTTCTGTTATTCACAATTAAAAGTCCTGATTTGAACACTCCTTATAATAATAATAATAATAATAATAATAATAATAATAATAATAACATCTACGTAATCATTTATATAGTTCTCACATACTATATTCACACATACAATCTTAGCACATGCAGTGTTAAGCATCCCTGACTATAATTGATTCTTTAACTTTACTAAAACTATTAGAAAGGAGGTAAAGTTATAAATCCTAACTCCCCCCCTCCCCCCCGTGGGAAGCATATAGAGCCATAAACCATACTGTTTTCCTATCTGAAAGGGTGAGCCCTGTAGGACAATATGAACCCTTTCATGTTCACAAATCCCTTAAAGATTGCTTCTTTGTTTCCCCCATATTCTCCTCACCATGGTTACCTGCAAATTCTCCCCTACCAGCCAGCTCTCCCCTATCATACAAGTGCTTCCTTGGAGACATGCAAAGTCAGCCAAGCACATCTTTTTAAATTGTTGTTCGTGCTGTACAGGGCAGCACTATCTAACCACTTTTGCATGCATGACCTCACGAATCCCCATGACTGGCTAATGTCACTGTGATTAAAGTATTTCATCTCATTTCTTTCACGATAGAAATTTTCTTTATTCCTCTGTGTGAAACATTAAAGGTTCAAAATGGTAGAGTTCGTCCTTATCGGAGAGGATTCCTGTAAAACCTGAGTTAGAAACCAAAGAACCCTTATCTATGAAAATAATCCTTGAACAGCACTTGTTCCTAGGTAGATAATGTAACGTCTTTTTAAGCAGATCTTCTTCTCCAGGATGGAGATCAGATACAAGCAGTATAAAAAAAAAAGTCGCTGACATCAGGATATATGTATTTTTAACTGAACTTAAGTAAATACCAGGAACAAATATTTCAAATATTTACTGTCTGACCTTTGCAGAACAAATATCATGTCCGGTGGGAATGTGCTTGTGATATATGGACGCATGGACGCTTAAAGATGCTTCCTGTAGCACTGAGTGTGAAAATGGCAGACATTGTGTGCCTAATACACACACAGGAATATGAGCAAAAATTTTATTTTTGTCTTTCGTTCATTCAGTTTGGCATCAGCTTGTGTTTTTGCTTGCCTTGGCTGGAGTTGAGTTTGATGTGCCTTTGTGTTCGAGGATGATGTCAGCGAGGTTAGTGGGAACACCTGCTGGATTACGCACAGAGCTGTGGCATGAGGGCAAAGAGCTCAAGATACCCCCTTCAGAGAGTCCATCTGAACACTGTGTGTGTGTGTGTGTGTGTGTGTGTGTGTGTGTGTGTGTGTTCCACAACATATCCCAAAAGAAGCAGTGTGCTTCCTGTGCTTTGTAGATCTGCCTAACTATCCTGATCACTGCTGCTCACAATCAGGGAGGTTGAACTTGAGGTGACTGCTTTCATTGTAACAGGAAACACCCTCTATTGTTCCCGCTGGGCGGCTGTGGTATGTGATAGAAAGTAAATATGAGTCCTGAGTGGACTTTTTAGGAAGACCACTAAAAATATTCCAGTCTAGGGAAATGGCTGACCCCTTACTTAAGTGACGTTATTAAATGAAAATACCTTTTCATGTACTAAATGTTTTTGTCTATTAGTTATACCAAAAAAGAACTGATCCCATTAAAGATATATAATAGCAAACGATCCAGTAACAACCTGATAGTCAAATTTTACAATAATGAAAGAACACCGGGTTGCCATTTGTATAGCTGAACAAATTCTTTCATAATTTTTTTCATCATCTACATTGCCCTGCCAAAAAAGTCACGCACTCTAATTTTTTTTTTTACTTTGAAAACAGCATACATTCGCCATGGATTTATTTTAATAAGCTTATTATATACTGTATCACATTTACTTAAATCCAGAGTCACATTAATTTCTCTCCAAATCTTGTATTGAGAATGGGAAAATCGCACTGCTGTGCTGCTTTCTCAATGGGCTAAAGATCTGGTAACTCTTCTGGTTGTCAATCCATGTATGAAAATGATGTCCCTGAACCACTCTTTTACAATTTGAGCCCAATGAATCCTGGCATCATCTTGGAATATGCCCATGCCATTAGGGGAAAAAATCCATCGAAAGGAAAAATCTGGTCATTCATAATATTCAAGTTAGCTGAAAGATTTTTTGTGCACATAACATTGCTGAACCTAGACCTGACTAATGGTAGCAACCCTAGATGATAATGCTGACACAGAGGCTTGTACAGGAGGTACTTCAATTTTTTTTGCCTCTCTCACCCATTACTGGACTCATCAGAACACGTGACCTTTTCTTTCTAACACTCCACAGTCCATTCTTTATGCTCCCTAGCAAACTGGTAAAAAAAAAAAAAAAATTCTGATTAGCCTCACAGATAAATTATTTTTTTTAATGCTACACAACTGTTTAGTCCCAATCCTCTGAGTTCTCATTGCACATGTGGAAATTCTCTTACTTTTAATATTAAACATAGCCGTGAGTTCTACTGTTGTTGTTTTTCTTCTTATAATTTTTTTAACAATGTTGTTTTGTTAAATTCTTTTTTTTTTTTTTTTTTTTTTTTTTTAAACAATTTCACGGACCATATAGACATATAGACCATATATACACCATATAGGTGGTGTAGTGGTTTGCACTGTCGCCTTGCACCTCCAGGGTCCGGGTTCGATTCCCGGGCAGGCTTGATTCCCGTCTCTGTGTGCATGGAGTTTGCATGTTCTCCCCGTGCTTGGTGGGTTTCCTCCGGGTAC
>JAQQZT010000038.1:13463042-13473199 GCA_030068275.1 Clarias platycephalus | reverse complement strand
TGTTCTATTCTGAATAAAATATTGACATTTGCCATCTCCACACCATTGCATTCAGTTTTTATTCACAATTTGTTTAGCGTCCCAACTTTTTTGGAATCCGGTTTGTAGATGATTATTGTAAGTAGTAGAATAGTGAGCTAGTCTTTAAAGTCACCTTTAATAATTAGCCTCACATACCCTGCCTTAACCACGCATGGTATTATTAATGTATGTTCCAGTCACTTGTCAGTAAGCGTAAATTATAAGTGTGTGCTTAAAACCATCATACACTTAAGGTGGACCAATTGGT
Organism: Clarias platycephalus; assembly: GCA_030068275.1. Taxonomy (NCBI): domain Eukaryota; kingdom Metazoa; phylum Chordata; class Actinopteri; order Siluriformes; family Clariidae; genus Clarias; species Clarias platycephalus. Next base: position 13,472,910 of record JAQQZT010000038.1, on the reverse strand, counting down.
GTTAATACACAGCATGATTTCAGAAGGGTCAAATGATTGTGCTGCATCAAGCTAAGAAAAACAACAAAGGAGATTTTAAATCCCAGAACTAGGTTAAGAATCTTTTAACATATTATCAAAAATTAACTTTGTGGTAGAAATGTAGTGAGAAGAAATAATATGAATGGAGATCACAAACTTAAACACTTGGTGAAGTTGCAAGGTAAAAAATCTATAGAAACGACCTAACTATGTTTAATAGTGGAAGTAAGAGGATTTCCATACACTCACAATGTGAAAATAACTCACAGGATTGGGATTAAACAGCTGTGTAGCCATAAGAAAACCACTAGTTAGTGAGACTAATCAGACAAAAGATTAGAATTTTCTAAAGAGCATACAGTACAGATTTGACTTTGGAGCATTGGAAGGGACATGAGGTCTGAAGAGTTCAGATTGACCCTATTTCGGCGTGTTGCATCTGTCAGGGTAAGTGTGGATCTGCATGTACAGTGGGTGATGTAAGTAGATCTGGAGTTCAGTTGGTCACATCTAGGCTCAGCAAAAGTATGTGGCAATAAAATAAAGTCAGCTGGTGACCTGAATGTACTGAATGACCAGGTTATCACACCAGTGGAGTTTTTCTTCCCTGATGGCACAAGAATATTCCAGGACTCGTACTGAGAAAGGGTGGTTCTGGAAGCATGATGAATCATTTTCACACATGAACTGGCAATGTCATTGTGTGCAGTAATCAAAGCGAAAGTTGCCTGAATGAAAGCTTGAAGGACAGGACTTGTGTGCTTTGCAAGACACAGTTCAATTCATACACAGCACTGCATTTGTTTTGCAATAGCAATTAAACCTGTAGAGATTAAGTCCATTTAACAGCACAGCTGTGAGTCAGAGAGATTCTTACAACTAATTTAGGTTAATATTGGCAACATCCTGAGAGCAGAGTGGGATGCAAAGTCTGATTACAGCAATTTTCTTAATGTTTAAACAAAACAAATTAACTGACTTGCTAATATGTGATAAAAGTAAACACTGCTTCTGCTTTCTTCTCTATTTAAATTATACATCACGAAGATGCCAGTTTTAGGTCGTCACAGCAATCTGATGAGAAAAATGTAAATGCTAATGATATAAATGTATTGAATATGATGCTCACTACTGGGCTAGAAATGTTTAAGTGTTTTACGGATATATTTTAAACAAATGCTATACCGAATGGGTCATGAAAATGTTGAGTTACTTCAAACTGAATTCACTAAAAGCTAAAGTAACCTAACAACAGACCTAAACACAACTGGAAGAAAGTCTCTTCTCTTTTCTCTCTCAGTGCAAACACATGTAGATTACGTAGGTTAATTGGTGTTCCTAAATTGCCCATAGTGTGTGTGTGTGTGTGTGTGTGTGTGTGTGCCCTGCGATGGATTGGCACCCTGTCTCCAGGATAAGTGATTAATGAACGAATGAATAGGACTTTATGACTAAGTAAAAAAAAAAAAAATCCAACGTATAATTTCTCAACTTATCTAATTATTATTAAAATAGGCCTCTATCACAGACGTGATTAACATCTGTAAGTGATAGATCTTTATTATTTTGCTTATTTTATACGTTGACAAATTGTGTTTTAAAAAAAGTGTTTGCTTGCAAATACTAAAAGTAACATTTGATACGCGACAGCCGTACTGTTAAATAATTCTTGTGGAGAAATAAATCCATAAAGAAATTACGTACACATATTTACAGAAATTTCTTTTCTTTTCTTCACATTCATTTGTGATTGCATATTGTATGAAAATTTTCAAAATGCATATTTAATTAATTTAATATTGGAGAGCATAGACCAGGTTGCCTTTAATTCATATAAACAACTAAGGAAACTTACATTCAATTGCTCATATTTCTTTAAGGGATTAACATCAACCCTCTCTCTCTCTTTCTCACACACACACACACACACACTCTCTCTCTCTCTCTCTCTCCCCCATCTCCGAGTGTATTTTTTATAGTTTCTTTTAACTCTATAAAATATAACCTATAATGTTTTCTTACTTCCTTGTACACACATTAACAAATTAGAGATACAGTGTCATGCTAATGTTTGTACAAGATGGTAGGTCTATATTATATATATGTGTTGTTGTTGTCTTTCGGCTGCTCCCGACAAGGGGTCGCCACAGCGGAATATGCAGTCCGCACTACAACTTGGCACAGGTTTTACGCCGGATGCCCTTCCTGACGCCACCCTCCCATTTTATCCGGGCTTGGGACTGGCACTGCATCCAGTGGCTGGGGTTTGGGCACTGGCTGGAATCGAACCCGGGCCTTCCGCATGGCAGGGAAAACACCTACCACTGAGGTGATAGCATAATTAAATTAATAAAAGTATTAAACTCACAAATACAAAAGTGGATGACTTTCACACACACACACACACACACACACACTAACGGAAACATTGATCTGTTGGGAAACTTCTTTAAAAGAAACCTCTCTAATGACACTCAGGCATGCACACACTAACGGTATCTCTGACAGAGAGAGATTCTGGAAACTGGATTTTCAGCAAGGAACTTCTCTTGCTTTTGCTTTACACTGACACATACCCTGCCTTTATGTAGCATGGCCACAATGTTATAATAAACTGTACACACACACAGGTTTTGACTATACGAGTGATGCATGCACACTGAGACTGAACATGGGAGACGATTACCAATAATCCCGTAAAAACCATTGGCTTAGTTGTGATCACGTGTCGCTTGGTAGAAAAAGCGCATGCGTACTACTCGTATATCAAGATCTCGCTCATTTATTAAGTTTAGGTTTATTTAAAAATTTTAATAAGCAAAATGCCCGCAGACCCAGTTACTCACAATACAAGGTTCCACTGTGTATATATGTGTAAATATACGCTACTGTTCAAAAGTTTGGAACGACTTTCTAACTTCATTGTCATTCCTGATTCCTATTTCTTTCTACACTGTAAAACAATGCTGACAGTATCCAACATATGCAATAATCTGCTTTGAACACTTCATAACGGCTGTAATCCGAGGTGCTGTTAATTGGTGATTCCTGAGGCTGGTAACTCTAAATAAACTTCTTCTCTGCAGTAGAGTTAAGTTTTGATCTTGCCATCCTGGGTAAGGCTTCATGAGAGCCAGTTTCATCATGGTGCTTGATAAAGGTTTTGAAAATGAGCTTGACAATACTGTTCTTGCAAGAACTATTGCAGAAAGGCTGACTTCCATGTCTTATAAGTCATTTGGAAGACAATAAGTACACTCCTCACTTCCACAATTACTAATAGAGCAATTAGCAGCCATGTGTTACTAAAGAAATACAAAGGATTCTATAGTGTCATTACCACTATAACAGCACAACCTTTGACAGTTTGGTGTTCTAGAGCACTTGGGTGTGTCTCCATCATGACAAGAGCAAAATAAATCTTCCATGATCTTAGAGAAGCAGCTGCTAATCAATTTCAAAAGGGTTATATGTTACGGGGTGCGGTATGGTGAGCCGCACCATGAGATGTTCTTATTGTTGAGAGCCCTGACACAGGACTTTAGAGGGGATCAACGAAATAGGAGGCTGTGAGAGGGCTTGTGATACGCACTGGAAGACCTTCCCGTTTGGAGATAGCGTAGGATTATTAATTAAGAGAACTTATAAGGAAACAAATGAAAACTAATAACACAAAATAAACAGAGCTCCGCCGTCTACGCGAGAACGATACCTAAATGATCGCACGAAGTGCGGAGGTATCAGGACCCTTATATAGACACGCCGCCAGGTGCAGCATATCCAGGTTGATTGCGTGTCAATAAATGGCCGCGCCTTTGCCTGTTTCGAACTCCACATGGTAGCAGCCTGCAGATCTGCCCGTTCCAAACAGTGCAAAGCATTTTTGCGCGGCTCTGCCCCTCGTGAGACCCGCATCGTTACAGTACCCCCCCTCTACTGATGGCCCCCGACGTCCGAGAGTCAATCTGGACCCTGCGCAACTCTTTGATGGGTTCGGGGTCCAGTGTATGCTGGGCGGAGAGCACTTGATTGTCCAGACTCTTGGCACCGAACCTGGTGCTCCGCCGCTCGGTCACCATGGGTGGGTGTATGAGGGGGAATAAGGTGCGTGGTGTAAACGGGTTTGTACAGGCCTACGATGGGGTTTTACATCCGAGTAACCCTGAGGGGCAGTAGTAAGGGGTACTGGGGCAGGAGGCACTGGAACTGGGGGTTAGGCACCCTTAAGGCAGCTTAGGGCGCACTGACATACCCAGTTCGAGATGGAACGGGTTGGCCAGTCAATGCGAGTGTTGTGACGACGTAGCCAGGGGAACCCCAGCACAACTCTCTGTTCTGGCACCTGGGTTACCAGAAACGAGATTCACTCGGAATGACGTTCGAGCCATGGTATCACTGGAGCATTCCTCTGCGTCACATATCCCGACTTAATTGGCTGGCCTGCCAGGAAAACTGGAATGCCCAGTGCCGCGGCTAGCCTCCAGTCAATAAAATTTCCCATGGCCCCTGAATCAATTAGCGCCTCCGTTCGGGCTCTCTGGATCCCAGGCCCTGAGAGTGTAGCTGGTAGGAAGAGCCCTGCATGATGGGGTCTTGACATTTGGGTCCTACCTGACCCCCTCCTGGGGTGACCCCGTCTGTGCCACTGCGCCACTGCGCCACAGGCGTCGCTTGCCCTCTGGGAGCCCCGTGGGCTGCTATACTGAGGGACAAGCGTGGCAATGCCTATCTGCATGGGCTCTTCCAGCTCTTCTTCAGGCTCAAAGTCAGGGACAGGATATGAAACCTCATGCTCTGTCTCCGTGAGTGGAGGTGAGGCTTCGCGCCTATAGCCGGGGGAGTGACTGGCTAGGCGCTTGTAGCGGCTTTTGTAGGGTGGAGATGTTTCCCGCCTGGAGCCGCCGGAATGTCCGGCCTGACGCTCACGAAGGCGGTTATCCACCCAGTTGGCTAGCCTATAAAATTCCACCAGATCCTGTGGAGGATCACATAAGGCTAGCTCATCCTTTAGCCGCTTGGAAAGCCCATGAGTATACGCAGCCATAAGGGCTGCATCATTTTACCCCAAGCTGGCAGCCCCGGTACGAAACTCAACCATGTAATCAGCTACCGATTGCCCCCTCTTGATGAATGGAAAGGAGGGGAGACACCTGCTTCAATGAAGGCACTTCAGACGTGGCGTGTTCAGACAGGAGGTAGTGCCACACTGCAGTAATCCACTCTAGTGCTCTGCCTGTGAGCAGAGACACCATAAATGCAACCTTCGACCATTCTGATGGAAATTGTGAAGGTTACAGCTAGAATATGAGTTAAAAGCATTGCACCTCTCTGACTCGCCCGCATACTGCTGTGGGGATGGTAGTCGAGTTTTGGCCACCAGATTGAGCCAATGATCCGGGGGGCCAGATGGACCCCCGGAAGTGGCGCGCGCCTCAAGCTGCCCAAAAATTAGCTCGAGGCGCTTATTAATCCCACGCATCTCCGAAATTAAAGCGATTAGGGCTTCCTCATGCTTATCAAGCACACTCGCTTGACCCTCGACTCTTTCCTGCACCCTTTCCAAGCCCACGTCCTCTTCTTTGGTCTTTGTCTTTGGCCCGGATACCTTACCGGTGCTACCTAAATGATCGCACGAAGTGCAGAGGTATCAGGACCCTTATATAGACATGCCGCCAGGTGCGGCATATCCAGGCTGATTGCGGTGTTGCCTAGCAACCGCGTGTCTATAAATGGCCGCGCCTTTGCCTGTTTAGAACTCCACGTGGTAGCAGCCTGCAGATCTGCCCGTTCCAAACAATGCAAAGCATTTTTGCGCGGCTCTGCCCCTTGTGAGACCAGCATTGTTACATTATAAGGCCATCTCCTGACCATTTGAATGCATCATTCTACAGTGAGAGGCACTGTGTATAAATGGTAAGCCTTTTCAAGACAGATGCAAATTCTGTTTAATGCTCAGAGATATACTGAATAGAGTTACAACTTGTAACCTACAGGCCTCTGTACGCGTGTTACACTGATCTACTGTAGTATAGCTTTCACAACGGTATGCCTTCTTTCCAAATAAGAAATATGGAGCATAACCTAGATTTGCAAAATTCTAACTAAACAAACTACCAAAGGTCAAAAAGATTATACTTTGGACTGATGAGACCAAAGTGGAAAAGAAATGTACAGTGCCATGTCTGTTAAAATAATGTATCGCCACAAACACATCATCCTTCACCACCAAGCATGGAGGTGGAGGCGTGATTTGGGCCTGTTTGTAGCCACAGAACCTGAGAAACAAGTACAGTAGCAATTAAGACAGTGGTGAACTCCAATTTGTATCAGAATGTTGTTAAAAAAATTTTAACTCAATTGTTATCCTAACGTATTAGCTTAGACTGAATTGAAATTAGGTTATGCAACAAGAGAGTGATGAAAATAAAGTTGTTGAAATAACTAAGTCAATGTCCTGACCTTATTTTTCCCATTAGGATTCTGAATGTTGGTTTTAATTTTAACTACATATTAAAATCTGTGGGGATTTTATTATTATTATTATTATTTTATTTTATTTATTTATTTATTTATTTATTTTTTTTTTAGAAGTTAGGACAACACAATTGTTTTTAGGCCCTTTTAACTTTTTTTCATAACCATGACTGCTAATTTCTTGAAGTTTCCCTAATTCCCCTCAAAATAAGTGTTGTTTGTTTCATATAACATTATTACACTTGTGGAGAAATGTATTAGTTGAGGTGTGCTTGCTTGAAACTGGCCTAAAATGGAAGATATATTAATAATTAATGACATACGGACGCAGCTAGTTAAGTCTATTATACAAATTAAGGGACTTAAATGAGCATTCCTCATAGAAAAATTTTATTAGAGTCTGATTATCATCTTTATTGCTGTTTAATATGTTTAACCACAGGATTACATAATCTGCAATAGCAGGAGAGTTATATAATTGCTGTGTGTTTTTTAAATTTTTATAAATTATATGGAAGTTTTTCTTCATTTTCCACATACTCTTGTTTTCTTGATTTTCTGTTATGTTAATTAATCCAACTACTGGGAAAAAAAAAAAAAAAACATTTCACCATTAACAGCATTGCATTCAGTGTGTGTAATGCAGCATACATTGTAATATGAAAAAAAAACTCAGTATTTACAGCATTATGGTATATTGTACCATTGTAAAGTTTACTTCAACATATGTACCAAAGCCAAGAGCAAATAAGAAGATTTCTTTTCTTTCTCTGGTTGTTGAATCAAATACGATTAAAAAATTAAATACTGTATTTCAATTCAACTATTAATTTGCATAGGTTCCTGGATCAGTCATTTGCTCCCCTCTACATGTATTAATACTTGTATCATAAAGGTGGTTTCTTCAGCATGAAACAGACTTGAAGAAAATAAAAATTTAAGCTTTAGATTTATGAAATTATTTTATTTCATAGCTTCATGTGTTGTTTATTCATTATGTAGAGTAATAAGCTTTATCGTTGTACATGGATCTCATGTTCAATCAGAAAACTTTTTAAAATGTTATTATTCTCACAATGAAAATAAGGCCTTGTACAGTATGTGAAAGGAATTGATCGTTCTGTTTTATTAAATACAGAAACAAAAAACCCCTGCCACCTGATCTCCAGCCCATACCAATGTCTTTTCTGATTTAAGCAACTAGCGACCAAGGTGTTATATTGAAGAAGAACAGCAGGACAAGCTCAATAAAGATCCAAAAGGGACGTCCAAATCAAACGCCCCCTACTGGCCCACTACAGCTGTGAGCCCTTAAAGAGAGCAAAGGCTAAAGGAAACACTGTAGAAACTTCAATCAATTCTCCTGTCTAGGAAGCCAAAGACAGACAGAATGGATGGTATCAGTGGGCAGCAAGCAGAAGGAAGGCAGCAGTTAGGAGTCCATTATCGGCCTGCTAGATAAGGTTAATGGTATGGTAGGAGCTGAGAGCAGGCCTCGGCCATGAATCTTCCAGAAAGGTCAATCGCATTCCAGGCCACTTTTGATATTTTATTCTGATTGCTTGCTGTTTGATGAAAGTGTAGGCAAGCAGGTCCAGAAACAGCAAGAGTATGTGGGTTATGTGTGTGTCTGGGGATCTAGCGAGACAAACAACAAAAGATCATTTTCAGTTCAATAAATGACCTATTCAGCCAGACATAGTTATAAAACACAAATGGTGAGAGGTGAAGCCATATTCCTGACCAATTATGAGTAGCCTGAACATTCCGGAATGATTAAATAGACTCTATTCAGCAATGAAAATGAATAAATGTGCAGTATGTGCAGATGGATTTGGCTGTTTGTGTAGTCAGACCTGAGAGGCTTTAGATCTTTATACACTGGCTTTATAGATCATGCATGGAAGACGGAAATGACAGAATATTGCCAATGAAATGAAATAAATGCAGAAGAGGAAAGCACCGGACAGAAAAATGATGACTAGTCCAACTCTTTTGTTAATGTCTAGCAGCAGGATTAAAGTTAAATAATAACAGCCAAGCAGGCTCTAATTTCCAGAATGCCAGTGCATTCATGCATAAAAAGTCAGAGAGTAAACACTCAACAGCATCAAGCGGGACAATCATTAACAAAGAGCACAATCGCTTTATCCTAAAGTAAATATCTCAGACATAATAACTTCAAGAATGTAAAGAATGCAGATCACTTTTTTTATTTGCTACCTATTAAACCTCATTCAAAGTAAGTTAGTACTTTCTACAAATATAACTCTTGATTAACTGAGATGTGTCATACCTTCTACTGTATATACACACACACACTCAAAAGATAGAGAAAATATATAGTAAATGAGATAGGGAAACCATAGTTCATCATGTACCATAAATCTTAGTGCTGTCATATACCTGAAAAATGGATGTATATTTGCATTTTTAATTTATATATTTAAAAAGAGTTGTATTAGTACTGTAGATGCTAAAAAACACAATAAAAACATATAATGAAATTAAAATTGCAATCATAAAACCTAATTCTCTGGCATCAAGTTATAATATGTATAATTTTTTTTTAAATATGTATTGCTTATCCCCATATGTGTCATAACAAAACAAAACTATTAGAATTGGACAATGCATTATTTCATTAGGTTGTTGTTGTTGTTTCATTCTCATTGATGGCAAAATACAGTAGGAATATTGTTTGACTAACCACATATTACACACTTATGCACACAGACAGGAGCATTAATGATTCCTATTTGTTGGTTGGTTGATTGACTGGTTTCAAGTCAAAAACACTAAACATACAACGTTGTTGTTTGTCCTTTTGTGCAATAATGACTTTTATTACTTAGCTGACTAGTGTGTCACAGCATGTCATAGCTTGACAACAAAACTATTAAAGTTGAGCAATGCATTATATAATCAAGTCCCATCAATGGCAAATTAAGAATCATGTGGGGCAAAATATCTCACACTCACAGACGCACACACATGTATAAAGTCAGCAGCATCTACGATTTTGTACCAAGTCTGTAATTCATGACAAAAGCATTAGTCATACGGATTTATTGTCTGTTGTTTTTTTTTAAGAAATATACTACTACTGCTGCTAATAATATAAATAATAATAATCATAATAAAAGTGTCAACAGGGTGGCTTAGTGGTAAGCATTTTTGCATCGTATCTCCAGGGTCTGGGTTCGATTCCTGTCTCGGGTCTGTGTGCAGGGAGTTTGCACGTTCTCCCCGGCCACCCACATTCCAAAGACATGCAGATTAGGCAACTGGTGCTTCCAGATTGCCTGTAGTGTGTGTGTGTGTGTGTGTGTGTGTGTGTGTGTGTGTGTGTGTGTGTGTGTGTGTGTGTGTG
>JAQQZT010000038.1:13434983-13462942 GCA_030068275.1 Clarias platycephalus | reverse complement strand
TGTGTGTGTGTGTGTGTGTGTGTGTGTGTGTGTGTGTGTGTGTGTGTGTGTGTGTGTGTGTGTGTGTGTGCGCAGCAATGGATTGGCACCCTATATACCCTGAGAGAGAGAGTTTTTGCCGTATTTTCTCAATGAGGTGTTATTAAGATGCCCTGCGATGGATAGGCATCCTGTCCAGGGTGTACCCCGCCTCGTGCCCTAAGTCTCCTGGGGGATAGGCTCCAGGCCCCCCCGCAGCACTGAATACAGGATAAAGTGGTATATGAGTGAGTGAGAGAGAGTGTTATTAAGAAGTGTATCATTGTACTGGATCAGCTTGAGTAGGACTTTTTCTGATCTTTTCACTTTGGGTAATCACTTTGGTCAATAGGTGCATTTACATGGACACTAATATTACACTAATAACCAGAATAATGGCACAATAAGAACAAAAAATGTAAATAGCTGACCAACATCAGAACACCCTGAGGCAATTTAGCCAGACTGGAATGTATTTTTAATCGTAATGTGAGGGGTGGTGTAAGCCTTTGATAGTCCATTTAATAGATAAATACAGTAATACACTCACTGTAATGGTGGAATAAATATATTCTTTCTGCACAGGTTTGGACCAGATAGGGCTAATGACATTAGATGACATGATGCGCTTCTTCTCACCCTTCTGTCTTTACTTTTCATCCACTGGCTCTCTGGCTGAGGAAGAAGCACTGACTGATTCACCAAGACATTTAACCAATCACAGATGAGACTAAATTATTGTAACCAATCATAATGCAGAAGATGGGATTTACCAAAATGTATGGATCAAACACTTCACAGTGCACAGATGTGCTTTGGGAATACTAAAAAAAAAAGTTACATTGTGATTAAATGTTTTGTGCATGTATACACACATGTATTGTGAATGTAAAAAATAAGACCTTACATAGATTTGTTTGTTTGTTTGCTGTGAAAGACAGGAAGGCTTATCCCGAGCAGCACATGTAACAAAAGTAAGGAGAGTTGTCAGGCCCCAGGTGTGCTTAAAACTCAATTTTCCTTTCCCTTCTAAAACAATTGGTTTTTCAACATATTTTGTGTATTGTAAATAAGTGAAGTGGAATTCGTACGAACCACATTTAAACACATGAATGCAAACCTGATGCACCATGTCAGATCCACAATTATATTGATCAATATTGCAAGTGGCCTTGAATTATAGATGAAGGCTTATAAACAGAGGTGCACGCACATTGATAAGCCGACTGCAGTAGACAGTGTGTTGAATGCTGATTAGCTGATGTTTGGGGAGGTGAGTCCATGAAGACCAGGGCTCTTGGGACACTACACATGAAGGTTTTGGCAGGTGTCTCGGAACACAACTCACTTCATCAGGCAGCATTTAATGGAACCTAATGAAACAGCATGAGGAGCGACACCTCCCTAAAGGAAGGGGTAAGACGGTCTAAGTTAAAAAGAATAATATTGCAAACTGGTATGTATTTAGTGTTAGAAACAAAATATTAGTTTCAGGATTAAATCAAATATATCGTTTTTGGACTACAAGAAAAGTGATTGATCATATTACTGTAATAGCCGCCCTCAGCTTGCACATCAGGGATAGACTGATGTTCTAATTTATTTCCATAAATATCTAATTCTGTAAAGCTTTTTTAACAATGACCAGTGTTAAAAGCAATTCACAAATAAAATGGAAGTGTATTGAGTTGAGGTGGCACAGTGGTGTAGTGGTTCGCACTGTGGCCTTGGGTTCGATTCCCGGCCAGACTCGATCCCCGTCTCTGTGTGCATGGAGTTTGCATGCTTGGTTCTCCCCGTGCTCGGTGGGTTTCCTCCGGGTGCTCCGGTTTCCTCCTACAGTTCAAAGATATGCAGGTTAGGCTAACTGGTGTTCCCAAATTGCCCGTAGTGTGTGAATGAGTGTGTGTATGTGTGTGTGCCCTGCGATGGATTGGCACCCTGTCCAGGGTGTACCCTGCCTCCTGGGAGAGGCACAATGAGAATTCTATTACAAGATGTTTCATAACAAGCATGCTTCAGATTAGATCAGACAGTAATAAATATATCACTTAAGCTCATGATGTCCAGTTGCTTAAAAACCCGAGCAGGGACTAAACCTAAATTACCTGTAGCTATGAATGGGTGTGTGAAAATGTGAGTATGGTGCCTTATCTAGGGTGTATTCCCACCTCAAGCCTGGGTTCACATAATTGCCACTGCAACTCTTAGCAGAATATAGCAGTGCCTGAAGATAGATGGCTGATCACAAATAAAAAGGAAGATTCTTTCTTTCATATGTTTCTTCCTACCATTAATGATATAAAGAAGTCATGACGTAACCTGTGAGTTACAATACATATAAGAGATAATGTGTGGTTTTGTGATTGGGACAACCCTATATCAGTTCTTCCCAATTCCCATCCTGATTTAATTAATCAGCTAATTAACACCCTTTTCTGAATAAAGTGAGAGTGGTAGAGCAGCGGAACCTTTAAACTGTGCAGGGCATGGGGTTCTCCAGAACCAGGGTTGGGAAACACTGGCCTAGAACATATAGAATACGCGGATACAGTACATCTCTTTCCAAAATAAACATTGTGTCATATTTGAGTTTTAGATCTGCACTACAATATTCTTTAACATTACTTTACAATAGTTTTTAAAGTCCCTGTTTGTTGCATTGATGTGGTGTGTGTCTGTGTGTGTACAGTGTACGTATCATGTATCATGTTTTTAATTTCGCATGATATTCCCAGAGAAATATGAACTAAAACCATTTTGGCATGTCTGACGGCCTATTAGTAGCAATTTTAATTTCAAATATGGCATTCTAGGATGCATCCAACTATAAACATGAATGAAATGAAATCCGCTCTTCCTGCTCTAGTGTCTTACTGTGCTTTAGGTTTACTCAAACACCGCCACCTGCTGGTAGCTTTAACGCACTCACTTACATTTTACTTTTTTTTTTTTTAATTAACATATTCATTCCACACAAACATATCCACTCTTACATGCAATTGTCATTTTAACAATATTCAATTAAATATGTGTAAAATAAATTGCTTGGTTAATTAATTTAAAGAATTAATAAAATAGGGGTCTTGTTATGATTTGTTTTAGAATAAATGTGCTTTAAATTTATATCCCCATAACAAGAAAAAAAATTTTGTTTGTCCAGTTAAAGAAGAAAGAGAATCTCACATTGTTAGCATTTTATCCCTCTCATAACATCCAAAGCAAAAACACCAGTTATTCTTTTTTTTTTTTTTACAGTTTACTGAGAATTAGACAATTATCTTTGGCACAAAGAGACTTAATTTAATCTCATTGCATTTAGATTTGGAATGCACATGTTTGGTCTCTATAGAAATGTCTAAAATGTCACCCCTCATTTCTTTATATTTTGCTTCCAAAGAGCAAAACTTTCTTGTATGTTTTTAAATGTACTGTAGTCATGCAGATTTGTTTGGCTCTCATTTTTTCAAGTTTTGGTTCTCATTTTCATTCCAGTACCAGTACCTGATCAGTTTTAGAGGCATTATTGTTTTGTTTGTTTGTTAAGCCACACAGTGACCTATAAATCATTCAAGCATAAAATAACATAAAAAATGAACAAAAATAAGACATGAACCAGTAATCAACAGGCGATCAGGCTGGTGATTAGTATTGTATGTTGGTGTATGATGCTGAATCCTGAGTGGTTGGAACAGACAATAGGGGAAACAAGGTTGCTGCTGAGGTCAGTCAGTCAGTCATCTTCTATACCGCTTAATCCTGTATTCAGGGTCGCGGGGGGCCTGGAGCCCACAAGGCAGGGTACACCCTGGACACTCACACACTCATTCACACACTACAGGCAATTTTTTGAGGTTAATCCCTAACCTGCATATCTTTGGACTGTGGGAGGAAACCGGAGTACCCGGAGGAAACCCACCAAGCACGGGGAGAACATGCAAACTCCATGCACACAGAGACGGGAATCGAGCCTGGACGGGAATCGAACCCGGACCCCTTGAGGTGCAAGGCGACAGTGCTAACCACTACACCACCATGCCGGCTTGCTGCTGAGGTTGTTTGGTTAATTAATTGATACAATTATTTTAAATTTAATTTAAATGTAAAAAAAATATATTTTAGCTTTTGGCATTTGCAGTCTGTCACAGTAAAACATTTGTTCCAATTTCTTTTTAATATACAGTACAATTAATTTAATGTATATCATAGAATTTCATTTATTATCAAATAATGAGGCGGCACGATGGTGTAGTGGTTAGCACTTGCACCTCCAGAGTCCGGGTTCGATTCCTGGCCAGGCTCGATTCCCGTCTCTGTGTGCATGGAGTTTGCATGTTCTCCCCATGCTTAGTGGGTCTCCTCCAGACCCCGCGCGACCCTGAATACAGGATAAAGTGATCTAGAGCTCTGCAGTGAGTGATGAAATAATGACGGCTGACTCAAGACTATTGCACAGTACCATATATGTTTTTAAATATAAAGTTGAACACAGTGCATAGAATAAACAAAAAAAACAATTTGCATAGTATTTCTCAGTTATATTTTCCAGATGTGAGTACTTGCATAACCTGAAACTTCTACAAGGGCTTATAGGAAATGCAAAAAAAAAAAAACATTTAGCAATAAAGAAAAAATATTTTATTTGTTCCTTATAAGTTTCTACAGTGTATACTGTATATTTAAGTCTTGTGTTGGATTTATTTGTCTCCATTTATTGACCATAATAGTTCATGTCTTGTTCGTAGTTCCTTTGCTTCTGGCAACAAAATAAAAAGAAAGGCTTAGATTGAGAACATAAGGCGAGTTACTTAACTCAGCGCTTCATTTGTCTGATGTTAAAGTGATTCAACTGTTTCTTTCCTAATTAAATGTGCCTCTCTGTGCACTATGTTATTTTTGGCTGAGTTTGAATCAGAGCAGTGCTCATTCATGAAAAACTAATCAAGTAAGATGGGAGAGAAGTAGAGAGAATTAATCAACATTGAATGAGTTTCTCTGGTAAAAGTGGCCCGGCTTGATTACTACTGTGTTTGTTGTAGCTTAGTTACTAAACATTTAGAGATGATAAATAGGTGTGGCAGGGAGTTCTTCCACAAAATCCATATAATATATTGAAATGAAGATCAAATCTAACTATATTTGCACGCGTTTGTACACATTGGCAGTAGGCCACATATGCTTTCGTGAAGACGGAGTTCATGCTTCAAAACCTGGACAGTTTCTTTCTGCAGGGAGTTTAGACTCATGTAGTCACAATTTAACTTTCAGTGATTTTACTTAGTGTGAATATCTGATTAGTTTTGAAGTCCAGACATCACAATTTGTCCCTTGTCAAAGTCACTCAAATTCTTATGTTGCCAATTTTTATCTGTTTCCAACACATCAACTTCACAGATAAAGCATTGTCGTCAGTGGTCAGGTCCTATGAAATGTGGTCCAAGGAAGATAAAACAGTGAACAGGTGACAGGGTCATGAGTGACCAAGACTTATTGATGTATATGGGGAGCGAAGGCTAGTCCATGTAGGCCGAGCCAATAGAAGATCTACTGTACTGTAGCTCAAATTGCTAAAAAAAGGTTATTACTTGTTCCCATAGAAAGCTGTCAGAACATCATTGTAATTTCTTTTGTTTTTATTTTTCAGTCAAACTGAAAAACCTTCATAAAACCTTACCTTAACAAGCAATAAACATTGCCACAATGTGTAAAGCACAAGAACAAAATATGAAATAGTTTTAACCGACAGTGGGCCTGATGAATTGTAGTCAAACCTGATTAGCCATGAGGATACGTTTTCTCTCTTTTTTTCCCTTACACTTCTCATGCCTCTCCTGCTACTGGAGTTCTTCCTATCCAGCTGTAGCTACACTTTTTTCATCTAGAGTGTTTTCTTTTTAAGAACAGGTGTCTTCTTGACTACACCCACTACATTTGTTGTTGTGTCCTTTTAAAGCAGATCCCTTTGATAGGTGACGATTAAAAACTGGAGCATGAGGAAGGATGTACAGGTGATGCAGGTTCTACCCAGTCAAAATTTCTTTACATCACTGTTGGAACCTGTTTCTCCAGTTTAGGGTTCAGGAAGAAAAGAGAGGCATGAGAATGAGTATATTAATTCTTCATTACAAAATATAGTTTTAATATTACTGTATAATTATTTATGGAGTATTTTTAGCCTTAATATATGCTTACTGGTATTCTCATATAATATTATTACTATTAGGAGTAGGGTGCCATGGATACTGTTTTCGCATTGTTGCTTGCTTACCAACAGAGGGCGATCTCCTACTATCTCCTACATGGTATGTTTTTGTGATCCAACTGGGCCAAGGCAGTTGAGGCTCTGGATTGCTTATAAGAGGTCAGGGGTTCCACCGCAAGTATAACTGAGGGAAGGCCTTTAATCTGATGCCGATATAAGTCTCACAAAGGAAAGAAGACCCACCAGTGTAAAGGATGCTCTGCAAGAATGGTGTACTGTAGAGTGGACAGTGAAAGGATGGAGCCCAAGACACCTGGAAAGCTGACTTTTCAAATCGTGCTTAATGAGCACAGCCGAAGAAAAAAAAAATTATATATCCTGTGAAGACACTGATGACTCGATATGTACACTGACTGGCGTTAAACAGTTTTTGATAATAACCAGAATTTTTCCACCAATCATTCTACAGTACATGAGTTCTACAAGTTCCTAATAAATGCTTCGTTTACACAATAAACAGCATTATTATGATCCCATATTTTACATCCGAAAAGAGAATGGCATACAGTGTCAGTTATGTTTGCTGAATGCATGGTGCCTGGAAGAGAGTAGCATCCGTGGCAGATTCCCTCTGGACTAGTGTGGGAATAAACCCAAGCCCCTAAACTTCTCTAATCATCTGAACAAAGAAGCTTGTCTAATCAGAGTGAGTTGAGTCTCCCCTCCTCTCCCCTCGCCTGATTAAAGGCACACAGTGGCTGTCAGCAGGCTGCTGTTTGTTGTGCTCCATGATGCCAGCTTCTGTGACACATACCTCTTTAAAGCAGATCTGTTAGAGCAACAGTGTCACCCGAGAGGGTTGTGGGCATCACACTGGGCTCTGCTGTCTGTCAACAGCTGATTGTGCCTCTGAGTAGGGAACGGAGACACACAAGAGGAATCCGGAGATCTTATCTCTTGACTCAGTGACTTTAGAAAATAAACAAGCAGATACAAAAATCCAGGAGTTAATAAACGAGAACAGTTGATGGGTACAGAAGATACACATGTTTCTTGGATGAAATGCCATAAGCCAGATCCTAGTTTACTTTTTCTTTAAAAAAAAATTTATTTATATTTTTATCAAATCTTTAAAAAAATATCTTCATATGGAGTTCACAGATTTTTTTTTTCAAATGGAATTCAGATTTAATAATAATAATAATAATAATAATAATAATAATAATAATAATACGTAAATAAAATTATTCTCAGTATCAGTTCATTCTCGGATAATTAGCTTGTTCTTGTTGCTTGATTGGGTTGATTCTTCATACTTCACTTATTAATTAACTAATTAACAAAATAAATAAATAAATAAATAAATAAATAAATAAAGTTAAGTATAGTTAGTTGGAGTTCTTCAGCTTGTTCATTTCCATTTGGGCTGATTTATTTGGCTAATCCTATCTCGTAACAGTGCTATTCTCCTCCCTCCATGGAGATTAATGAGGTGATTGTAATCCAGGTTGCAGTCTAGAAGTAGATGAGAATATGCATTCCCCTAATCACTTTTTTTTTTTATATAGTTTCTAAGCTTCCGCTCTAGACACATCTAACTGTAATGATGCACACTAAATATATATATATTTAGTGTATCGTAATATTTGTCTACCTTCCCAAGTCTAAACCAGTGATACTGTATGTGTTGGGATACTGACTTTGAATGCCTCATTAGTCAAGTTCAAATGTCAAGGAACTTTGGGGAGGACTTTTTAATGAAAAATGACCTATTCATGAATAAACTACTGCCACAACTGACCATAAAACCACACACAAAATCACCTATGTTTTGCATTATAAATTTTCTCCGATTATTGATTAGGGTTTTCTGTTTTTGTCAGCTCTTCTTACCAGTGATAAATTTCTACAGAGGGAAGTAAACTTCAAAGTCCTATGGGGGATACAAAGTAGATTGTCCTCAGATGGCCAAAGGGTCACCCAATCACATCAATATATGTGATAAGAAAATGAACACATCCCACCATTAGTTCTTGAGATTGTGACAGGGTGATATGTCACTGTCCAGTCTGTAGAGATTACATGTACGTGGAGGTTCAAGACACACATTTTATCATCAAAGGATAGGTCGCTGTCTCCATCATCACACTACGTTCATCACTGAGTCAGAATGTGCTTTAAACGGTATGTTTGAAATGTGACTGAAATGTGAGTATTGTTTTTAGCTGTACAAAAAAATGAAACAGTATATTGCCTTATGTAGCTCCAATTGTGTCTGTTCATTTTGAAATCTGTTTCTGTAATAAAGGCAGGTTAGATAAAAGAAAATCGGTCAATACGGAATAAAAGAAAAAATATACAGTATGCTTCATTGATTCCTTCATCTTCAGTAAGCACTTTATGCTCAACAGGGTTGCAATAAACCTGGAAACTATACCGGGAACACCAGGAATGCACCCTGCATTGGATACCAGTCCATTATAATGTACTTTCATATTCACACACTCATTAGGTTTATTCTACACCTCCTAAGTGTTTGCCTTATTTTCAACATAAAGAGATACATAACAAATATAGGGGGAAAATTTACATTTTATATGTTTTTTCCCCCCCCTTATTACCGTCCTTTATGTGTTACATACCAAAAGTCAAGAAAAAACTCAGCACTTGACGCAGTGGGGGCAGAAGCTGCAAGGGTCCTTGTACTGTAGGCCAATAAGCCACTGAGGTAGTGCAAATGAAGAGGATTGGAGCTTTAAAGCCAGGCTTTAGAAGACAGAGTCCCTGCTGGGAGCCCTGTTGGATGCTGATTACAGGGGTGGGGGTCACCCATCTCTTTTTATCTGATATGGGACATTACTTTAGTGAAGCTAATGATAAAATTTATGCAAAGCTTTTATGGGCTTTATTAATCAGGTGGAGCTGATCGTTTAAATTCAATAACAATTTTAAAGTTTGATGGTTATTATGTTAATGTAATCAAGTTAAATGGTGCAGCAATAACAGAGCTAACAAATCTTAATATAGAAATTGATGTTAAAGTTCGACATTCGATGTGTCAGCTAGACCATGACATTTTAAATTCCATTAAGATCAGGCATAGAATACTGATAAGGAGAATGAGTCATTTTTGCCGGCCCCTAATTTGTTGGCACATGCACGGATGTCAGCCCAAATTTTGGCAGATGTTGAGTTTGCTTGCTTCTGATAATTAATTGTGTGTTTATTGCATCTGTTTGTCATGGCATTAGTAAACATCATTATCTCAGCAGGCACAGTAGTGCAGCCTCATCTCGCTATTCATGAGCAACACTACACATCAAGGCTTAATGTCTGACTCATCCATAACATCAAACTGAAGGGATCAGTTGTTTGATCTCAATTTTCAATGTGTTTGTTGGTGAATTATTACAACCAAAATGTCTAGGCTATGCAAGAAAATTCTTAATTCACAGGAACTTGTATGATGGACTGTCATACTTGAAAGCCCTTAATCAACAGGTTTAAATAATGTTGTTGTTGTTGTTGTTGTTGGTCTTTCGGCTGCTCCTGACAAGGGGTCGCCACAGCGGAATATCCAGTCTGCACTACAACTTGGCACAGGTTTTACGCCGGATGCCCTTCCTGACGCAACCCTCCCATTTTATCCGGGCTTGGGACCAACAGGTTTAAATAATATATTTTTTAAAAGTTCTTTTTACAAAGAATGATGCTTCATAATTAATAAAAGAAACCTTATCAAGAAAAAAAAGATGAACATATTTATACAGTATTCATATTTATGCAAGAATTGTCGGGTTTATTGTTAACATGGTAATTTGTTTGGTTTTCTTTAATAATAATTTGTAGATATTCTGGTAGCTCCTAAGTAATAACCTGTTGTTTAGATATGATTTTCCAGATCAAAAACTTTCTTTTTAAAAGAAATAATAATAAAAGAAAAAAACTGAATGAAATGACACTATTAACTGTATCACAGATGAAGCTGGTGTTTACTACTATGTAAATGAAAATAAGAGCTGTTTATGTAACGAATAAAACGCAACATCCATCCATTCTCCATACAGCTTATCCCGCGGAGCTCAGGGCACAAGGTGGAAGACGCCCTGGAAGTGATGCCAACAAGCACTGGTCTCACAACCAATCATATGCATGCAATTTGGAAAGACCAATCAGTCCACAACACAAACCCACCAAGCACAAGAAGAACATGCTAAATTGGCGCAAACACCCTCCCTAGCCCTGGAGGTGTGAGGCAATAGTACTAACCATGAATAAATATTAATAATTAATAATTAATAAGCCACTCTGCCACTTAAATGCAATAAAATAATTTTTTTAAAAATGGGGTGATGTCACTTTCTAAGTAATCTGCATTCCAAATTGTTTACTTTCTTTTATAATGCAGCAATTTGTCAATAATTATAATTAATACATAATACCAATAACCAGCTATTCTGTCCTCTGTCTTGATAATTCCTGTAGTGGAAAATGAGATTCTTTCTATAATTGTTAAATAAATATCTCCTTACAGAAATATCACAGAGAATTTCTTTCTTTTAATAACACTTTATTTATTTATTGTTATTCTCAATTATTAGAGTTAGTCGTTGCAATAATAAGTCTGTGTGATTTGCTTGATCCCATGTGGTTTGCTGTATAAGTGCAATAGCGTAATCAACACCTTCTTATCAGATTCAAGAGTTCAGGAGCATTGTGATGTGAACGAATGTGATTATTCTGTTATTAAATAGAGTAATTACACAATGTATGACAATACATAGGACCAAAAAAAAAAAAATGTCCAACACCTCATGTTTGTCCAAATATATAGCAACAGAGCTCGCACCACTCTTCATCTTGACGTTTTTATTTACCATTGTCCACACACATCTTAGCCACAAGTGTTAAGAGTTAATCTATATGACTTCATACTGCCCTCAGATGTGGCACAGCTCTATGTGAGAAGCCAATAAAAAAAATCACATCACACACAATAAGTCATTTGGTCTCGATTGCACAGGAGAAGTGGTTCTTGGAAGTCGTCCATAAATCATGAAGCTGTTCTACAGTGAGCAGTGCTGCTTCTGCTGAACAGAGAGAGAGAGAGAGAGAGACGTCTGCATGAGAAGAGCGATCGCCGGCCCCAGGCTTGGCAGGCTCTGAAAACACCAGGGCCTGCTTCATGCTGGGAGTTTTCCTGAGTGATGGGGCTCGGATGGAAGCTCCATCATAGAGTGTATGTAAGGCTCAGATCGAAAGAAAAACAAGTCATGCCAGATGTAATGCCAGGGGCCTAGCGTGGGCTCAGTACATATTGGGCTTGTTACAGTAAGTCCCTAAGCTCCTAGCTTGGTTTCATGATATGATGTTGCACAAGAGAATATCTGCCTTTACTTTACATTTTTATTCAGCGTCTTCCAATCTTGCTCTTGGAATACACACATTTTAGTGTTTCCCCTGCTTTAACACACCTCTCAAAAAGATTCTGATGAGTTAATTTAAGTTTTGGAGCAAAAGCATTAAGTTATACAGTGTCCTGGACCAGGTCTGAGGAAACATTTATCAGGAATGCTTGGGTTGTCGTGAAGATGTTCTGTCTCATGAAGAGATGCCACAATGTCTTTAAATATTTATTTATTTATTTATTCATATGTTGGATTGTGTCATGGCATCTACTGTACTGCATCAGCAGGAATATCTGTGCATAAAACTGTGTTTAAATACCCATACAGTAGTAGTCCACAGCTGTACTCAAGTTAAACTGTAGACAAATGGCAAAGTAAAATCCGTATATTCAAAACAATTTATTAAATGTATTACAAATGTGCTGTTACAAAAAAAAAAAAAAAAAAAAAGAACAATCTCATTAATATGATGTATTTCTGATGTTTATTTGACATTAATGGAAGGAGTCTCCAGTGCCAGTGCTTTGTAACAGTCAGAACATTTTCCACTATGTGAAAGTCTTCAGGACTGTTTTTATGTTACATGACAAAATGTGTATTTTTATTATTGCTTTTATCTTTTGCCTTATGCATGCTAATGTTTCCTTATGCATGCATCAATCCGGCAGTGATTATTTTACACTCATGTTTGATATACAGTATATAACATTTAAATTACTGGCATATCTAAACAGTGTGGGGAATGTTTGACTATTTTTATTTTGAAGGTACATAAAAAATGTAGCATTTTAAAGAAATGTGGAAATTAGATCTCCATTGAAAGACCTTCCTCACTCTCAGTAATCCTGCTCAGATGCAGAGTCTATCCCAATACCACTAGGTGCAAATTGCGACAATTCTCCCCAGGTGCAATGCCAGTCCATTGATAGACCTTAAAAATGTCCTGGAGCGGCGTTTCTGCCTCATTTGCCAAGAGGTTTCATCTTTAGGTTTCAAATTATGCTGCGCTTTTTATTTGAAGGCCTCTATATGACTGGAACTTTAGTATAACTGAGCTGTTCACAATAATGCCAAGAATCTTATCTGGGTATGAGACCCAAATCCTAGCCAAAAAAACAATTTGGAACGGCTTCCATTGTAAAAACGAATCCAAGCACGGATAATTCAGGCATAGGACTGGCAAGAAAATGCTTTCCAAAATAACAGCCTGTAGTTTACTTGAAAAACAGATGAAAATATGTAATGAGCTTGAGCAGCTCGGTTGCTGGCCTGAAAGCTGGGCTGCAGTGTGGTGCTGCAGAGAGACTTGTCTCTTCCCCCACACGTGTGTGCCTCTGTATTAATGACTGGGGCTCACCTCTCAGGGTCAAACCCATTCAGCCCTGCTGATGTATCTCGTCTGCACTCCTCACATGTCCTGCTTCATTTGTCTTGCAGTGCTACAGCAGGGAGGAATGCTCGGACGCTCTGCAAAGAGTGAACAGTGCTGGGATATTAGAAGATAGATTGCCACAGAACTCAAGAATTCGTGAACAAACATCATCTACAGAGTTTGGTCTTCTATAAATATTATATTAAAAAACAAGTAACTCTACCTGTGCATAACCAAGGCTAATAGCTATTTTGTAATAATATTGTTATCAGTGCATGTTAACAAATATTTACTGATAGTTTACAATATCATGCTGCTATAGCAGTAAATTAAAAATCTTAAATTTTGAGGTTTATATCAGAGTTAGAATTGTTTTATTTGGCGCATTGTAGGCAGAAACTGGCAGTCATAATACTTACAATTCAGTAATAATTAAAAAATATTACACCATCTGAAATAAGATTTAACTTTATATTTGTTTTCACTTCGAAGCAATACATTGATGTAGCTTCTGACATTTATATCCATTGTCATATTCATCACCTTAACTCACTGTTAAATAAAATGTCCTTTAAGACCTCATAAATAAAATAGTAAAATTTAACATCATAATAAAGTCACTCATTACAGTATATTATTAGGTCATGATAAAGGAAATATCACATATCACTAGTTAAGACCAAGGTTATTATTCTATTTGCCAGAATAGTGTGTTGAAATAATTAGCTACTGTAGTTACGGTATTTGTGTGACAAATGTACATTTTCAGAACATGTAAAAAAAAAAAAAAGTACAACACTAGATTTTATTGTTTGTTACGTTCCTCAAAACTTGTCAGGATATAATTAAAATTGTCATTCAATAGGAAATGTGTAAGAAGAACTTTCGCATGAACAATTAGTGTTTATCACTGTCTTCTCAAGTCCCCAGTTCTACCCTAAGCTCTGGCTCCTGTTTGTGTGGAGTTTCTTTGCGTGTGGGTATTTTCCAGATCCTCTGGCTTCTTCCATTTCCCACAAACATGCTAATAGGTAGATTGGCAGCACCAACTTTCCTCTGGTTAGCATGAATGTGTGTGCAACTGTGTGTGAGTGTGATGACCACCGGTTCAGCTGCTACTGTACATGTTCCCACTTCCCACCCAGTGTTCCCAGATAAGATTCTGGATTCATTACAGTCCTGACCAGGATGGAAAGGTTAACAAATCAACAAATGCTGAAATTGTCTTTATGTCAATTTTGATTGTTTTTATCAATTCACCATAAAAAAAAAAACTCCAGGTGACTGTATATTATTTTCTTTCCAGAAATAGGATATGATACAGTATATAAATCACAATACTTCTTCATGGAATCTCCAAACACATTTATTGAAATACAATCCCTGCAGAGTGCAAAGAGCCCCTCTGATTGTGGCACAACAACAGCCAGCCATATTTCTGAGTTGTACACATCTTTGTTTCAAGGCACACAGGCATGTGACTTGTGTAAGCATGTAAAGAACATCTTGTCCACTTCAGGTCCTGAGTACAAAGTGTAGTAAAACTCCCTGTGTTACTGTTTTCACATCACCATAAGTGCATCATACATAAGGCACACTATTGCTAAGGTTGGTTGACATTCATAACACACACATTCATTTATGCAGAATATGTCAATCAAGTAAGGTTTTGTATTTTCAAGTTGTTGAAAGTAATACTGATATTTGATGCTGGCTCAAATTGATGCTCCTCAATGGAACCTTTTAAATCAATGATGAATTCTAAGAGCAGGGAGTCCTTCTTGGTAAAAAAAAAAAAAAAAAAATCCATATCAATATCTTTATCAATTCATTAAAGTTATTTAATACTGTTTAAAGGTAAGAGTCTGAGCACAGGGATCACATGGCCCATGAGATGTTGGCCGTGTGCTCTTTGGCTTTCATTCTGAGGACAGCGATGCTTGATGACCGCCTCTCAAACTCCGGTTTGCTCTCAAAGGCTGCATGCCCGTTTGGTGCTGGGGCTAAAAGTGAATCAGTGAAGAAGTTGTTGAGGGAGACAGGATTAACACCAAACTGGTTCTGCTGGTGGTTGGGGAAGCTAATGTAATTGTGTTCAGGGGCTCGCGGGGAGTGGGGGTATGGCGATGGTACACATGGTGGAGAACCACGCGGGAGCATGCAGGAAGAAACCACTGAGCCACCCGGGGTAGGAGCAGGCCACAAGTTATTGGGTATCTGTTCGGAATAAAAGAATATTAAAAAAAATTTCAGTAATACAGAAATTATAATTCTTTTAGCCTGTACCACAATAAATGAGCATAAGTAAACTGTCAGTCATACGTTTCTTTTAATTTATCCACTCAACCTACTGAAATTAGTTTTTTTTATCAATATTTTAGATATAAGAATTAAGTTTTGTTTTGATTTGATTGTTATTAAACAAATATGTTGTGTGCCACAAGTGTCTAATAATGTAATTCAGATAGAGCTTAGCTTTGTCCTTTACATAATACAACAATCACAATATTCTCTGTTCACTTATATTTACACTGATCAGCCATAACACTAACACTATCACCAGGTGAATTGAATATCATTGATTATCAATTATATACCAGTAAACTGGAGACAGGATTATGGGCACCCAAGGCTCAAAATGTAAATGCTGGCCCCAGTGCACCACTTCTTGCCACATATGGGGCTCAGCAGGAAAAGATTTTAAGGTTATGGATGTGGCCTCAAAATTACTCCAAAGATCCAAATCTGACCAAGCATCAACGGAATGTGCCAATCAAACAAGTCTGATCCATGGCGGTGCCACCCCACAACCTTCAGCACCCAAAGGATCCGACACTAACATCCTGGTGCCAGACACCACAGCATACCTTCAGCGGTCTTGTGGAGTCATGCCCTGTGGGACCAAAGCTATCCAGGTGGCACAAGGGGAACCTACACAATATTGGGCTTAATGTTTAAGGTTTTAATCTTATGTATGTTGGGGATTTTTCTAGAATATCTAGGACCAATTCTTGAAGTTTGGGTTTAACCAAATTAATAATAATAATCATAATAATCATAATAGTCATAATTCAATGGTAAACTTTAATTAGAGGCATGTTTCTTTGGAATCTACTTATGTCAGGTAAATATCTAATCTATATTGAGGGAATAGCTGAGGCCTACCAGCTTATCATTAGGTCATAGGGAAACTGTCAGAAAACAAAATGTCTGAGTGAATAAACAAGGCAATTAGGGATCTAACATGTTCAAGAGATCAGAGACATTCTCAAAGAAAATAAATAAGTATTAACACACTAAATACAAATAATGATTAACATTGTTGTTTAAAATTTCTCCTTTCTGCAAGGCCTATTCTTAAAAACTTTCAGCATGAAATGTAATGAGATGTGTTTTTAAACTAGTATCAGCATTGATACCATAGCAGCAGAAATTCCACAGGTTGTTACATAAGTTGTTTGGTTTGGTTGGTTGGTTTGGTTGGTTGATTGGTTTGCCTGTTTGTTTTTTAATAAACTGGGCTGAACATTGTACAAAAACAGTGTCCATTATCTGGCCTACCTCTAGGAACCATAGTGAATTTCTTACCGCGTTGGCTGTGATATAACCCATTTTAGCAAATATTGTGATTTATAGAGATATCATGCTTCGTTCTTAAGATGAATTAAGCGTTACAATCAAACCAAATTTTTTTTTACTTCAATCTACAGTCCAGTTTTATATACAGACCACTGATGCTTGCCGAGAGGTTGCGTTACAGGGCGTGGAGTCTGCACCTGAAATGCAGATGCATTGTTGCTATTGGACACGTGATAATTGCTGACTGCTGATTGGTGGATCTGGGAATCCATTATTTCAATTAGCTCTCCTGAGTGCAGGGTTCAGGAAAGGGAAAATAGTATGATGTATATCATATTAATATAATATTTATAATATTGTCATAGTTATCATAATATTATCATATATATCAGTATATAACGTATAGCAATAATTTTACTATTAAAATATTTATACTCGTTTTTTTTTCCTGAAGTGTGTATACATGCTTTTGGCTGACTCTGTATAAAGCACTTGTTTTGGATGCCGTGTCGTCTGTTAAATTATTTGACAGTTAAAAACAACACTATAGAATTTTGATGATTGCACATTTCTTTATTCCTTAGTCTATATTTCGTACTGAATAAATCTAGATGTAATTTAAAATCGTTTCCCTTTTAGGAGTACTACACTAGAACCACTACAATGCAAAGATAATTGTTCAATAAATGCACTGCACACGGAAACCTCCAGCCTTATAATCGTAACTCTGCGATACTTTGGGAATCTTAAACATTTGCTCAAATTACTGCAATACTAGAAATGCAGTGTAGAGTCAATACTCATAGTTGGAGCTGAAACAGACATCGCCTACACCAGAAAGGCCACTACCTTGGCCACTTCACACTGTACATACAGTTTCGTAAGTGTTGTCCGCAGGAGTTTATTAAATGTTGAGTAAATGAATCATAAAAATGCTTTATATAATTAGTTGTGTCCAATACTATGAAAAGACAGACTTTTTTACGCACATCACCTGATACTGTACTGTATATTCTAACCACGGCAGGATTTTAAAATCTCCTGTCAGATGTGAAACATCTTACTGGGACTAATGAGCTAATAGATAAAAGACTCGCATTGTGGAAAATAAAAACACAGATAACTTTTTTTTTTTTTTATAAATTATGCAAATAGCTAAAGGGTTAAACAGCTCCACTTGCCTGTGAGTAGCTGTCTGTCCTGGGCAACACTGAAATGTCATATGTGGCTGCGAAATGACTTTTAGCCTGCTGGATCTGTCCATAGCGCTCCCTCTTTCTCCACTTCGCCCTTCTGTTTTGAAACCACACCTTCAGAAATCGAAGGAGAAACACACACACACACACACACACACACACACACAATATTAACAAAAGCACATAATTAACAGATACACGTCGGTGCATGTGGAAAACATTAATAATTCTGCACGTGAGTTTAAACGCGATTACTGACATCTTTTTTATCAGCTATTGTAATCATTATTACAATTACTGCTAATTCCGTGCACCTTTTAAAATCCAAGATTTAAAAAAAATGTCATTATTCCATGGATTTTGAGAATAGTTAAATACACATTGTGTGCGCCTATGCATGTGCGTTTTAGATTTATATTTTTGCATCCACATCTATATTTGCTTCATATATCTATATCCATATATCCAGATATATCTACATATTTCTACATATATACATCTATATTTTTACATCTATATATCTACAAATATAACTCCAGTTAAATGTGGGTGTATCACGCGAGGCAATAAGCCAAAATCTTTTATATATATAGTAAACAAATTAAGTAATTACTAAACTTTTCCTCCAAACCCAAGTCGCAAAAGACCAAGGTTATTGTTACAGTAGAGAAGTCGGGAGTAACATGCAAATATTTTTCTGCGGTTAGAAAAAATCTAAAAGTAGAAAAAGTGGATCTGGAGTGAATTACAACTCGGAGAATTCTGAACAGAGGATGCAAACCAGGTTCAAACCAGTTATATGCAAGTTATTGGAAAAGATTTATGCTTACTGTAGGCCTATATAAAATTCATAAAGGGTTATTAACATACCCGAATCGTTTTTATAAAATGTATGTATTGTTTATCTTAAATACTAGTTTTTGTTGTGTTTAGTAGATGATAAACTTTAAATTTGTCCCAAGGGTGAGTAAACTTTTGCACATATCCGCATCTCTCTGCGTATTCCATTTTCTTAGACATGCAAACAATATTAAGAGAAGGAACTGTTCGGCACGGTACTTTGATTAAACTTGTTTTAAATGTGTTTTATGAAACAGGCCCGAGTTTAAAGGCCCGAGCCTTTTATTTAAAAGGCCCGAGTAAATAAAAAGGCCCGAGTTTTTTTTTTTATGTAATTAACCCTGAAGCATATGCATGAGCATTTAGAGCACAACAATCTTAATACCTGCACTCTGGCCTCGGTGAGCTCGGTGCGCATGGCCAGCTGTTCTCTTACATACACATCTGGATAATGAGTTTTTTGGAAGACTTTCTCCAACTCCTCGAGCTGGGAGCTCGTAAACGTGGTCCGGTGGCGTCTCTTTTTGCTGCTGGACACGTTACTGTCACACTTTTCGCCAATGTCATCTAAGTCTGTTTTGTCCCGAGGTGTTGTCCCCGGTGATGTCCTCACACCGCAGCGCTCCTCCAGCGGCCCTGTGAGCTCCGTGTGTCCGCCGCCGTCATCCGCCTTCCCGCTGCAGTAATGAGGAGCTGCTGGGGAGAAATACAGAAAAAAGCATACTGTCATGACAACAGATCAATAATTTATTATGCCATTTTACAATTTATCAAAGATTTTGAAGATGAATGGGTACCTATAACCTACTAACTCTCTATGTCCTTATTACCATGAGATCTATCATATATAATACTAAAACGTAATACACAACAATGGAATACTAAATACCTTACTTTTAGTATATGACTACTAGCACTATTGGGTAAAGTAACTCATAATTTTTCAAAGTAGCCTATATTAACATAGCCTGATATAAATTAATATAATAAGTATAAGTAACCCCGATTTTAGACTAGGTAGGCTATAAGCCAATAATTAGTAGACTTTACCTACAAACAGTAGGTATATTAATAGTAAAACCCTACCTTGTACTACATAATAAATAAAATAAAAATTAATTGAAGCCTATGTTATCTATTTTGCTGGTTTTCATGCGTGGTGTTGATTTTCCTATTCACTGTGTTATTAATATTCATAATTTGACCTTTATTACTAGTTTATATGCTGCTTTTTGGACCAACAGATGTGCAACCCTAGTTTAGTGTGGCATACTATATTTAATTTTCCAATATTTTGTTTAATAAAATAAATACTAAATACTTGTGGTTATACAGATTTGGGTTATACAGTTTTGGGGAATTGAAGTAAAACATAATACACTGAGATCAGCCATTTCAATGGTTAAACAAAACTGTTTAAGAGCACAATGGGAAAAACTGAGTTGCAAACACAAAATCAGTGTTAATCAATGACTAATATTTTTTTTCCCTTTTCTTTATTTTTTTCATGTACAGCCAAGCAAGCAATCTCCAGTTACTGAGAGACTTAGTTTTAGGAATAAATGACCATACGAATTGTGTCTTTATCATTTTGTACATTCCTCCATTCCTATGAGTCTGCTTTCTGATGCATGTGGTGTATCTTTGAATATCTTTTTTGAAAAATAATAAGTTCCTAAAAGTCTAATTACATGCCTTCAATTATTTATAAAGGTTTTCAGGTTAAACATGAAGGAACACGATTTTTCTATTTTAATGCACTACAGAAGAGACGAGGAAAAGTATGGTACCTTTATTACTGAAATTGAAGTAGGGTTATTTATGGAGGAATCTTCGCAACAAACTTCCTGGAGTAAGAATTAAGGAAAATAAAACCCACAGATTGTTTTCAGAATGCAGACCTACTGTTGCAATTTTACTATAGGCATATATTAATAATGTCCGACTGCATTTTCTGCTGAAAAGTTTATACAGATATTACGGTGTACCCTCAGCTGCGTGGCATTCACTGTTCATAAAAGTCTGCCCTAACTATGATGAAATAAGACATAATCAATAATCTCTCACTATCTGAGACAGTGCTAAAAGGTTATAAACTCACAGGCTTGGTTGTCACAGGGAGAGGATCGATCCAGAATGCTGTGGTGCTCGGTGTTTTGCAGTGTGTAGTGCTGACCGCTCTTATTGGAGCTCTTGCTGTAGTACTGCATGCTCTCTAAGGGATCCATGAGCGGTTCCAGGTAAAAGTCGGTCCCTTTCCCTGTTTCACACTTCAGCGGGAACTTGTCCGTCATGTAGTCCATCATGATCCGCTGCCTTTCAGCTCTGACTCGCAAAAAGTACACTACAGAAACTTTATTAATAGCAAATACGAGACCTGGTGGTTTGCAGATCGTTAATTTGTCTCACTTTAAAGTGACCGAGAGACTCAGTGCCTTTTTATATGGCAGAGCAGAAGGAGCTCCCAGCATTTGAATACAGAGAACTTGAAACTCCACCCATGAGTTACAAGCAAGCGCAGAGATTTAGGAAACTCTGAAACAGTTACAATTAGACTTACCCTGCTCATGGTGTTTACACATCTGGAGTGTTTACTGGCTGCCGTAGATTTTTAGTGAAAGTGCGTTAAGCTCAATATTCATCCAGTGGATGAGTATGATAAGGAATTATGGTATTTTATTAGTTTGATTTTTTTTTTACGCATTGCAAGCTGAATTAAAAACCTGTTGTAATCATAAGCTTAATAATACTAGATAGGGCTACAGCCTATTATTATTATTATTATTACCATCGTCAATAATATAAATATTAATATTAATATTTATGTTATAACTTCCACTAAATACCCACAACTGAAAATAATAATTAAAACTAGATTTTTTTTTTTTTAATATTTTTAGTGTCAATTTTTTGTATCTAAAGTCACTTACATAATTTTATAATTATTATTTTTTTTATTAATATTATTATTAATGTTGTAATTAACATTAAAAACACAGAAACACTCCAGATATTAATAATTAAATAATATTTTATTTTTTAAAATATATATTTAAAATGTTATTTGTTACTAATCATTTCATTTCAAACACACATATATCCTTCTTTTTCTTATTATTCATGTAATTGTCATTTGTGGGGAACAGTTTTTTTTTACGCACAGCAAGGTTCTACAGTAGCCTATCTTTAAATCTATCTATTTCAATCTATATAGATATCTTTATATCCCGTCATAAACTAGGCACCAACACTACCTACAGAGTACACGAAAAATTCGAGGCCTTTTCCCACTTTGACATTAAGGCACAAATAAAGGTGCTATAAACTCGATGCGTTTTACACACACCTCTGTCCTGAGACCAGGCTTATGAGTTAGCCTACATTATCCTCTTTAAATTTCTACTATTATAATAATGCCCAAGTGAAATGACCTTAAAGCAAAGAGGTAGCGAGAAAACTCTGACATTTCATAAGCAATAAAAAAAGAGGTTTCTGGTTAAGTCCAGACAAACAATGCATTGTTTAATTTAATATGAGAATAACATAAGTCTTCAAACTGTAGTTACACTATAATACATAGAATCAAAGCTGGGTCAGAGTGGCCCGCGGTGCCAAGCACCTGAACGCCAGGATGTGACCCGGCAACATTGATATCTGATAGCGCATATTCCCTATAAGCAGCTTTTATTTAAAAAAAAAAAAAAAAAAAAATTTAAAGAGCACACGTCGAGAAGCTCTTTCTCATTTAGCGGTAAATCGGACCACCTGCCACTCCAGCCATATCCACTGAACAAAGCCGAGGCTTACAGGGTGCCACTGCACTGCAAAGCAAAATAAATAGCACGCTCTTAAGTAGCAGGGAGCTTTCTGATGTGGCGTTAGGACTCATGCTGAGGAGAAAATGCGAGAAGATCGTGGAGGTGCGTTTACTTTTTTTCCAGCAAGATTGTTTATTAGAAAAGTTACCCGATAGAATATTTCCATGTTTCACCACATTTAATGAAAAGTAAGATATTTAATTATCTGTTCTATATAAACTGTCGCTCAAGTTCATTTGACATATATATATATATGTGTGTGTGTGTGTGTGTGTGTGTGTGTGTGTTTATAAATAATACTATATTTTAATTCGGAAGGGAAAAGGATAGTATTTAAGTACCAGAATGAAATATATTGTTTATTTTCAAATGTACAATAAACATAGTGTTGAACGCTAAAATGAATTAATATTTTTTTTTAAATCTATTTGATTAAAAATGATGAAACTAGATCAAACTTGCTAAAAATCAAGTCAGTATCATATGATCCTATATTAATAATAAAGATATTTTCTATGAATAAATAACCATTATTGTTGCTGTTGTTGTAAATAAAACTATATAATTATTAATAAATACATTTCAATACAATTTCCATTTGCAGAGCTTCCTGAGTCCAGCCATTTTATTCTGCTGATGTGTCAAAACTCAGAAAAGAATCATTTACAGCAGTGTGTACTTTATTGCCGGATAAGCTGGATGTCAGGGTAAGTGTATCACTCAGGTTTGCATACACACTCTTCCAGTCGCTTAAGAAGACATAATTAAAACAATAATAAACTCTACAGAGCAGCTGCATATACAGGGCTGACCACGAACAAACACATGCATTGAGATGTGTGTTTAGTTCCTGCAAAGCCCCCAGTACATCTTTTTAACACACCTTATCTAAGTTCGATTTTTTTTTTTACATTTTTATTTCTTCTATAATGTGTTTCTGGGTAATGAAATATGAATGTAAGCCATTAGAAAGGAAAACAAAGCTACAGAGGATTTTATTACTTTAAAGCATCTTCTTTAAACCTGTACACCCTGTGCTGTCTCCAGTAATTGTAAGGATTAGATCTCTTGGTTTTGGCTCTCGTGCTGGCCTTGGACAGCAAGTAATGTGAATCATTCTCCAGTGACAGGGGTTAGCCCAGACTGCCAATCTCATATAATGGGGTTTTTTCATGAGGGCAAATGGAAATGTATACTGTTCACCTCAAAGGCTGTTCTGTCATGAACTTTCAGAGCCATACAGAGATAACAATCTCACTTTAGTGAATTTCCAGCATTCTTCATTTTTAGAACATGAAGAAAGAAGTCAACTATCAAAACCAATTAGTCGACATGAGGCAAATTTACCAATAATTGTTCGTACGAAATACCCCGCTATAACTTGCTTTACTTTTGTTTTCGTAGTTCTATAAAGCAGCATGCATAAGTCTTCTCCTGTACTGGAGGTGGAAGTGTAATGCCAAGCATTTTAGCATGATGTGTGCAGAATTCTGACATACAGCCAAAACTCTATTTGACTAAAAAGCCAAAACATAAGTAAAGCATATGAAAGTGCATGGAAGAACATAAATATCCCACATGCTGTGCACTAATGCAGTACCATACCACTCTACTACGGGCAGTTTGTTTTTAACCTCAATTATCTTATCAGGTATGGGCTCCTGTCCAAACGGCGCCTGCTTGAACCACTGTGTCTGGGAACCCATTGATTTCTAAGGGGAAAATTCATATTGTGAAATTAATAAAAGACTAAATGTAATACTAATCACTGAGGTAATGGATACGTTTGATAATACTTAAATGTCTGATTAAATGTCAAAAATACTCCACAGTGATTTATTGGAATATAAATTTGTGCGTGTTTTATTTTATTTACCTCCATCAATAAATAAATGTACAAATGTAGTTTAGGGATTTTACCCACCATTCCTAATTGCAACATATAAGGAAATTCTATATACATATTGACAAGTGTACATAATATAATAATGCCCAACTGGTTTAGAATAACAATGACCTGCTTCCTATTGCCTGTTTGCATATTAACATATTAAGCATGTCATTCGAAAATGGTTTCCACACATTCCACTGTTTGCCATGGTCACTGATATTTGAGAATGACACACATCCTGAGACTGCCTGAAGATATTTGGGTTATACCTCATCCATTCCTTTTAATTAATTTACAAGGGAAGAACTTGAATTTTAGTGAAACAGAAGCTGCAAGGGAATTTCAGAGGAGATCAAATGTGCATCATATGGCATATTAGGCCTTATTGGGGTTTAAAGGGCATAAGCGCTTAAGCTAAAAAACATACATCCATCATCCTTAGAACATGCATACAATTATATAGGTACATACATTTACAAGGCATTGGAAAAAACATTGTCTGCTTTTTGAAGTAAGGTTATTTTAAATTGTTTGCTTTAGACCTCTTCTTGCCTCCCCCCCAGCCTCCACTCAGCTGCACTGGATTGTCTCGAAATGAGATTCTCTCCTTTCGAGATGGAGCCAAGGTGACTCTTTGAGGAGACGGCACTTCTTTTTCTGTGAAAACAGAATCAGATTTGTCACACAAAACCGCCAGATGGAACTCAAAACAGTTTTCCTATACATCTGCACTGCACGGCAAAAATATAAATCAAAGTCTTTTGTTCTAAAGTAACTAACGCGTTAATGCATTCTTGCCAGAGTCTTGCCAAGACCTCCATGCCCAGTGTCATAGCACAGAACCAGAACTCTCTGCAGGCCCCTGGGCTGCCGGCTCTAGAGTATGTCAGAGCTGCTTCCATCACTGTGTGGGTTTAATGCTGAACTTTTTAAACACAAGGAACAAAGCAAGCTCTTTTCTGTGGCTGATGTGTTCCACGTGTACAGCCCCAGTAAGGATGGAGCAGGGACACATTCATGCTACAAGTCAGCACAGCACTTGGACACACAGCGGAGGTTATACAAATCATACCTCAACACCCTTCTTTACACTCAGAGCAGATATAGCACTAACTGTCATCAACTGACTTGACCATGAGTAAGCAAATGATGCTGAGCACAACTGCAGTACACTAAAATGCAACCATTTACAACTATGTAAGTAAATCTATAATATGCACATAATAAAAACAAGATTTCAATTTTGCATGCCTTTTAAAACACATGAAGTATAAACTGTAGAGCGCTACTTAAAAAAATGATGTCCTGTCACACATGCTTAACTGCTATGTATGCAGTCATTTTGCTTGCATTAGTTTTGGAACGGCACAAAATCGAGACGTTAAATATGCACCTCAAGATATTTCCTCCTGTGGAGTAAAGAAAATATTTGTCACTCTACTAAATGTGTGGTGGGTAATGTGTGGCATGAATGTTATAGAAAAGGACTATTCAACTTGGTAGGTGGGCCAGAGTTAAAATAAAACACATTAGGAAGGTGGGTCGGTCTATCCATTCTACATACAGTATGCATATATTTATATATATAGACAAGCATTCACAAAGTCTATCAAGCTGTATTTCTGTTACCACATACAGCAAACTATATATAATAAGTGTGTGTGCATATAGTGTATATATGTGTTTTTTTCCCTCACCGTTAATTAACAGACTTGTGCAGGCTAAACACCATGTTTTTTTTATGTCCTCAAAATTCCCCAAATGATTTATTAGGAGTGTAAAGACATTACTTTTACTTTCCTGGACCAAAGGTAAAATATTAGGATTTTCCTAATATTTTTATTGTTATAAATTGAGGCATTAAAGGGTAAGCATGAGATTATTCATTCATTCATTTTCTATACCGCTTATCCTGTACATGGTCATAGGTGGCCTGGAGCCTATCCCAGGCACATTTGATTTCCGGGTTATACTCTGCACAGGGTGTCAATCCGTTGCAGGACACACACACCCTACAAGCAATTTGGGAATGACAATTAGCCTAATCTGCTTGTCTTTGGTCTGTGCGAGGAAACCAGAATATGAGGAAGAAATCCACCAAGCATGCAAACTCCACGTACACAGACCCAAGAGCTCAAACTCTTGACGAAGGCCACTGTCTGCGACCATACAGCCTAGCATGAGATCATAGTTTTTTTTCAATTCCATATTTTTTAAACTTTCGCTCAAAATAAATTTGGGTTCTCTATTAATAGTTTTTGTTGTCAAAATTTCAAATAATCAAACTTTCTTTCTCACAGGTACTGTACACCATCTTTACCTGAAAGCAGCATTGTAACTGATCACCAATAAAACTAATTCATCCTCAAGATTACAGATGTTTTTCTGCTAGATTTCAAATGCGCTTCAGTCCCTGTTCATCAATTGCATAGCTGATGAAAATAAATCTCCTTATTTTAATCCAGCTTCAAAGTTGGATTCATACAGTAACGGCATCCATCACGATATAGCAAACTACTGGTTGTGGATTAAAGCAAGGATTACAGGTAACTGCCTAAAACATTGTGAGGAAACAACATTATTGCAAGAGAACCAAAAATGTATTGCAATGGAACATGCACACAAGCATTAAAAACAAAGAAAATAATCATACTGTGTCTTTTTAAGAACTCAGTGTGCAGCTATTTATTTAAATAATTTCTTTACATTATTATAGATCATTTAAATCATAGTGTAATGTTTCTTTTATCTAATCAATATTGCTAACTCTAAATAAAGAGCCATATTTCAAACTGATGTTCTCATTATTCTCATAATGTCTCACTGATTTTCAACATTCTCATGAACCTATGTCATGAACAAAAAGTGTCATGTGTATGAGTACACATCCTCGTGGATTTCATTTCCAAATCATAAGAATCTAATTTGGCTTAGTTAGAAACAACAGTGCTGTGACCTTAGCTCTGAGGCTCTCTGTGTGAAATGTGCTGAATGTTGCTTGTGTTCCTAAATAGCATCTTTGTCAATGAGGAGATTAATATAAAGCTCTTATGACAGAGATGCCACTTATTCAGGAAGAACATTGACCTGCTTCCTGCTGGAAGACATCATACCCACATCACCCTGACCCTCACCCGATTGACTCCAACAACTCCCAGCCCAGTTTAGCCCTTCAGACACTCACGTACTGTATACACTATGAACTACTGATTCACATATACACTATGAACTCACACATACTCATATACAGTGGGGCAAAAAGGTATTTAATCAGCCTCCAATTGTGCAAGTTCTCTCGCTTAAAAAGATGAGAGAGGCCTGTAATTTTCATCATAGGTATACCTCAACTATAACAAAATAAGAAAAAAAAATCCAGAAAATCACATTGTAGGATTTTTAAAGAATTTATTTTCAATTTATGGTGGAAAATAAGTATTTGGTCAATGAAATTTCATATCAATACTTTGTTATATACCCTTTGTTGGCAATGACAGAGGTCAAAAGTTTTCTGTAAGTCTTCACAAGGTTTTCACACACTGTTGCTTGTATTTTGGTCCATTCCTGTTGATGTTTTGGGGCTGTCGCTGGGCAACACGGACTTTCAACTCCCTCCAAAGATTGTCTATGGGGTTGAG
>JAQQZT010000038.1:13400305-13420365 GCA_030068275.1 Clarias platycephalus | reverse complement strand
TTAGGCCCTGACCCACCCCCCCCCCCCCCCCCCCGCCATCTCCCGCCATCTCTAATGGTCAGGTCCAAACACTTTTGGTCCACAACGTTTGCCTTGTTACATCATGCACATATCACACATTGCTCACCCTATACAGTATGTGGATACTTGACATTGATTATAGTAATGCACACCCGAACACAATGAGGCAGAAATCATAAAAGGATATAAGAGCCAGGGAGTCATACTACCCTCCGAATCAGTTAAACATTGCCTCCTGTCTTCTCTGCTCATTGGTTATTATGACTTTTCTTTCTCTACAGCTAATTGCTAACGACAACACCCCACCTTCAGGCTATGGTTGCCAGTGAGGGGTGCTGTCAGTGTCACAGCGCAAGTCGTCCATCTGTGTAGTGATTTCACAGCTATGACAACAACACTGGGACTCTTCTCCTACCTCATCAAAAACGAATTCATCTATGTCCACCTCCTCGAAGGCCTCATCTCCGTCTGATATCTGGGCGAGCATGAGCGCACGAGTCAGCCTCTTCCGTAGCGAGTAGCCCCGCCATACTGCCTGCAGGGGCAAATACACAGGTCCATGAATCACACACAAACGTAAATATTGTGTGTTATCCCATTAGGAAGATAAAACATGTTAACCTCTGTTTAATTGCCCCGCGGTCTGCTGTTTGAACTTTCAGTGACTTAAGCAGTATAAGACAAATGGAACACTGGGACACCCTTAAATCTCTATATTCCCCATGGAATGAGGGGTGGAAGACTTCAGAACAGTGCAGATCAGAATCCAAGCACTCCCACTTTACCAAATCACTGGAATCTGATTCATCTTTTTTTTTTTATTGTGTCAATCCCTTGGGGACTCATCAACCATGAGTAACAGACAAAATCTGGCTTAGAATGTGAGCAAAGAACAGTCCACTTCCAAAAGTACAGTCTCGCTATTCAAAACAAGTCCATGGCAGTAATAGTGTAATGAAAATGATTTAATTTACTTCTAGTTTTTAATCACATTCATAAAAAGAGAAATTGAAAGCACCGTTCAAAAGTGTAAATTGTCACTGTGCAAATTGCATGTCTGATCAGACACTCTTGTGAACCACAGCTACTCTTCTGCTTGGTAAGTAACCCATACCTGAATGAGAGTGGCAGCATAGTCTTTATTAAGACATCCAGGCCTGGATTTACAAGATTGCAGTTCTTTTTGCGGTCTCGATCTTGCATGAACTTTTGCAGGTGGCCCTAAATCGCCTGTGCGTTTCTTCTGTCTGTGTTCACGCCAGCGGCGCTGGATCACCATAACTGCCACTCTGAATAATAGCAAAGAAAGTCATTAGGCATGACATAAGGCTGAAAGATTATGGGTGACTAAACGTACATCTCTCAAGTCACGAATAATATGAATTTATCAACGGTCTACTGTGGGACAAGGGCAGGCTGAAGATTCTAGGTCATGTGAAAGTGATTTAGAGATGACCGATGGAGAATGGAACATTTTTGTTAAAGGAATACCCCAGTGCTTTGAAATTATACAGTATAGAAAGTACAGCATACTGTACATGTGATTACAACAGACGATGCTTTTAAAATTTCCTTTACTGAACAAAGAACAAA
Organism: Clarias platycephalus; assembly: GCA_030068275.1. Taxonomy (NCBI): domain Eukaryota; kingdom Metazoa; phylum Chordata; class Actinopteri; order Siluriformes; family Clariidae; genus Clarias; species Clarias platycephalus. Next base: position 13,418,751 of record JAQQZT010000038.1, on the reverse strand, counting down.
AGAGTTTCTTTAAAACTGATATAATTTAAGTCGAAGGACAGTAGCTGAATTTGAGACAGAATAGAATGTCTTTATTAAGAAGCTCTTAAGATTCACCCAAAGCACCTGCTGACATCATTGAAAACCTGAAAAGGTATGCATGCTTTATAAATAGCTTGTATTTATTACTTTACATGTTTCATATAAAATCTAATTGATAGAATTCATAATCTTCCCGAAGACTGCTTTTTCAGTTCCAAACACATTTTCTGTGGTAAATGTGAATAAAATAAACAGATGGTGAACAGAGAATCTACTTAAGTATTCCTTTGTGTCTAAATCATTTACATAACTGTTTGCCTAGTAAAAAGGACTCTAAAAAATACTTATCATTCATACGTTTTGAGGTCCATCCTGGATTGTTGGTGGGCATAATATTTGCTGTGTCTGTCTTCACCTGGTTGTGTATTGCTAAATTTCCGGGTAGGACTCAAACATCTACGTCCACAACCAGCATTATGGTCACCAGATGGAGACCGAGATTGGTGGGTAATATTTGGTGCTTGCCAGCTCAGAGACTTGTGCTCTTCTGGTTGCTGGTCTTGGACCTCAGCACTTTCCTCCTGTGCTAAATCGCATTCAGATAATTCCTGAAGATGGCTGGACGGTTTCAGGTTCACAGGTTCTTGCGTGGCTGTCTCGTAGACCCTGCTGTCTCCATACTCATGATCGTAGCGTTGTTTTTCGGCCAACTGAAAGAGCTCAGCAGTGTGTTTACCAACCAGGAGCTGAGCATGCAGTGCAGATGGAGATGAGCTGTACAGCACATAAACACACTCATGAAACTTTCCACAATGAGAAGAATAAGGCGAACAATAACAGACTGTGTACTAAGAAAAAAACTGCAAACAGAGTGAGCAACTAAATGGCTTCTAATAGGAATGTAGTGAAATATGAACACATCATTCAGAATAAATAAATAATATGTTAAATAGGTAGACAGTAAATGCAGATATGAATGATGTGGACTATTGTTTTTAATTTTTGCAAGTTTCCAGTTGAGACTCTGTGACTAGGATGCAACAAAAAAGTCCCATTGATTTTTTTTTCTCAAATGCAAGATTATTTTTGATTTTTTCTTGAAATAATGAAAATGTAAATAATATTTTTTTAATTAAACTATATTTATAATTTTTTTAAATAAAATAAATAAACACATTATTGATTAGGCAATACCCACATCATATTTAAATCTGAATACCTCAAACACAACACAGTTGCTCAACCAAACATATTTATTATATATGTAAAATAAAATTTGAATGAATGAATAAATTAAAAGATTATAGCTTTAATTTGCTTATTTGTTTCCTGAAATTGAAACCCCAGATATTCCGTTATTGTTGCTGTTATTATTGTTATTTATAACTGAAATTATTTTGGAGTGTGGAAACAAGAATCTGCTAACGAATCTTTCAGACTAACAGTCCTTAAAGTAAATACAATAATATTTTCTGTTTTACAAACTAACTGCATATATAAACCACCTTAAACCTGTCAATTAACTATCCATTTTGAGTCTTTTAAACTATTAAAATCTAGAAAAAAAAACAAATCTTACAATCTATTAAAATAGAAAAATTGAAAGAGAGATTTTAGCTGACTGCATACTTTGGGGCAGCTGTTGCTGAAAGTCTCAGTCTCGTATAAAGAGACATTTCATGATGTGGATTAAATGTGTACAAAGGCATCTCAATCTCACGCTAATTATTCTATTAGCAACGGCTGCTTCTCCCTGTCTAATCCTGCCCTCTGAGCTCTCTGTATCCTCTGGGGACATACAGATCCCCTGCTATTTCAATCCTCAGACAGGGCACAGGGGCGTTTGGACACACACACATGCACACACATGCACTATTGTAGTAAAAGTCCCAGAATAGTAAAATTAACAGAAACATAGTAAAAAAGTGCTGTTAGAAATATAGTGAGCGTTTTTTGTTAAATAAATGATTCAATCATTAAACAAATTCATATCAGCTCAATTTGACCTGCTATAATAAAACATAACCAATAAGGAATATAGCAGAAAATAAATAACAAGTAAATTGTCAGGTTTTTGTAGAGACACTGATACTGATATCTTTAACAGCTTCCATAAAACAAAGGCAGAAATCAGGATGAATACACCATTTACTGCTGGAGAATTGAAAATGTCTGTTGGCAAATCAAAGGCACAAAGGCCACAATGATGACCCAGTGTGTGTGTTCTGTTAGACAGCATTTCCTCTGGTCACTTTGTGCCCGCTCGGCAACCCAGTGCTACAACGTCACCCAGTCAAACGGTGGACTCTTCACCTTCCCCGGGGTGAGCTGGGGATTGACACCAGGTCGGGTCAGATGTTAATTGGCTGCGGTTGTCCATGTAGCAACCAAAAAGAGGCTTTGTGTAATATGCAGAGTGCAAAGCAAAGGGATTGGTCAGGCTTTCACAGGTCTTTGCGGTTATTTAAAGGCATATGTTTGATCGGGGCAGATTATTATCATTTTTTTGATGAAGTCAGAAAATACACTGTGTCAGTCTCATTATCGCACAGAATCGTCACACCAGTCTCACAGACACACGCAAATGGCTGTTGCTCACTGGGCTTAATCATTCCGTAAAGAACAATTCACCACTAAATAATAAACAGATGCACTTATACTTCTTAGTATACTCTACCTTCAAGATATAATATAAACCATAACTTACTACTGCAAAACTTTCAGACATGTTACAATGTGTAAATTTATTCACTGCATAATCCATAATTATTTCCGTATATTCTATATAAAGTCATCTACATTTTATATCACATTTGCCTGCCAGATGAGAAGCTTTTTACTCAGGAATTAAGGCAGACATATTCTTTTAAATCTTTTGGAAAAACTAATGTAGCAATTTTGATTTTGATTTTGATTTGTACCTTGTCTACAGTGCTACTCTCACGGCTGCAAGTCAATAGGGAATTCACCAGCGCATCCCAGACTGTACCATATTCGCTAAATCGTATATATTAATAATAATGAGTGTTTTTAATAGTGGATGGTAGAATGCAGTTTTCAGAGCTCTAAAAATATCATTTTCTGCCACCACTACCTTAATATTACATAAGCACTGTGAGAAGTCAAACAACTTTAATGAGCATGTCAATATGACTGTCACGAATACTGAGAACTGATGGCTGACAGAACAAACCCTACTTACTGAAATACAAATGAAAAGAACAAATGAAAGATCTGTATTTGTATAGTTAGTTTTAAATCCATCTTGGATTTGAAATGTAAATTTTTTTTTTTATATATATAAAATTTCATATAAGGAAAAATGCACGTGGTTCCAGACCTTTGGTCCACCCTGTATCATTCTATGCATTTTGGTCTCCAGCTTAAAATTAATAATTAGTTACAAGCTGGATAGTTTTGACACACCCACTAATATTTTTTAACAAATTTCCCACTTGTGGGACTAATAAAGGTTTATCTTATCTTATGCAATGGCAATAAACATACACTCAGAGCCTTATAGACCCATTTTCTTAACCAAGATTGAACCCTTGCATGCGCAACTTTACACCTGGGTAACAATACAAACTCCCTGACATGGGTTAATAGGCTGATCATTATTCACCATCATCTCAAATTAGAGAATAAATAAATGTTTAGCAAGTGCAGATATCTATAGCATCATTTTTCTTACTTTCTCTCCATTCTAAATGCATCATCTGTCAGTCACCATGCAGTCAGGATTATTTCATGCTTAATGTTGGGGCATGATGCTGTCTGCTTCATTCAGACCAGCTGAAAATAACTAGTACAGTAGAAATGTGTTCTTAATGTTGGCCTAATAATTAGCCCTAACTATGACTAAAGCAATGGTGACATTTGAATTTGGAGTTATTTTTAATTGCTGTTTTTTATTATTTTTTTCCACATACTGTACCTTCTATCATTGTACTAAATAATATGTGAAAACACTTCTGCAACCAGGTGCCAATTGCCTACTATTTAGTTTGCAAGTTGTGACATAGCCTGTTTATAAGCTGAGCTAATCGCAGTAAGTTATTCAAATAATGTCTTGATGTTTGACATAAATAACATCTGTGATTTTAAATGCTTTTTTTTGTCATTGCTGAACTAAAGAAAACATATGAGGTACAAATCTCACCTAAATGTCTTTAAAGTAATAAATATAGTCAGAAATGTCCTTACGGTAATAATAAGGGGTTTCTAACTGTGCTCCTGGGAGCCTCCTCCCCTGCACAGTTTGTTTTCCCTGGCCTCAACACATTCGGTCCAAACCAATAAGGGTTTAATAATGAGCTAATCATTGAATTGGGTGTGCTGCATTAGAAGAACATTTGTGCATGAAGTCTCCAGGACTAGAGTTAAACTAGAGTTATCTAAAATTACAGTTTACTTGTATAGTTTCGTCCAATAAAATTAAAACCGTTATGAGAAACAGTACTAATTGTTTAGAGGAAAAGTTTGAGACCATTACAATTCTTTTTCCTGTTTAAAGATAATGATTAATTATGGAATAATCTATATCTTTAAACAGGAAAAATAATTAAACCATATGAAAATCGCATTTATAGAAAATGTAGTTGGGAGAAAATATCATGTCTTCATATAATGACATTTGGGTCTTAAGTTGTTAAACGGATACTTCTGTCATGATTTCTGTCATGAACTGAAATCATTACGGTTTTCAACGCAAAATATGCAAAATCTACTTAATTATCAGTCTTGCTGCTAGTGCTAGTCTCCTACCTGATCTCCATGCCGTGTCTCTGTAGTACTGAATCAATCTGTTCTTGGTGCGCCTGGCACAGGGCCTGGAAGCTCCACAGCTGTGTTGAGTCTGCAGAGAGTGTTCGTGAGGCGCCGGTTTGCTCTCCGTTCAGCTTTATCAAGCTTGGATTTACTGCCAGAACAGAAGACCTGAATAAAAAAGTCAGCAAATCAAGTTCATCCACATGATCAAACAAATGACACCGTAAAAGTGACACAAGCAAGTGAGAAATGATTTGAATACGATTTATCGCCATACACAGAAACAGGATAAGACTGAAATTAATTAGGATGTTAACAGGATGTAAATAAATTAACTTCACAGCTTGAGAATTACAATTAAAAGAAAAATGACTTTGCTGTAAAAGCTGACTCTACTGTATGTATGAAAATATAATGTAACTCCATTTAACGTTTAGAGGATCAGGGGACAATATATTTCATATCTTTCATATCTTGCTTTCTCTCTCTCTCTTCCCCTTCACTGGAGAATATTTACATTGAACACATGAAATCAGTTAGGAAATGGAGATGAAATGTTTAATGAGTTTGACATTTCAGACCCAGGAGAGTCCGCAGGCTGTCTGCGTGCAGGGCAAAAAGCTTTATTCAAAGTCGGCTCCTCGCGGAGAGAAACGGTGATGACACTTTGGAATTAGAAGTGAAAGGGGCTCTGTTGGCCTCAATCCAGTGACGAGGCTGCCAATCAAGTTGAGTCCATTTTCCTTTCCTTCTCAAAATCATACAACGTCAGATTCAAGTGGTTTGGGCTGTGACAACATTTGTGTCGATGTGCTTATGTATATACATGAATGTGTGTGTATGGGGAAGAGAAATTGATATATACTTAGAAAACCTGCAACGACATATTATTTACTTCATGCCCAGTATAAAGTTACTTAATAGTAAACTGCAACTTTGTAAGATTTTGTTTCAGTATACTTAGTAAAGGAGTTAAATTACGATTACTGCGGAATGGAATATACATAGGACTTAAATAGCACCCTGTAATGGAATTTTGTCACTGGAATGGATGTCTGCACGACTTCACTAATGAATTGAGGATTCAGCAGATCCTCGCTGCAATAGTGTGCTTAAGCTCACAGCTCCATCCATATATCACTTAGTGAAAACTTCCCTGCAAACACAAGCTCATGAAGCAGCGAGATTTATAGAGGTAAAATCCCTCTCCTCTTTCTCTGCTCCTGCTTACGATATCCTTTGGCGCTTTAATTTTGCTGCTGTTATTATTGGCCAGGGATTAAAAAACCAGAGGACAGCAGTGAAAACAGAGAGTGTAATATCGTTGTTGGCACTGAGGGTTAGACAAAGTTCATCCCAATACTGAGCACGACCTGAGTGAATTCCACACACCACCTACGCAAAACATGCAGAGAGAATTTTGATTGAGATCCTTATCTAAAGGTCCAAAAAAAAAAAAAAGTACATCAGAAAGTGGTACACTCTCTGAAACTTGCAAATATCTCCTTTGAATCAGTTATTCAGGAGGCAGGAGTAGCACAGTGGTTGAACCCTTGAGCAAGGTCATTCACCCCTAAGTGATCAGATACGATCGAGCATTGGGCTGGCACCTGACCCTGTAAGTAACTACCACAGAGTGGTGGGGTGGGGTGTATCCATCGCCAGATGGCACGTAGGCAGACCCGCTCACCAATATTTGTTATTTATGCGATTGTACATAAATTCCATACTGTATATCAAATTAAATAATATATTCCCCAATATAATAAGAAGGAAGTTCAAATCAAACCATGATTATTGATTGTGCAGAACTGAGAGTAAAAAACGCTTTTATTTCTCTATATAATCCCCTGCTACACAAATGCACTTATCTCAGCGTTTCACTATTGCTTGGATACCATCAAGGGAGAAGTTTTTCTTAGTACATCATAGCCATGATTGGACTACCTGCAATGGATTCCGAGCCACCTCGGCTGAAATCGTCATTCATAGACGTACAATACGGCCTTCTTTAAAATGTGTGCACCATCCAAATTTGACTGCGGCTAAGAGACTCATCACCGTACTGTGCTTGAAGTCCTTTATAAACGTCAACCGGTTTTACGCCTTCATTCACAAGAAATTCTGGTTTGGCTTGAACCCCCTCAAAGATAAAACATAGAGACAACATCTAATCTATTTCGCAAAAAAAGTTTTTTTTTTTTTTATTGAAATACTTTAAGTTGTTTTAAACTATACTACAAAATTACTTTGTATAGAACCTAACTATAGATTTTCTATTTAAGCTTAATTACATTTATCACCGTTGTGATCCGCCACTTTGAAACTTAATGTCTCACCTTATCCACACTTTTCAATTTTATCATTCACATCCTTCTGTTTACGTTCATGTAAAACATAACTTTTCATGTAGAGCTGACATGCATTTGCTTCACAAATATTCTTCTGCTGAGTAAATATTTTAAGAATTACAAGCACTTAAGTCCACGTGCAGATAGAAGTCACCGGGTAATCCAATAACTGACACGCTGATACACTAGCTAGCCAAGTGATCCTGTCCGGAAACTCTGTGTTAAAGTGGAATGTTTATTCTCCTCGCCTTGCCTGATCCATCTCGAGCCGCGTGTCTGCATTCATATTTAACATACGTACTCTGGGACACACTTAAAATGTTAGTATCTTTTGCTGGAATGTACACATAGCTGTGTCTGTCAATCCAAGACAAATGTTTCTATTACAACAGCAGGTGGTGTTTTAATTCTCAATTATTATCTTCACCATAATAATGTTGAGTTGATGTGTGTAGGCGGTTGCTACTATGAGAACATGCAGTATCTAGCTTACCTCCAGGTATTGTCCTGCTGTACAGGATTGTCAGATATGCTAAGCTCCTGAAGATGACTGCATCCCTGAAGACTCATACAAATGTTGCTCAGCTCTAGAAGAGAGGTAAAGGTGTTTGCATTCATCTTCCTTACAGTAGAAATAATGATACCATATCCTATTATGGACATGCAATTAAATATAGAGAGCTATTAACACATTGTGGGATTTAATGAATCACTTCCTGACACCAAAGCAAGAAATAAAGAAATGCATGATTAGCATTAATCTGCAAAAAAAAAAAAAAAAAAAAATAGGTAAATGAGGCCATGCCATGCCACATTCTCCCATTACAAATAGTTAAATAATTTTATTCACAATTATTACAATTACAATACAATTATTCCTAAAACACTTGTTGATTCCATACATAGAATGGACAATAAAAAGTTGACAAAGTGCTACTGATAGGGAATCATTTACATCAACAGAGAAAGCTATAAAGTAAGATAAATAAAAGCTTACATCCAATATTGTGAATACTTTTTAAATGTTTTTTTTTTTTTTTTTTTTAATAAATGCCAATATGTAAGAAAAGCACAAGGGGTTGTCCTGTTTTTGGACAATAATCATTTTCAAACAAATGAGAAGAGTATTTTTTTTTTAATGAATAAATGTTCTTTATTTATTAAAGAACTACTACTGTATAATACTGTTGTCCATTCATGGTTCCACTAAATGTTGTAAACGTATTCCAATAAACGTATGTTATAGCGTAATGTGACAAATTAATAATATAGCTATTGTATATTCATTCTTGTACCAGGGTGTCTTTCTTCCTTTCTTTAAAGTAAGAGTAAAGAAAATAAATCATGGTTCCCTATGGTAGAAAACAGTTCCTTATATACAGTATATATTTTTGTTTTGTTTTGTCTGTGACAGTTATAGAGATATACAGTATATCCCCCCTTTACAAAACCACTTCAGAGACAGGAATGCACTTTTCTATTCCTTTATTATTGGGCATATACAAATCCATCCCTTAGCTGTTCCAATTAAAATATTAACGTATCAGAACATACTCATTACTATATTTCGGTGCTGTGTCTGGGGGTAGAGTTGTACTCTTAAGATTCAATTCAATTAAATTTCATTTATGAGATCAGTCAACACCCTATAAGCATTTAGATTTAAGAATGTAACAGTGTTGTGGGAAAAACTTTTACCAACATAATGTAATTTGTGTAACTGTTTTCCTACCTGAAAGACAATTGTGACTAACATTAAATGTTTTCAGTGAGAGCAAGTCCATGAGCAGTGGTAGCTGAGTGATACTGAGAAAGAAACAACCAAACAGTCAGTGTGATGAAAGTGGGGAAAAGGAAATTAAAATGAAATAATCACATAAGCCAGACATCATTTACTCCACAGGTACAAAGCACCCACCTGTTCTGCGGCACAGACAGACAGCGCAGCAGAGGCAGCCAGCAGCTATCTAGGCCATGCAGAGAGCAGATGCTGTTATCATCCAGATATAGCTCCCTCAACAGGACGTGGTTTTCAAGCACAGGCAACTACGCCAGAGACAGAAAAATAAGTATAAAGCCAAACTGCCAAAATACCATCCTGACCATGTCAGGCATTAAATGTCCCATGAGCTGAAGAACACAGGCCTCACCCTAAATATGAAACCGCAATACCACATTTCTGAGCACTGAGCCTGACTGGCAGTGGAAATTGAATTAAAGTGACGGCAGACGCTAACAGGAGGTGAATGGATGAGTCGTTTTTAATGTGAGGATGATGTAAACAATAGCTGTCATCAGTAGAGCTCTGTCTTTCCTCAGACCCTACTCTGGTGATTAAAAGGACATAATGTGTACATATACATCATCTTATTCTGGAAAACTTAAAACTCTAAACAAAGCTCCTTCATGTGGTTGTTCGCCTCATTTTAATTAACTGAGACACAAAAAAGCACAGTGAAAACAAAAATTACATCAGTTAAAAGGCAATTCGGAATAATGAGATGTCACTAAATATTACTCCTTGCATTGAACTTGCTTGTGAGAAAGACGTCCATGATTTTCTGACTTTATTGTGAGATTTGCAATATATCCCAGTATGATTATGTGTCATTATTATTTAAGGAATACAATCTGCTTTTTTTCTTTACATTGGTCTGAAGAGAGTTTTAATCATTTGTAGGTCATGAGAGTGTGTGGGAAACGACTTGTTTTTAAAGGCCCACAGTGAACAGGGGCCAAACATCCATTCTGAGACATTGTGCGAGACAGCAGAGTGAGGCATTAACATCAGAACATAAACAGAGCATTGTTTAATGTGCATCAAAGGCTGCAATATGACCATAATAATGTTAAGTCAAGTGCAGTATAAAAATGAGAAATATGCAGTATTAAATGTCTTTTTTTTTTTTTCCTTGAAAAATCTATTTGTCCTTTTTCAGTTTTTATTTAATTTGTAATGTAATCTACCGTATTTTGAATGAACTATTCTTCATGTTTTGGAACTGAGATTTTGTGGGACCAAAATACGTAAATAAATAAATAAATAGTCACTAGCACAGGCATGCTGAAGCGGGTGGTCACATACAGTATAAAGCTCACATGGCAAAGAAAAGCCACCTTTGTTAACACTGTAATTTATTGTATACAGTACTTTGTGTTTGTACCTTGCATTTACCTTCAATAAGTATAGTAAATTTGCATTATATTGCTGACTTTATTCAGAGCAATTTACAACCAAGACAGAACACAAATGAGCAGTAATAATATTGCTCATGGACCAAACCACAACTCCTTTGAAGTGCCGGGATTTGAACTTGCAGCTTTCCGATCAGCAAAGCCCAAAGCCTTACCCTGTGGGCCACCACTTCCCATGGGTTTTATCCTGGTCAGGGTTGAAGTGGCTGACGCTATTAATTTGTATATGTTTTGCTGAACAGAACTAACAGAAATAAGAACTATAATGGGCACTGAAGTCAAACTCGGGCTTATGATGGAATTTCTCCTGAATGAAGGCTGAAAGTCGATTGATATTTTCAGAGGACCTCAAGCACAGTACAGTGATAAAGCTCTAAGCCACAATAAAACATCTGTACGATGCAAAAGTTTTAAAGAATACTTCCGTGAATGATGATCCCAGCGGAGGTGGCCCAGAGCCCACTGCAGTCGTTCCTGTGAACGTTTCGCAAGTGGAACGGTCTCAGGAAAAACGACCTGCTTTGATCACCAAACCAGATGGTGTGATCATCTGTTTTTGCAGGACAATGCATAACCTAATACTATCAAAACTCCAGGTTTGACTCGAACAGCCATCGTTGTTTATTATAAAACACTCTTCAAAAATATGTGAGAGGCCATCATAGGCCAAGACTGTCTGTGCAGGAGGTGAGAAAAACAAGTTTTCTGTGAAATTATCTCATTGTCTCAACATTATAACTATTGTGCTTGTGTTCATGTTCATGGTTATTTTCTCGGGTATGATTTTAATATGGATAATCTGAGCTCAAAGCGATAACGATTGTGAATGGTTGTTCACCTCTGTCAGGTTGTTTCCTCTCAGGTCCAGTGTGTTGAGTAGTGCACAGTTCTCCAGCCCTTCGACATGGCTGAGGTGGTTATAAGAGCAATCCACATGCAAAAGTGTGAAAGCTTCACTCAGTCCTCTCGCGCTGATCAACTGGTTATGATCAACTGTCAGATGGTGAAGCTTTTTCAGGGATCCCAAACCACCTGAAAGAAAAATCACCATTCGTACAGAGGAGCACGAGAAGAAATCTAGCATCAGCCAAACAGAAATCTGATTTTAAATCTTCAGACCTGAAAGTAAATATGATTTAAGAACACTTAACCTTTTGCTTATGGAATATTGCTTCATGCTTATTAAATACAGAGACAAAAATGGCTCCAGCTTACATGTACACAAGCAGATACAGAGAAAGGTAGCATAATAAGACAATGCTGCCATCTACTGTCACAAAAACAGCAAGCAATCACAGGCAAACACATCAGGACAGGACATAATGTACTTGTTTATACTGTCCAGTCCTAAGCATTGCAGATGACAAATCACCAGAACAATTTACCTGTTGAGAGAATTCATTTGTAATTAATTTGTAAAATAATGCTATACTTTATTGTTTAAGTCAAACCGGGACTTTTCATTGTGCAGAATAACAGAACACATTTTTTACATAAGAGTAAAAACTACCTTTATCTCTCTTTATACAAGAGTTAGTCCCAACCGAGTAATCTGATTGGACGAGATGCATTCCATGAATGATTATAATAGACAGTAACAGCACTGGGACATTTGAGTACATATATCACTCCACTTTTTCCTTTTTTTGGAACGGTCCACATTACTGAAAAGAGAAGAGAGTAGCTAGCTGCACACATTTAAAAGCAGGCACAGAAGCACTTTCCACAAGAAAATAAATCTGACAATGTTGTCAACTTAAACCACACTGTCTCCCTAACAGCTGCTTCTAGGCTTTTCCAAATTGGCTGTGTGTTGTCTTATTTACGCCTAAGTTGAGCTACAATGCTAACTAGCTTCAAACAAAAAGGCTGAATTCCAAAACCCTAATTGTCCAATAAAGGGCACTACTTAGTGTGTGGAATAATTGATTATACACCTAGCTGTTAACATAGCTGACATTCTAAACATGAATAAGTGGAAATATACTGTAAAGATAAGCTTATGATATTTGCAGGACTATCCACCACCTCCATGGTTTATTCTCCTCATCTTTTGGCTACATATTACCAGAAACCATTTAAAACTACTTTCACCCTTGTTAGTTACACTAAATGTCAGCAGTGCTGAAATTCAGAAAAAAGCACTCCCTCTTGCTTTATATTGCTTAAATATAATCCCCTGCTGCAATATCCCAGTGCACTCACTAGTGCTTTAATATCATCAAGGTAAAAGGTTTTCTAAGTACACCAGAGCCATGATCAAGCCCCAGGAACACCTTTAATGGTCCAAACATGCAGAAATCTCTTAGAGTGAGGTCAGGAAGTTATGGGTGGATGTGCAATAACTCCAAGTATAGTTCCTTTAATGTGCAAGTGGTGCAGGGGGCAGAATTTGTTTGTCCTGAAAAAACAGAACACATGTCTTTTTTCCTGAGAACGTTCCACCCAATTAATGTTCATGGGAACAACTGCAGCAAGCACTGAGTCACTTTAGCTGGGATCATATTTCATGCACATAAGATCTCCTTTAAAACGTTTGCACCATTCACATGTTTAACTGTGGCTAAGAGTTTCATCACCGTACTGTGCTTGAAGTCTTCTGTAAATGTGACATGATTTTATGCCTTCATACCCAAAAAATTTATCACAAGTCCCAGTTTGACTTGAACACCCTTTGTATAATATTCATTTCTATTGTAATTTGGACACAGCACGATGAAATAGAGGGTAAAACAAATGATAAGCTGAAATTTAAGAATTTTGCATATAGACATTTTTTTATTAATACGGTTAGTACTGTTAATACTCTAAATCAATCTAAGATATATTAAATATTTTAAGATAAAAGAAAATGGCATATGTTATTGGGACAGCGTCGGGCTTAATAAGTGTTTAATTTAGATTAAAATCTAGCAGGAAGTGCACATAGATTAAGGCTAGAGACTATTTTTGTAATGCACTTGTAATGTAAACAGTTAGCGATGATATCAGCCTTAGTAATGCACTTACTGATGCGGGAAATGATGTTGTGAGATAGCTGAAGCACAGTCAGGTTAACAGCATCATCCAGACCGTGGATGCTCGTTAGCCGGTTTCTTCCCAAAAGCAGGACCTCAAGCCTGGCCAGACCCCCGCAGTCCACATATGTGATACTGTTTTCCTTTAAAACGGACAAAAAGTTTTAAAAGAGACAATGCTTTTGTAACCACAGCAACCGTTTGTGAGCATTGGTGCAAACCTGTAAGTCAATATACTGGAGTTGAGTACACTGTTTAAGTCCATCCAGGGCCTGAAGTCTGCATCGTCTGAGCGTCAGACTCTGTAGTCTGGTACACTCAGACAGTGTGGAGAGACTGCAGCTGGACAAATCCTCCAGAGTTAATGACGTCACCTGGTGTTGTGTTGACAAGAGATTTTACCATTATTTGCAATTTTACTATATACTGTATGTATTCCTGCATTTAATGCTGATTAAAGAATCAGCACCATGTGTTACATTGCTTGCGTATCCTGCCTGTCAATTTAAATGCACTCATGCTCATTGGCAAATTATTGTGGTAAAAGTGGAATCAAACACTAAGATAGTGCTATTATTGGAAAATAATCAACTTCAGGCTGGGAAATATAACTCAGCTTTGCATCAAGCCACATCAAAACTAGACAAATACAATGGTCTGAAATACTGATAACAACAAAATAAATATTAATCATAACTAAGGACTGGTTACCTGTTTAAGAGAGCTCCAGGGACCAGACCTAAGAATAATGTCCACAGGTAAAGGTACCAGGCTGTGTCCTGAGGCTCTCTTATGTTCCCTCCTCCTGGGTGGAGCACTTAGACCGTTCCTCTTACTCTGCGTGGAGAGCTTGGCCCAGGGAGTGCAGTTCATCATCCAGCCTAATCGCTTCTGCTCAGTGCTGTCAGGCAGACATGCGAAGCTGGAGTCATGCAGAGCACACTGCAGCCCTCTGGTGTCTGTTACACTTTCCTTTTCATGTGCACCCACTGTTACGCTGCTGTTCTCACTGGACATAGAGGGCAGGGCTGATTCAAGGTGAGAGCTGAGCTGCTCATTCTGTCCATTTCTAGAAGACAGAGTCTTGGCAAAGAAACTTTTGGAAATATTAACTGACTGAGAAAGACACTCCTGGGATATATCACTAAATTTCACTTCTTTTAACCTTTTTGTAGTTACCCTGCTCTCCTTGTCAGTATCGGTATCTTCTCTCTGCTCACAGCGTTCTTTAACACTGTCCTCATTTATATGTCCATGAATTTCCTCAGAATTCTGTCTATCATCATTTCTCTTCATTACTAATTGCTTTCCTATTATCTCATTTTTCTTTCTTTGCTCTTCATCCAGTTGCACAGTTTTATTCCCTTTAAGTTGCTCATTTTGCTTTAATCTAATATTTTCTTCCATTCTTTTTTGATTCATCATTTTCTGCTTTTCCTGCTCTTCTTCTTTTCTAATTATTCCAGCCTCCTCTTTTCTCCTCGTCTCCTTAATTTGTTTCTGCTTCTCTTGCTCCATCATTTTTTTCTCATCCTCTGTTCTCTCTGCTTCTTTAATTTCTTTCCTTTCTTTCTCCTCATCCACCTGCACATTCCTCTTTTCCTGCTCCACTACCCAGATTTCCATCTTTTTCTGCTTCTCCTCCTGTTTTCTTTTGATTTCATCCTCAATCCTCTTTGCTTCTTCTACTTTTCTTCTCCTCTCCTCCTCCGCTCTTCTCTCTTTCTCCTTCTCCTCATCCTTTATTTCCATCTCATCCCCAATTTCCTTTGTTTTTTCTTCTGCTTCACTTGTCTTCTCCTTATCATCATGTACTTCTCTTCTTGCTTTTCTAATTCTTCTGTCTTCCATCATTTCAGGTGATTCCTTCTCATCTTTTCTTTTTATTTCCTCCTCAGTTACATTTCCTTTTTCTTTACTAATCTTTTCCATATGCTGCTGTCCTTCTCTCCTGCCCTCCTCCAGTCTCCTCATGTCTACCCTTTCACATGCTCCCTTTTCCTCTTTTCTTTTTAATTCATTCTCAGTTCTTTTTGCATTTTCCTCTGCTTTAGTTTTCTTCATTCTCATTTCTCCCATCCTTTTCTGCTTTTCCTCCTCCCTTCTTTTCTTTTCATCCTCTATCCGCTTTGATTCTTCTGTTTCTTTTCTTTTCTGCTCCTCCAGCTTGCGCTCTCTCTCCAGACGATGGCGCTCCTGTTCCTTGGCTCTCTCATACTCAGCTCTTCTCCTTTCAGCCTCTTCTCTCTGATGCTGTTGTTCCTGCTCCACCCTCCTTCTCTCCTTCTCCCTCTCCATTTTCACTACTTCCTTCATCTCTCGCCTCCTTTCCCTTTCTTTCCTTTCCTCATGTTTCCTCCTTTCTTCTTCTCTCCTTTCGGTCAGCTCCTTTTTGCTCCATTGACGCACGAGTGCCCCTCTGAAAGCTGCTTGTATCTTTGTGGCTGCTGCAGCACGCCATGCCTCAGTTCTCTTTGCCTCTTTCTGCTGTACTTCCTCAAAAGCTTCCCTTTCCTCCATTATCTGATCTTCTAATCTCTTGATCAGCTCCTGAGACAAATTTATATACAATCATAATGAGAAAATCTATTTAAGCAGTTTGTATAGATATTTAATACTAAAGTTAGTTAGTAAAATAAAGTTAGTTAAGACATAAAATCCCAACTTTGCAATATAACTGTCATCTGTCCTGAAGACTCTACTATGGCAGAAAACCTATTGACTCTCATAAAGCACTAAGGTGAAGACACATTGTTAATCTGTTAATTATAAGACATAAAGTATGTGTCTTACAAATCCCTGTGAATGAGTTACTATAGAAACAACAATCTAGCAGAATGAACTTTTAGAGCTGTGCTGTTACAGAAAATTAATAAACACCTTCTGACCAATCAGAGAATTTAACGGCACTGTGGTATACTGTAATTAAGCAATATCACACAAGAGGGACTGCTGTTGTGCTGAAATATAGCACGACTGTGATGCGGCTATAAGCAATATAATAGCTTCCTGGTAGCTGCCAAAAACATTTACTGCACAATGAAGGGTTAATGAAAAATTATGGTTTTACATTTTATTTATATATGGACTTTTATTACTGACAAATTCTCTACTGTTACTTTATTCATGTCTAGCTTAGTAATTTTATATAACATGGCTGATGAATCAGAACTTACAACAGTGTCTGAGATCAGAAGGTGTTGATTAATTTCTACAACTGCATAGCTTAAACAACAGTGTTGCCTGTAATTAAAATCATGTTTATATTAATGTACTAATAATGCATGGGATTTGCAAGATGGTGGATCCAAATAACAGATTTTAAACGCATATATGTCATTATGTAATGGTTTCTGAGAAGAGGCATTTTTGTAAGCAGTGTCAGTACATTGTAACCATTAGACATAAAGCCCTCTCTTTTCATTTTTCACCACAGGACAGAGGGCTTTGCATTTTATAGTTTTTCTGTACCATTACAGGCTGCATTGTTCTGTCTTATTAAAAAAGAGAAAACAAGAAGGTGGTGAAGGAATTACTATTTATGGCAGTTATAAGTGATAACCAACAGACCAACAGAGAGTGTTAAACAGTCTAGCTATTACTAAAAAAAAACTAAAATTAATCTTGACAAATTACCATTCAAAATTCCTACATAAAAGGAATATACTGTACACTGCAAGACATATTATTATTCAAAAATAATCAACTTCATTGTGGTACTGGCCTCCTGCTTCACATCAAGCTGCATCACTCACTCACTCACTCATCTTCTATATCGCATAATCCTGTATTCAGGGTCGCGGGGGAGCTGGAGCCTATTCCAGGAGACTTATGGCACAAGGCAGGGTACACCCTGGACAGGGTGCCAATCCATCGCAGGGCACACACACATACACACTCATAATTAACCTAATCTACATATCTTTGGACTGTGGCAGGAAACCGGAGTACTCGGAGGAAACCCACCAAGGACAGGGAGAACATGTAAACTCCATGCACTCAAAGACGGGAATTGAACCCAGACCCTGGAGGTGCAAGGCGACAGTGCTAACCGCTACACCATCGTGCCACCTAAGATGCATCACACTAAATAAAAATAACTATTTTCCTTAGTTAACATTGGATTTACTGACAGAATACATTGAATTGCATAGAAGATAAACCTAGCGTGGATTATATTTAATGTACATATACAGCAAATTCCCCAGTGTTGACTTAACACTTAGTCCAATTGGATTCATAAAATAAACTCCAAAAGTCTTGAATCAACATTGTAGATTTTACTGTATATAAACAACTCTGTGGACATACACCCAATCCATAGCATTTAACAGTGAAAAAAAATCATAAAAATAATAATAATTTCCCTGCCAATAGAGGCTGCATATGTATGAACGGGTGTTTTTATTCCACCCAAACTCACCTGCTGTTTGACCATTTCAACTTGAACACTTTGGCTTATTTCACCATCTTCTCCTTCCGCTTTAAAATTTTCAAACTGCAAATATACAGCAAAAAGAAAAAGAAAAAGAAATCAAATGTGTTTTCATAATTTTTTCAAAATGTATTTTTTTCAAATCCTTTACAGATAAACATACTTGATTAGTTGCTTCAGTCCTGCAGATCCTCTCCTTGAACTGCTCATTTCTGTACCTCCTCATCTCCTCTAATTTCAAACACTGCTCCTTCTCAGCCTCAAGCTCGGCCTGTCTCTGCTCCTCCTCTTTCTTCAGTCGGTCCTCCATTTGTCTCCATTCAAACATGAGCTGTCTTTCAGAATCCTTGTGTGTGTCATATTCAGTGTCTGAGATCAACAAGTACATGCATGTCATTTAAAATACCACAGGTTGATAACTAAAAATAAAAAATAATAATTAGATTTTGATTTAAGATTCGATTTAAGGCTATAGTATGGCAAGTTGGCGCCGGTGAGGTCGGCTGCCGTCACGACTGCTCCGACCACCTTTTCTTTGTTTTTGTTTTTTAAATTAGTTTTTAGCGTTTTAAAACCAGTCAAATTACCACCATTGAGTACATTAGGTATGATAGAGACACTCTTGTTTCTATTGGTATACAATGTACTCACAATTCG
>JAQQZT010000038.1:13377546-13387689 GCA_030068275.1 Clarias platycephalus | reverse complement strand
CGTGACGGCTGGAGGAAAACAAAAACATGAGCGCATGGGGAAGTGACAGCGTGGGAAAAAGGCGTGAAACATGACAAGAATAAGAAATAAAACAAGACAGGAAGCTTTATTATGCAATTAATGGGTTAGAGTGAAGATTTAGGCAGTGAATGTGAGGGTTAAAGTATCCATATTTAATACATATACAGAATATGAGAGAAACATTAGGCCTGTGCTTTGTACATTCCCTTTGCTTGACAGCAATTGTATTGCTAAAAGCTTTTGAAAGCATAGCATACTGCAGAGTCCAGTATAATTTAAGAATTTTAAGGAAAATAAGAAAGTAATAAAAACGTCAGAATGTTTTTGTTCACTGGTATAAAAGTGTGATTAATAAGTGTGCTGAGTTTTTATAGTTAATTTTATCATTATTTTTGTTTATTTTATGATTTTATGAATGGGAGCTGTTTTGATCTTAAGTTTCTGGTTGATCTTGATTCCCTGCTTTGTTTGTCTGCTCATACTGGGATGGATTTTTTGGGATAATTTTCCTAGAAAAGCACTTGTTTGCATGGTAGCTTAATAGACAGAGCTAACATGGCATGGTTCATCTAAAGTGATTTGTTTTTGTAAGATTACTGAATATAAACACACATGTACTATAATATGAAGACAAACACAAATGCCCAGGATTACATCATATCTATGTTTTATTTAGTTTGTACTTCTGATTCAATAAAAAAAAAGCAAAAATAGCTTTATAAAATAAAGGTAAATAAAGTTGTCTTCACAGTGATAACTACATTGTTTAACTTTTCTAAGGAGAGAGTTTGCTTTCCTTTGACACGTAATACAAAACAAAGCCTAACCGGCTTGAGAAAAGGTTGGTGAGAGTTAAACTTGTGACAGCACCAGGGCATTAGATTACCAGAATCAGGGTCAGGAACGGGCATTAACTATTCAACAGGTGAGCAAAGCAACCTGCCATCTGTGACTCACTAAGTGTTTGTCATCATGAAATGTTTCAAAACAGTCATCAGCATGGCCAGAGAATAATACACAGTATTACTGGGAATCTGCATCTAAGAAGATTTTTATAAATCCTTTGTTTTTACCAGAGCTTATTTCAGGTGTTACAAGGGGATAATAAACTGATGTACTAGATACACTACATACCTAAAAATACATATGCCCAACCCCCCCCCCCCACCCCCCCCAACATAGTACTCTGCAGCCAAGTAATATCATCCTGCATGATTTTATTTAGCTGTATTTCTTAATATTTTAAATATAAACAAGATAAAGAGTGAACATAAACACTTTTCATGGCCTGTGCTATGATGGACTGAGTAATTTGGGTCTATGCTGTTACCTTGCACCGAGTGTCTTGGGAATTTACTTAGGATTTACAGCAACTATGACCAAGGTAAAATTGATGCTGAAGATACATTTAAATGAAATTTTATTTTTGCTATATGAGTTCAATTTAATTTCCACCAGTTACCAATAATGGGATCAATACAAGGACAGGGGTAGATCGGTGGTTAAGGCGCTGGTCTACAGCACCCCAAGTTGCCACTGTTGGGCCCTTGATCAAGGCCCTTAACCCTCAATTGTGCAGATGTATAATGCAAAACATTCTGGATAAGGGTGTATGCGAAATATGTTAATGTTATCAAAGACCCCAAGAGAGCACTCAGTATCACTATTTTGATATCTCTGAACATAACAATAAAAACATATAAAGTAAATACTTTGAATGACAGGAAACGACTAATACCATAAAATAATTTAATTTCCTTTCTGAAATACAATGAAACAAAGTTTCATTTGATAAATTAAAAAAGAAAATCATATTTGTTTAATATTAATGATGATATCCAGAATGATATTGATATGTTTATTATCAGGTTGTAAAATAAACACAGACATACTGTAAGTATAAGAACATCACGCACGCGCCATTTCATATGAAATCCACATGCTCTATGTATTGTAATCACCGGGTAATGCGCGCGCCCCGTTTTGTGCGGGAAGGAGCAGCTAAAATCGGGGGAACTGAGAAGGCAACTGTTTTTTTTGTTTGTTTGTTTGTTTTTTAAGAATGTATATAAGAATGTATATTGTATATATATTACACTTCAGTAATCAAATAAATAAATATCCTCCTTCTTACAGGATTAATTACACATCAATGTTGCACACGGCCCTCTGTAGTAACCTGAACCATTCTTGGTCATTTTGGGGGGTTGATACGTTTACAAATATCGTTCCACAAAACAGAATGTCAGTGAAGACATACTTTAATTATTTATTTGAACACAGTCGAACACACAGATTTTTCACTTATATAGCCATGCCCAAAACCATTTAACTTTTTTTCGTCGTGGGTGTTTTAAATAACAAGCCACCCCTACAGCGTCGTGAGGATATAGCTGTCAGTCAAGACCATTGCGCGAGACTCAGACCGGCAGCAGCAGCAGCAGCAGTACCATTCGAATCCTACAGGGTGAGAGGCAGTGTAAGGTGCGCGCCGAGCATCATCATTTACCGCTCAATATTTACTGTATATAGGACAACAAGAACATTCTTGACCATTTCTTGATCCAGAAAAAGGTAACAATGTGTATTTTACATATTTTTATTCATAATTTTATGGCCACATTATGTATTTCTTTTCAGTCTGATAGGGATGGATGCGCATGCAGTGCAGTGTATGATGAAACACCCCACATGTCTGGGCACTGGCATTCTATAGGCAAGAATGAAATGCTTGGGTATTCTCTATTTGGGAGTTTCACAGAAATGTATATGAAGGAATGTAGGAATGTGTATTTATTTATTCATGTAGGGTCAATTCAACTAAAAAATAGATCTTTATTGGTCACAAAGATGGAGAACAGGAGATGCCTGGTGTGCCATGCCTTATCATACTACGGGATCATTTTATGGAACATATATCAAAATATCATATCATAAACTGATATCCGATCCAAAAATAAGCGGTTTTTTTATTGTATAGTAAACTGTCGTAGATATTCCAATACGAATGCATTATGTCCTTTATGTAGCCGCCGGGAAAGGACTGGCCAATCACTGTGCGTGTTTGGGTTCTTATGCAAATGACCTCGTGTGTTGAGAGGAGGCTCAATTATTAAAGCGCGGGTGAATTGCGCTCATTTTCCGAGCAAACCTTATACCGAGATAGCCCTAATGTCAATCACACACAGGCTGGAATTAAAATAAAATAAAACTTTATATATAGCATCAGGTTCTTCAGACTAACATATTCGGCGCGTGATACTGAAACGACGTACTGTCTAAGGCCTTCTCATATTGTCTAGCTGCACGTGACCATTACTAACGAGCTGTGTGTTTTATATAATTCTAATAAACTATTCGTATAATTATTGCATTGATTATTTTAATATTATTATGTTGTATTATATTTTAATTAGTTTGGTACTTAAGGTACAAAACTGTACTTGTTCTTCTTGATTGAGTTGCATCATCATCAATGGTGCATAATTCGTACGTTGTATACAGCATCTATTCCCTGGGAAAGTGGATGTAGTGTGCACTTATATAGGCCTATAGCTTTTTAAGCATTGGTGTCAAACATGAATCTACCCCATATAGGGCAAAATTTTTTATTTATGACCATTTTTTGTTTTGTTTTTATGGACAGTAACTGAACTGAAAGAAAAACGGCAGGGAAGAACGCTAGTCGATGTTACTATGACGCGATTTTTTTTTCACATATAACATGAATTAAATTCGTTTCAGTTGACTAACACTATAAAATGCTTATAAAATGGTGTGGTGGAGTGAGACCACATATTCTAACCAAAACCATAACTTAAAAATCTTTATTTTCTTGGTTCGGTGTAATTTTTTTTTTAAAAGAACACCTGTACGTACCCCTGTGCTCATTCATGCAATTATCAGTTAGTCTTGTGACTGCAGAGCTATACATAAAATGATAAAGATACAGGTCAAACTAAATTTCCAATCTTTAGCTATCCAGTTTCCATCAGCTCTGAGCCCATTGCAGTCTCGGATTCCTGTTATTGGTTATTGTGGAGCCATCCATTGCAAAGTTCTAAATGGAGCTTATATCAGTGATCCTTAATGTCGAATTATACCAAAGATTCTCAAACTTTTCTTTTCAAGGTCAAAGGTCCAGAAAGATTGATAAGAAAATTATTTTTTATTAAAATAGCTTATAACTTACAAGCAACGTACATTTACGTTTAATGCAGTCTGAAACAAAATACATTCAAACTTAGTGTAAAAATGCCGCTGTTTGACTGCAATCAGCAACTCTAACTTTAAAGCAACTTACATAACATAAGTGTCAGAAAGATCTAAAGTACGTTATAGGTTAGTGCAAAAATAATGCCACTGTTTCCATGCAAATTGTTGCTTGTGAAACCAAACAGCCCCAACGTTCAACATTAAAAAGTTATTTTAAAAATACAAGAGAAAAATCGTAATAAATAAACGAAATAGGAAAATGCATTTTCATAGCCGAATAAACCGATTAAACAAATTGACATTAAAGGCCAACACAAAAGACATCGTAGTAATAAAATTATTTTGGAATGAAAGGTGCCGTCCACATGTCACGTCGAAAAACGCGTGGAAAAACCAGTCGCCCTGCGTTCGCCTTCTGCGTTCTCCTTCTTCCCAAAGCGCTCCCGTGGCGTCTAAAGTGATGCCTCTAATCATCCTTCAAGCATGAAAAGAACACGGAGAATTTCACCTGCTGAAAGGGTGGAGTTGATTGGTGTGTTCTTGTCACATGACCACACCTGCGGTATTCTGATAACTATGAATTTCTCAACTCGCTGCGGCGTCAGCGTTTACGTTAACGTCGTGACAACGGGAAACTATTACGTTAAACTAACAACATGGACCCCATTACCCCATTACCTAACTAACAAAGGGGATACTATTACGTATTAGCATTAATCGCGGACCAGGACAATAATGTATCCTTAATGAGAATACCCAATGACAAAGGTATTTTATAATAATTATAACAAAGGTAAGTTTAATACCTTTCCTATACCATTCTTCCCTGTGAGATGAATATGTAAATGAAATTATATTGTGTGTACTATAGTGCATAAAGAATTCACTATTCTTTATTCTTTATTCTTTATCCTAACAGCCTTGTCAAGTAACAATGCGGCCATAAATATCACCTCCCTCCACAAGATCTCAATAATATTTCCTTTGAAGCACATTGAAGAGATTTAAGGTTGTTCAGGCACGCCCCTTGTCTTCATCTCAAACAAAAAAAACGACATTTCACCCCTTAGGAACGATTGACTTATCAAATGCCCAGAAACAGCAGATCCGTCAAGAGAGAGCTTGACGATGATGTCACTGAGTCTGCTAAGGATCTTCTTTCCAACGAGGATGCATGTGACGAGCCATTTCAGAAGAGCACAGTGAGCGTGCTAAAGGCAGCAGGCTGTGAGGAGCGCCATGTGGAGGAAGGTTCTGATGATCCCAAAGAGGAGGAAGACGAAGTCGAGGAGAGGCCTGCATGGAGCAGCAAGCTCCAGTACATCCTTGCGCAGGTGGGCTTCTCAGTGGGCCTTGGCAACGTCTGGAGATTTCCATACATGTGCCAGAAAAATGGAGGTGGTAAGTTAACCAACAAGGGTTGTATTTTAAGTCTCATAGTGTTTTAACTATTATATCTTACAAGAACGCCAAAGAAATGATTGAATGAATACATCAATCAATCTGTTACTCAGTTGACCAATCAATTAACCCCATACACAAATATTTCTATATGAAATATTTTATGTTTTTATGGCATGTTTAGTGTGTCTCAGGTTGGAGTTTTCTATTAATCTTTACAGTATTGAATTTTCATACAAACTTTTTTACAAGTGATCTGATATATCACTGAGCTCACTCATTGAATTAGGACCCAAACACTATGACATCAGCATGATGTCGCAGTGACTATGATGTCATTGCCTGACTATGGTAGTGTTGATGTCTCATAGTGCGGTTGTCATAGTGTGCAAGGCCCTATTGTTTTTCTAAGATTTTTTTTTTCAATCATCTGAGCCTTTTAGGAGGTCTCAAAATGTCATGAAACACAGATTGTAATCTGCTGTCATTAAGACGTTTGACAGTCTGGTTCCTGGACCTTCAAAGGAGATTTTGCTGCATAGCTCATACACACTTGCATGTATAAATGTCAAACTCAGTACACATTTAGATCTCATTGATCTGAGCAATTCTCTCTATGCATACAGTATGTTGTATGTTGCACCTGGGCGGCAATGGCGCACCTGCACCATTAAGATCACCACCAAACTCGGCCCATGTGATCTCAAAACTTTGATGATGCAAAATTGCAACATTGTTTCAAGTAACAATGAGTGGGCCCAAGCACCTGTGTCATCGCCTCCCACCTGATTTGTGAGCATGCTAACATGCACTTAAAGGGGACATACCAATACCATTATGACATAATTGTAGAATAGCATCAATTTTATGTTAAGCTGGAAAAAAGCATTACTGTACATGATGTACAGTATATGATGTTACTCAATGTGATGTCATTCAGTGTGATGTCACTATATGTTAAACAGAAAATCTTAAATTTTATGTATTCTGTAAAACCAGTTAGTTATATGTGTCACTTGTTGCTATGCTACATATATAAAAAGCTGCAATCCCAGTTCTTACTGTATATAAA
The DNA here is from genome assembly GCA_030068275.1 of Clarias platycephalus. Taxonomy (NCBI): domain Eukaryota; kingdom Metazoa; phylum Chordata; class Actinopteri; order Siluriformes; family Clariidae; genus Clarias; species Clarias platycephalus. Next base: position 13,380,980 of record JAQQZT010000038.1, on the reverse strand, counting down.
ATAAAGAGAGTGTAGGAAATACCCAGCAGCATCACATGTCACTGCACATTCCACCCAAACAAGGTAATTTTCAGTTTACAAGAAGGCTAAAGTAATTCAAGTAACCACTCTTTACAACTGTGGTAAGCAGAAAAGCAGACTCAGATCAGTTAATCTTGCATCAACAAAAATGCTGTGGCCAAAGTCATAATTTTCCACATTCTGTTTGATGTGAAGATTAACAGACACTCTTGAACAGTATACCTTGATTTTTTTTGTGTGTATGTGTGTTGCTGCTGCCACATACTGTAAGTGGCTGAAAATTGAATGAATGAGCTACAAGTACAGGCAATAGGTAACAGGGGTTCCTATTTACAGTAAGTAGCTGCTGTTTATCAAGGTGTCCAATCTTGTCCTTAAAAGACTAGTGTGAGTGCAGATTTTTGTTCCAGGTAGCCAAACCTGATTCCTCCTTTTTAATCAGTTGTCTTTCAGGAGATAATGATTTATGGATTTTTGGTTAGAATGAAAACCCGCACACACATTGGCCCTTTCTGGAGAAAATTGGACACCCTTGGTGCTTCACAAAATGTTTTTTACATTGCTTAACATTCTACTCGTAACAAGTGTATATAGTCTTTTGAATATGTAAAATTCAGTAAGAAACTTAAACTAGCCCTTTAAGGGCAATATTGGACACAAGGTTTTCTTGTGCCATAGGTTCAAATATCTCCAAAGCAAGGTGTGTCTCTAACAGCGACACACAGCAGTTACGGCATGCTTACTCATGCCTTCTTTACAGGTCCATTCTGTATACAGTATATGTGATTTATAGTTACTGTCTGCTTGCGGTGTTTTTAATTAAAGCACACACATTTCCATCCGGTTATACAAGTAAAGTCAGCCATAAAGACATTTTTTGGTGTATGAGCTTCCGCAGTGGTAATCAGTGTAGGGTCCGTTTCATGTTTTCCAGGTCATTATAAGTAAGTGCGGCTGCCCTGCTGCTCTGGTCTGTAATTAGATTAAAGAGGCCAGGGCAGTGTGTGTGGCATTGAGTAAGCCTGTCTGTCTCTGAGTGCTTGCTTTCGGTATGCTACCGCTGCTCACGGACACACCAGACACATGTGCTAGCCCGTTATCTGCTAACAAGCTAACGGGCTAGCACAACCCTGCTCTCGGTCACAGCACCATAACACAAATGATCTTAGTCATTAGAAATATAATAAGATGATTTTTCATTTATTTTTAAGCACAGGATTGAATATATGCTTGGCATGAGTGTTCATCTGTACTTTGTGTCACAGTTACTGAAATCATGATGCATTCATGATGTGTAATAAGAACAAAAAGTACTTATTAGAATTTTATAATGTGTATTGTTGAGAACTGGTGTTAATCAAAAAACTTACAAATGATTTAGAATAACTTTAAAATTCTTAAATACACTCCTAGTGTGACAGTTTAGATGTTACTAATTTTCTTGTTTTAGGCTGGATTACAACCAAGGCTTCCACTGAGGCTTTAGATTATTTGTTTAATTTGATGTGATGCCCTTCCCACTCTGATGTTTCCATATAACAGCATGCCATGTATTGTTGTATTGCTCTTATACCACAGCAATTTGCAGCAATAGTTTATTTATAAGACAAACGCATCATACATTTCATCTGATTAGTGTTATTTTTAACCGAGTTCCTGCTATTACAGTACAACCGAAACCCAATCGGAAGAATACGCACTAGACTGAAACCAAAACAGAGTATGTCAGCTGTGATGCAAATAGAGGTAACCTTCTGAATGAGATAGTGGTGACTGAGGCATGTAGATACTATACAGAGACACAAGAAAAGAAAGAGAGTGTCATTTGTCTGTCACACATGCTGTAAGCTTCAGCAACAGCTAAGCCTTTTTATTTATTTTAACACACTATGTGTTCAATGTCTTTTGCTTAGGGCATTACACAAAGGACTATTCTTTGCTTTGCCAATAATGGTATAATATCTGCTTTGCTTCTCCATACGGTTCTTTTAGACTAGCTGAAAAAATCATTGTTTAACAGCAGACTTATTCATTAAGTTTCCTACTTTCCTACTGTGCTTACTTACTTGCCTACTTACTTACAGTACCTACCTCCATACATCCTTCCTGACTGACTTACTGACTGACTTTCTTAATTACTTACCTATTGACTGACTTACTTACTTACCTCCTGACTTACTGACTTACATACTTACTTACTTACTCATTGTTTAACTGCAGCAGCAGACATATTCGTTACTTTCTTGCTTACTAACTTACTTACTTACCTACTTACTTATACTTGTTTACTTTCTATAACATTCTACTGTGGGTTTTCTAGGAGCCTACCTGGTGCCCTACTTCATCCTGCTTGTGGTGATTGGGATCCCGCTGTTCTTCCTAGAGCTGGCTGTGGGGCAGCGCATCCGTCGTGGCAGCATCGGTGTCTGGAACTACATCAGCCCTCGACTGGGTGGCATCGGCTTTGCCAGCTGTGTTGTTAGTTCAGCATATAAGTTTTCATTTCGATAGCCTGTTTGCATTTTTTTAATCAAGTTAATGATTAAAATTAGTAAAGGCAAATAAGACCATTGCCTGAGAGGCAGTGGTCTAATGAAGCTAATTATCAAAGTGGATTAACAAGGATTTGGATGGCTGCATCTTGTCCATTTACATGGCTCCTACATGTGTCCTATACCCTGACAGGTGTGCTATTTTGTGGCCCTTTATTACAATGTCATCATCGGGTGGAGCCTGTTTTACTTCTCGCAGTCCTTTCAATCGCCTTTGCCCTGGCACGAGTGTCCACTGGTCAAAAACAAGACCACCGCCTGTGAGACAGTGACCAAATGTTTCTGTTCTTTTTAAATTCATATATCCATGTATGCAGAGTGATAACAGTATATGGTCGAATAAGGCACAAGTCCTAATCCAGCTCCACTGTTGTGTCTAGATGTGGTACCTGAGTGTGAGAAAAGCTCGGCCACTACTTACTACTGGTACCGTGAGGCTCTGGATATATCTGACTCCATCAATGAGGGCGGAGGACTCAACTGGAAGATGACATTGTGCCTGCTGGCAGCATGGTCCATGGTGTGTCTGGCCATGATCAAAGGCATTCAGTCTTCAGGGAAGGTAAGAGATGAAGAACAGTGTACATAAATGAGAAAACCTGTAGTGGCGCTTTATGTTGTACAGGACATCAGTGTCAAAGGACACACAGCTTTAAATGTAATATGTGTAGACTGCAAATACATGCGCACTGGTAGACCCCTACTACTATTCCTTTGTACTAGAGATGTGCTTCAGGATTAAGAACGCTTTTAACAATTGTCATTGTCGCAAAGCAGCTTTACTCAATCAAAAGAATTATTTAAGTTTCTATGGAATGTGAATGTGTATGAATCAAAATGGTCAGATAGTCCCTGATGAGC
>JAQQZT010000038.1:13360021-13376666 GCA_030068275.1 Clarias platycephalus | reverse complement strand
GAGACCATTTAATGCTTTATATGTCAAGAGTAGTATTTTAAAATTGATGCAAAATTTCACAGGGAGCCAATGCAGTGTGGATAAGATAGGGGTGATGTGCTTGTATCTTCCGGTTTTAGTGAGGACTCTCGCTGCTGCATTCTGGACTAACTGAGCTTGTTTATGTACCTAGTTGGAACAACCAGACAGTAAGGCATTATAATAGTCCAACCTCGAGGTGATAAAAGCATGAACTAGTTTTTCTGTATCGTTTAGTGACAATATATTCCTTAACTTGGGAATATTAACTATATATAATATAATAATATATTGGTAAGACTGTATTTTCTATATTACCTTGGAAAATGGTAGTGTGATTACTAGTGATTTCTGGCGCTTTGTGTCCTGAATTTTACTTTTTCACCAAGACAGTTATTTCAGTTCATCTGTAATGTTGTCTCACATAGAGAGTCCAGTCCCACGCGTTAAAGTCTGCAGCTATTTTTTATTTGTTTTTATTTTGGGGGGACATTTGTGATGTCGCCAGAACCCACAGCTGAATCATCAACTGGTACTGGAAAACAAGCATGGTTTATTCATGTCCTCCTAGGCCACTTGTTACAGTGTGACCGTGGCCTCTGCACCTCAGCATGGGCCTCAGTCTGACAGCATGGCGGACAAACACTGTGCCTGGACTCTGCTGGAAACTGAATGGGATCAGCGAGGTCTTTGAAGATTAACAACAAAAGAATATTAATGTTCCATTCAGAGTTTCCACCAAAGCGTATTTTAAGAAGAAAAAAACATGGAGGTGCTTTTCTCTTGACATTCTGTACAAGTGTGGAGGGCGTGTGCTAAAAAGACGACCAAAAAAAACGTGCAGGTTGCCATGGTTTTTCGCGCCTTGTTCCCTCAGGCAAAGTGAACAATGCATTGGCACGTTAACGTGCCGCGAGTACAGTATGCTGTGAGAGGGAAACTTGGGGTTTAGGAGACAGTAGATTATTCGAACAGATTGATATGAAAAGTCCACTCATGGTCAACTGTGAAATCTTTTAAAACTCTTATCTCATGCAGTTAGTTGTGAGTTGCCATATTTTGTCCTTTATTTCCAAGGGTTTGCTTTAGATATATCACAGAATAAATATTAAGACTTATTATTATATGTAATATTATAATAAATTAATTAATCTTTCCTCTGAGTTGGTGGCATGCCATGCTCTCAGCGTAAATTATATAAAAATTTAAACAATGCATAAACTTCATTGAGCTTGGGTACCGAGGCTATTCTTTGTTTGGTAGAATCTTCCAAAAATCAATAAAACATTCCTTTGTGAGCCATGTTAGTATATAGTATATACCTATTTATGTAACTGTATACCTGACTAAATTATACTAACTACACTCCAACCAATTTATTCGATTCGTCATTTATTGTTGGTCTCAGACGCTGCTTGGTAGAAACTACATAAATGTCAGTGGGGGGGGAAATGGAAGGTGAGCGTTCTAAGTGAAATAACTAGTATAGCGCGTTCATTGTACAGGATTTGAGCTTCAAGCCATAGAGCTATCATATCATTTTGAGCCTGTGTTTGTTTTGCGTATCATGCTTATACAGGAACAGAAAACAGAATAATATTTGTTTTGAAATAAATAATAATGTAGTGATTGATTAATGATAATGAAAAAGATTTATTCAGTGTACTTAATCACACAGTATGAGCAGGAGGGGCTGGGAGGTTGTTGGGGTGCACAATGTTGGGCAAATGGATTTCAAGAGGCCCAGAATTCCAAGGTGCAGCCTCATTGTACAGAACTCTGTCAACTCATACACACAAGAAGTTATTTACATACAGTATTCTGTATTTGTTGGATAATCTACTTAACTTAAGTATCAAAGCTTATTAACATGTATATAGTTACTTGGGTATCTATTATTATTATTATTATTATTATTGGCACTATGGTTTATACTAATCTTGTAGTTTGTAGAAGCAAATAATTTATATAGAAGTGCTAGTTTACACTGACTGAAGATACAAATTTTTTATTAAAAAAATTATATATGATAATTTTTTTTCATAATTTTTTTATTATTATATTCTAAGCAACTTCAGTGAAGAAATAATTTTATCATGTTGATATTATTATAGATTGCAGAATTTCTGATTCATATTAGTTCAAATATTAGTTCAAATCATATTAGTTCATATGCATTCAAAGTTTTTTGAATGCATGGTTTAAAAGAAGAAAACCAAACCTTTGTGCAAAGTAACATAGTCAATATCACACAATAAGGACTTAGAAGTGGTGCAAAATCTTTAATACTTGTTTTCTTTGTTTTAAATATTTTTAATGTCTTTACTGTTTACTATTATTATTTATTTCATTTTAAATAAAAGGAAAACAAATCTAGAATTTCTTAGACTGTATATACACCACTATATGTATAAGAATTGCTTATCATTTATGTATTTAAGGGATACATTTGTGTGTAAATACCTAGGTTATGGCTGCAGTTATTATGCATGGTCCCTCAAGGAAGTGTCATAAAGACTATATTAGGCAGCCTATGATGGCATGCCCTCTACAGGGCAATTCTAGTATTACAGTAGTGTCAGGTCAAAGAGTAGGACCATGAAGTGCTGTTTTTATTCAAAACAAGATTTAATTAAGTTTACATAAAAAGCAGTTCCTGTTTGTAATCACTGTTCCCAGTTGCATATAATTTTCCGACGAAAAGGTTATTATATTCTACTTAATTCTCCAGGAGCTTAATTGCAAGTAATGACACCCTGTGTTCTGATTGGCTGCAGGTGATGTACTTCAGCTCCCTCTTCCCCTATGTGGTGCTGATTTGTTTCCTGGTGAGAGCCCTACTACTGAAAGGTTCTGTGCTCGGCATCATCCACATGTTCACGCCTAAGGTGAGAGACAGAGGCCACCAGCTGGCTGTGTGTATGTATACGTAGACACACACAATTTGTAAGCTTTATGCAGAATCACTAAGCCACGGACAACGGTTAAGTGCAATTAATTTATGAAGATGAACCTCTAATGCAAACAACATCGCTGATTTACAACAATCAAAGATAAATTGTTCATTACCAATTCCCCCATGTGCTTGTCTATTTGGCCTAATAGAGCATATCCGGAAAACAGCAACAGTAGCTGTGGAAACGACAGTGCCCTGTCGGATAGCTCATCATTCACCAGTGCAACATGACACTGTTATATTAATGTTATATTAAAGAAACGCAGAATTGTTTTTATATGCACCGGATAAACACTGTATGTGTGATTACCACAGACATGTTTACACATCAAAATCCCTAGTGTTCAGTTAATACCCAGGTTGGTGAATTAACATCCTACAGTATTTATATCGGTCCAAACTAACCTATTTATCAGTAAAAGCCTAAGAATAATGAGACAGACATCACCAAGGCTGTTTTTTTTTTTTAATGAGTGTATCTTGGAGTATTTTATTCCTTTTAACCTTTTAAATACAATAGGGCAAAATTCTGTATTTTTGCTTCACTAGTGAAATTAGATCCTAAAGAAGCCATGATTATTTAATAGCGCATACTTGTAAGATAGCTGACTACTGATGTGACTATCTAGGTCACATTAATTTATTACACCCACATTAGAATTGCTTTGGTTATTACTGCTAATATGTTACTCCTGCCATCTTTCTTCATCTGAAGACCTTGCAAAATGCCTACATGTTGGTATAAAAGTTGTGGCAGACGTTTCAGTCACTCATATTCTATACCGCTTTATCCTGTATTCAGGGTTGCGGGGATCTGGAGCCTATTCCAGCAGGCTTAGGGCACAAGGCGGGGTACACCCCGGACACCCAGGGCACACACAAACACACTACAGGCAATTTGGGAACGCCAATTAGCCTAATCTACATGTCTTTGGACAGTGGGACCGTGCTAACCACTACACCACCGTGCCACCTGGCCGAAGTTTCATTTCTGAAAATATAAGTTGGCATGTCCTCGGACGATGTCCTTATTTGAACTGTAGAAACGTATGTGAGACACAGTGAAATATGTCCCAGCTTCTACCAAAAATAAGTCTTGAAACACCTCTTGACAATTCCACCGATAATGACCGAACCATGCTCTCATTGCTATGACATGTGTAATAACAGCGCTCCCAAGTGGTGCAACAGAAAAGCAAATTTTCTGTTGCCAACAAATAACTTGAACACTTGATGTTCAACAGCAGTTAATCCAACTAGAAACCTTGTAAGGCTATTTTCAAACAACATGTCATAGCAATGAGAGCATTGGAGCAGTAAAATAAGAATACTGACATACTGGTCAGTACTATTTTTACAGACATCATTATTACAGAAGTTCCGTGTAACCTACATCCCATCAGACCCGCAGAATGATATGGATTTAGAATGCAACTTCCCCTACATTTTTTACAACTTCCCCTACATTTTTACCCTACACGAGTTTTTTTCAGTACAGGGAAACATGGCAAACCTTGTATTTGTAGTAATCCTACATAGACTACAGATAAAGTACATAAACATACACTGCAGTAGTCTATTAGTGTTAGTTAGCAATGCCAAACCAAAAGAGTACAGTATTATGCTTTGTGTGTCATTACTGTATGTATCAGATCAGGTTTCCATTCCGTGTTATCTGATACGGCAGAGGGCTAAGACTAGTGTGGATGAGACAAAAATAATTGTGCTTGTGTTTGTCAGTTGGAAATCATGCTGGAGCCTCAAGTGTGGCGTGAAGCTGCTACACAGGTGTTCTTCGCTCTCGGCCTGGGTTTCGGTGGCGTCATTGCCTTCTCCAGTTACAACAAGCGCAATAACAACTGCCACTTTGACGCCGTTCTCGTCTCCTTCATCAACTTCTTCACGTCTGTGCTGGCCACACTGGTGGTGTTCGCCGTGCTCGGCTTTAAAGCTAGCATCATGAATAACAAGTGTGTCGAAATGTGAGTCCACAATCGCACAGAGTAATACACGGCCACGGGTGTTGCTCACCTTGTGTACGTCGAATCGATTTAATATTATATGAAGCAGATGCTTTACAAGCTACATCTAATCCAGTATCATGTGATACACTTTTAATTCTTTCAAATACATATTCTTCAGTTTAACAATGTCTCCACAAGAGTGTCAATACGATTATGACCTAGAGAACGCACCAACATCTGCTGTGTTTTATTAAATCCCAGAAACACTAAAAAGATTGTCGGATACCTGGGCAACGAGGTAAGTGCTAACTTGATACCGCATCACATCAACTTAAGTTACGTGAGCACGGAAGACTACCAGCAGATGACCAGCATCATCCGTGGCGTCCTGGAGGACGATTACCCTCGCCTGGGCCTGGACAACTGTGATATCAATGAGGAGCTCAACAAGGTAAGACTCAGAATGTCTACACTGAAAAACATGCTGTAATGTCAGTCATTCTGTTCATTATGGTTTCCTTTCTTTGTAAATTAATTATTAAAAACTAGATTAAATTTATGTGCATGCTCCTAGAACTGCCCCATATACTTTACAATTTTAAAGGTACTGCAGTCATAAAGCTAACTTCATCTTAGGTTATTTAAGATTTATGAAAGTTTTATATTTAAAAAAAAAAAAGTGTCAATAAAGCAGGCATGAAGTTACAGTAGCAAAATAGATATAATTAACAAATGTTACATTTTATGAATAATAGCAAGGATGGTGGCTTGTGCAAATTCAGCTCTAGACAAACCCAACCACACTGAGGTTCTCTGTCCAGTGCCACACCCACGACCCAGTATCTGCATACAAAAGTCTGAAAATCGATTCTGTAACCCAAATCGGTTTACTGATTTAAATAAAAGCTGCAAGCCTGCAATCTCAACACATTAAGTCATTAGTCCTATCAGCGTTATTATGTAGATACATTAGAAGGACAGAAAACTGAAACAGGATCAAAACATCAGTGCCTTGGATGCCAACCCGAACAGAAACAAGACTAAAGGGTTTATCTTTACTTTAAACTCTTACCAGTCTCACTTAGGCTAAATAAACCAGCTGTTGTTGTTTTTTTGTTTTTTGTTTTTTACATCGAAGTGCAAAGCTTTGCATGCTCTCTTATTGTCTTAATGAAAGTTGTACATGTTTTTTAGTTTTACAGTTAATTCTGATTCTGCTAATCAGAAGTCAGTGTTTCCCATTAATGCCCCACTGCAAAAAATGACAATTTACCCATAAATCTGACGAATGTATATATCATTTCATATTATTAGTAATATAGTTCCCCATTAATAAAGCAGTATTACTATAAAGCTATTGTGTTACTATAAACATATTAAATATATGTATACTATGTATGAATTATTGTTATATAGAATATTCATATAATAACATATTAAACATATTTCTATAAACCTTACTAAGAGTATTAAACGTATTTCTATATATTCTGTACTAAATGTAATTGTAAAATTTAATAACTATTATTATTCTACTGACACATAATTTAGCTTCTTTCTAGAAATAAACATTTAAAATGAGCAAACTTATCTGCAAATAGAGCGAGATATTACTACAAATAAGTAAAAATGCAACGTCTACAAATAGGTTTAATAATCTTATAGTTGGTTTATTATAACCTTATAAGAAAGACTAGATTTGACTACATTAAACAGAATTTCACTCGGTATATAAATTTTTATTGTAAATTGCACGCATTTACTATAAAACCATAAGATTAAAAAAAAAAACTGATGACTGGACCAGTGGAACATAGCGTGGTTGGTGTCTGCTACAGTAGGCTGATGCTTGAATTTCCTGTTGACACCCAAAAAAGATACTACAGTCACTACATTTTTTTCAACTTTTTTCTAGACAGGAACCCCAGCTTAGTTTTTCGTTGTAGTTGTATTTAGTATTTTTCTTTACATTCCAAAAAAGTCTTTTCTGAGTAACAATTGTGGCCTTTTTTTGTTACTCAGTTATCCACAGTCAGAGAACTGTAGCTTTTTGCATCATTATTAATTTACATGTATTTTTGAGACATTGATAATAAATGAAATAAAGTAACTGGTTAGCTGGCCGTAGGCCGTAGGTGATTGTTTTAGTTGCTTTTCACTGCATGTTTAAAGAACTATTCCAGGTTTGTTCTCCACAGTTCATTTAGCCAAAGTTTTTCCATTAATGCTATAGTATGATATGAAGCAGTTGGTTAATGGTCATGCTGCTTTTCTCTCAGGCGGTGCAGGGCACAGGACTCGCCTTCATTGCCTTCACTGAGGCCATGACCCACTTCCCTGCTTCTCCTTTCTGGTCAGTCATGTTCTTCCTCATGTTGGTGAACCTGGGGTTGGGCAGCATGTTTGGCACGATCGAGGGTATCATCACACCACTGGTGGACACTTTTAAAGTGCGCAAGGAATACCTGACAGGTCAGAGTCAAACACAGCATTCACACACCGCAGTATGGCATACATGTGCACATTTCATGGTGTAGTAAGCACGGTCGTTCACACGCTCTTCCCCTGGCTTTCTCATAGTCGGCTGCTGTTTGCTGGCGTTCTGTTTTGGTTTAGTCTTTGTCCAGCGATCAGGCAACTACTTTGTGTCCATGTTTGATGACTACTCTGCCACGCTGCCCCTGCTCATCGTAGTCTTCCTGGAGAACATGGCTGTAGCCTGGGTCTATGGCACAGAAAAGTACGTTGCATGCACGTAAAAAATTGATTAGGGTTTTCCTGTCTTTTCTTGCACAAATATGTGTGGCCTCTGTTGATTAACATTCCAGTTGGCAATGTGCCATCATATTCATTAGTGAACTTTGATGCTTCTATACAGAGAAGAACTGTTAACTGTTTTCGTGAGTTAATGATGACCAGCTCTACATCTAGTCAAAGTAAAACAAACACAATTGAGGAAACAGTTTTCACACTATTTGCAACATCCTATTGCAAAAGTCTGGAAACACAGCACTGTGTCAACATGTCATAAGAAATAAAGCAGATGTTCTGGTACAAGTGATTGTTTTTATTGTTATTTATTTATTTGCATTTAATCCTCTATTCAAGCCGATGATGCCAAAATAACTCAGTTTTCATCTGACAAATTGGATCATGTCCATCTTTCTCTAGGTTTTTTGAGGATCTGAAGGACATGTTGGGCTTCACTCCATTCCGTTATTATTACTACATGTGGAAGTATGTTACTCCTCTGCTGCTCCTTGCCCTGCTGATTGCTAGCGCCATCCAGCTGGGCATGAGCCCTCCTACCTACAGAGCCTGGATCCAGGAGCTGGTTGGTCCTTTAAAAAAATTTTTTTTAAGGGTTTGAGGATATGCCACTCATAACAGGGATCTTCAACTCCCGTCCTGACAGGCCAATGTCCTGCACAGCTTGTAATCTGTTTATTCAGCTATGTTTGAGCAGAAGAATCAGCAAATTGAGCTGGACACCAGTCCCCCCAGGAATGGAGTTGATGATCCCTGCTGTACAACAATGCTGAATGGATGCGAAATAACTCCAGATTAATGCTGCTTTTAAATAATGTAGTTATCTGTGTGTGTTTTAGGCTCATGACCAAGCCCTCAGCTATCCTCCATGGGGCCTGGCTGTCTGCATCACATTAGTGATCGCTGCGTTTTTGCCTGTCCCTGTGGTGTTGGTGTTGAGATGTTGCAACTTAATTGACGGGAAGGACAACAGTGCATCATCATCCACCGCTTACAAAAAGGGACGGATCATTAAAGAGAGTGTTCACAGAACAAGGCAAGAGGACGACGGAGATGACGCCAGTCTCCTTCAAGGAAAAACACCAAGCGAGGCTCCTTCACCAATGCCACCTAGTAATACATACCGTAAACAGAGCAACACAACAGGTCAGGCAGAGCCCGCCGCCAATGGCCACTTCAGCATCGGGTATCTCATGGCTGACATGCCAGATATGCCAGAGTCTGATTTATGAAGACTCAAGGTTAAGGCTTAAATAAATAAATGTTTAATTGCCATTTCAAAGCATCTGCACATCACTAACATTTCATCTTCTGCTACACCTTTTAATTTAATTTCACTATCCACCTTTTATTTTGTCGTAAAAAAAAAAAAAAAGAAAAACAGTATTTCATCTATAGATATTATAGACATACACAAAGCCATCCACACTGCACTCCATTTCGTTTCCTGTCTTCTCTCTGATCACATGAGATAACCTCTGGGTTTTATTCTGTAAATACTATGATGACTGAAGTAAGGACAGTAACTGTCCATCACACGATTAGAAACAGCTTAGCAGCTTCAGAAGCACTTAGAATGTACCATAAGCATAAAATGTGAAATAAAACATGCAATATTAAATTTATTTGGTAAAATTGTTATAATGTCCACCATATGAATGACAAACCTAAAATGATTGTTCAAATAATGTGTGCCTAATAATTTGTTTATAAATGCGGCTGTTGTAAATTTAAAGTTATCTGTAAATATAATATTTATCTCATGATAGTTTGGATATCAAAACATGTTTTTGGTAAAAATGCCCAAAACCCTAAACGCTATCTCAATGTTCATGTAATATCATTATATGGCTATTTGATTAAATAGCCATAGAGTGACTGTAAATAGTATTTCCTTTACAAAGCTTTGACCATTTTTTTCCAACATTACAATAAAAATAAGAAAACATCAAAACGAGTTCCTGTTTTATTTGTACAGTCCTCAAGTTTTATTGTTTAAACAAGTTTTGTTTTTTTGAAAGAAAGTATAAATTACCATAATAACGAGTGTAATTGTGCAACAATCAGGTCACAATGTTTAATCACATCAGACAAAGCTTTGCCTTAAAGCCACATAGAGAAACAAAATTTTATAGATGACCGGGTAATGAAACATGACAGAACACGATGTTTATCAACCTAAAATATTTATCCAATTTTACTCAAGAGGTGTTTCCAAAAAAAAGACCTATAGCTAAATAAAATCAGATATGAAACCTGTTAAAATGTATTAAAACATATACATCCTTTTATAACTACTGCTAATTAAAACCATAACTATTATTACTACATTGCTAGCATGTGTAGTTCTTCTTTGTCTTTCCCTGATTTATTAAACTTCTCAAGCTCACTGAAACGGAGTATTAGGGAGCTAAAGAAGCACAGTGCAAACACAATACTATCATATCGCTAGGCAGGTATTACAATAGCAGCTGATATGATTCTAGTGGAGAATTTAGAGTTTTTTCCTGTACCCATTTCCATTCTTTTTTTTTTTTTTGCTACTTTAAAACAGACAAGACTCTATATTATGCTGGGCTTAAATGGCCTTAGCAAAGCCCACTCTGTTGTTATCACGATCAAACATGGTGTAGTACTGCCCAATAAAAACATCGCCCAGAATCCACAGGGGCCCAGACGGAGGAGGAATATCCAGAGCCATGAAGCCACTCAGACAGATCTGTTTACCTCCCTGGCTCTCCTGTAAAACACACACACAGGAAAATGTACTATGTGGCCTGATGTTGGGTAAAACCACATGAATCATACTGCAGTGACTCAAAGTGAACATGCTTTTATGGGGGAGGAGGGGGGGACTAAATTTCTATACAAGTTCTTAACAATGACAAACAACATTTGACACAGCTTACAACAAAATTATGTAACAACAGAAAATGATCACATGGTACCAACCTTAAGAATGTACTGTTCTCCTGTCAGCGTGTAGGTCTGGCCACCCAAATTAAAAGAGATAGTAGGAAGGGAAGGCACCTTATTGCAGTCCACCATGTACTACAAAGAAACAATTCAACATTTAGCAACATTTCTAGAAAAGGGCCAAGCTAGTTTGAAATGCTTGCACAAATTTAGAAACATGTAAACAATCTCCAAGTTTAACCAAATAATAAGCATGGCTAAATAAGCATTTGACCAGCATACAAGGAGTTTGCTATCGTCATACAAGAGTCCAAACTCCATGAATTGTCTAAAATTCTAATATCACTGGTTTACCTCTCCCTGGATCAGGGGAATGGCTCCAATGGCCTTTTGGAGAGCCTTGACCTCAGCAGCAGGTCCAGTGATCAGAGACGTGCCAGTGTCCACAATGGCCTCACAACCTCCCTTACAAAGAGTCAGCTGACTGCCAATGGTCATGCTGGGGAAAAAACAGACTCATGTTTTAGACCAGCTAACTTCTCTTTATAATGTAGCAGATTTTGAAGGGGCTCAAAAAACGACTCAAAATGACTGAGTTTCCTGAACATACTGAAATGGTCTTAGGTGGAATAAAACATTGTTATACATCTTATTGTCAGCACTTCTCTTGTTGTTCTTTCCAGTGGTTTCTGTGTAATAAAAAGCCTGCCATAGTCAGCAGCTTTCCATTTAACCATGCAGCATCAGAAAAAAAGAATACAGAGAATACGTTGACAACTAACTAACAGAAGGAAGTCGTGCCTGGAAAAAACTGCAGTGTCTGTAATCATGACATAGTAAAAGTATTGAGAAACCTGCACAAGGTTTAGTCCATGTGACACTTTCTGTCTTGAGATCTGCAAAAACACACCAACTTCCCCCGAAGGAAGGAAAACAGAAACATGACTTTTCAGTCAGTATGACCGATGCGCTCTCACCCGTCCATGTGAATCTGCCAGTATGCCTGTCGGGTGATGTTCACGTAGTGAAAATCTCCAGTGTAGAACTTTGGGTCAGTGCCTCCCAGGAGGAGTTCACCACCAGGCAGTTTATCTGGGTTCCTACCAAGCAAACACACACAAACCAAGCCATATTCTTGGCCACATATCAACAGTACAAATTCTGAGTTTTTCAATTACCACACCTCACTAGGCTTAACCCCCATCCATTCAGCCCAAATTCAAAAGAAGCATGCAGAAGACATATGTAACCATTCTTTTCCTAATCAAATCAGATTACTGGGGCAAAATTGTTTCCTATTTTGACACATCTTTACTGAACCTGAAACACCCCCTGTGTATTCAGCACATTTAACCTACAACTGTTACTTACTTCAACACACAACACTTTTAATCACATTTGGACATGACTATTAAAAATCAAGTGCACTCGCACTCTACTACAAAAGCATCGAGGCATGCTAATGCCAAACTTCACAAACAATCTGATGACAAACAATACAAACCTATTCAGATAGAAAGAAAACACATTCTTCTCCACTTTCTTTTGACTCATCATCATGTCAAAGACTGGAGGAACCCCGTCCACTGCAATGCAAGGGTAGGCCATGCCCAGGATGCCATCAAATTTTGCAATAACAAAAGTCATTCCAGGTTGCTTGATGGCCTCGCCAAAAATCTGCTTTTCTACAGCAATGTCTCCAACCTGCAAAGAAGTTTATTCCAATTTCAAGCCGTTACAGAAAGGCTGATATTCTAGTAAAAGAAAGAATATTCTAGTTTACAAAAAGGATCTGTACCTGACTTATTTACCACTAGGCCAAAATACAATTTACTAATATTCGAATAATTTTGTGTGCGCGCGTGTACGCATGTGATATAATTAAGAAATTCTGCTTGCCCTGCCACCGAGGGCAAGTGAAGCGGGTGCGCCTCACCGTGTAACAGTTGTCAGTGTCATCATCATCATAACCTTTTATGTCATACTGTGAGGTAAAAATATTGGCAAAACAAAGAAGCAGCAAGAGGAGTTGACTATACACTTCTTTCGCACGGGGCAGAGTCAAAGGTACCCTCTAGTATATGTATGCATGCATGTATAGTATACATGTATAAAGATAGATAGATAGATAGATAGATAGATAGATAGATAGATAGATAGATAGATAGATAGATAGATAGATATCAATTTATGCTATCAATTTAACAATGTCAATTGTTAAATGTCCAATCCAAATAAAATAAAATTGAAAAAAATATATTTTATTGTAATGTAAATAATATCAATCCCCCTCTTCCTTCACCCCTCAAATTATTTCTTAGATGCATACTTTTTATATATCTTAGCTATAGAGTACCTAAGACCCAAAGCATTTTAATTGCCCAAAAAGCAAATGTCACCGACATTTTGTTGTTGTTCTTTCGGCTGCTCCCGACAAGGGGTCGCCACAGCGGAATATCCAGTCCGCACTACTTGAAATTGGTGTTGTGTACACACACATGCAAGATTACCACCATATATACATATAAATATAAAATTGAGGCAGTGGAGCAAGATACCACCAAAAAAACAAAAAAAAGTTGTAATAATACAAAAAAAAAGCTATTTAAGTTAAAAACAGTGTATTATTCTGGATTGTTATGAAATACTGTGACTGCAAGTTTTCCTACTGCATTTGGTAGCTGAATTTAAAAAAGGGGGAAAAATCCTCTACCAAAAGATCTGTTTTTTTCCTAAGGACTTTCAACATGAAAATGTTGGTGTGCTTAACACTGCATAAAACTCTGACACATTACAACTTGACCTGGAAAAGCAGATGAACAGGCTGAAACAGGTTCCATCTAGTGGAGGCTATTTTAATACTCTTGATGTACACAAGATAAGCAAGTGGGTATGCACACAAAGGGGCTTGTTAGGCAACTACCTCTGGTGAAGGTGGCGTATATATTTGCACCATAAGAACCAAAATTTCTCCCATTTCTCGTAAAGTCAGTAATAATAAAAGTTGTAGGTAGATAGATGGCTATACTGTAAAGAACAAACTTACTGTGCAGACATCCTGGCTAAGATAGCCAGAGAGACTTCCAGAGCCATACTGAATAGCAAATGCAGTTCCGTTCTTGACGTATGTGCTGGATTTTCCCCCATTATACTTGTGATGAAGCCCTGTAAGATCAGCAACAAAACTGAGTTGCACTAAGGTGACTGATAGTATAAATAATTTATTAACGCTACACAACACAACTTACAGCAAGCAACATCAGTAAAGGCACAGTGGACAGAAGGCACCCACAAGTTGGATGATCCAGTGTCAAACACCACAGTAAAAGTCTGGACTGGAGTGCCAAGACCTATCTCGCCGTAGTATTGGGCCTTTAAGAGGGAAAGAAACATGCGCATTCACACACAAATTAATTTGCTTAAAGATTATACAAAGAAATAAATAAGAAATAAATACATTTTAATACATTTTTAAAAATTATTTTAAAAACTAAATCTGATTCCCCTAAAAATTCCCCTTTTGCTGGGACAGCAGAACTATCCAGGTCTCATGATTAGCAAGCATGATCAAATATCATCTGACATTCTTGCAGATGTCAGCCATGAAGAAGCATTTTCTTAAAGCAAACCAAAACATGATCTTTTTTACTGACACCTTCAACATAAAACTTCTGAATTACTTCCTTCCTGTATGTCTTGTGAAAAAAACAATACCACAGAGATGTGACTTCCTCTCACCCACATTTTCAGCATTCCTGCAGCAGCAGCAACATTATACAGAGCATCCCATGACTGATTAAACATTTGTGGGGGTTTTTTCAGAAAGCAAATCAAATTCAAATTTTATTTGTCACATACACAGTCATACACAGTACGATATGCAGTGAAATGCTTATACGACCGCCAGTGACCTTAAGAAGAGAATTAAAGCTTATAATAAGAAATAAATATGAATAAAAGAAATACGATAGAAATTTTTAATTTAACTAGGATAAAAGTAGAAATATGCTGTACATAAAAATAGAAATATACTGTACAATAGAACATTTAAGAAATTTAGAAATTTGGTGAAAGAAGATGGTGTGCAAATATGCATAAAAAAGTGTCTTACTAAGGTGCCTTATTAAAGTGACTTTGGGCAATGGTCCAGGGTGTAAACGTAAACATGTAAGTGTAGATGTGCGTGGATTTGTCCAGTGTCCATGGATGTTAAAAGATTGTATTAGATTGTATGGTGGTGTGGTTGAGAGGCATTTCAATGCCTTGTAGAGCAGACCAAATTTTGTTAGATTTTTTTTTTTTTTATTGTATATGCAAGCAATGTTGTGTTTAAGAGGGCCTCCCTCTTTACAAACACCCAACAAGATTAGTAAATCAGGGCAAAAGTTACTAAAGGCTAGCACTGAATCACCCATGATTGGATGTTGTTGTTTTTTTAAGGGTAAAAATGGGCCAAACTCACATCCAGGTAATTCTTTAGAGTTTCAGGAGTTGGTCGGGAGTTGGATGGGAATCCCAGGTTGTATTTCGTGTGGTGGGATTTGGCAACAAGTTCCTCCACAGTTCGGCCTGAATCGGATAACGTGCGCCTCATGGAGCGAAACTTCTTTAGGGGGATCCTGCAAGAGAAAATGCAATGGTTAAAGATGTAACACTGTCATAAATTATTCTCTAGGTGTTATACATCTGCCACCACTTCAAGATCAAGACGAAACATGAAAAACAAAGTCTGTTTCATAGTGCTGACAGGTTTTGGGCTCTCAAACATTCAAATTAGATGTAAAAAACAAAAGCAAGGCACTGAACAAAAGCATATCAGTATCACAAACGCAGGATTAACTATTCATCTGCGAAAAGCTGTTTCTCAGCAAAATGAAGGATTGATGCCTAAAATCATTAAAAACTAGTTCCAGTTTTCTTAATGGAGTTATACACTGAGCTCTCGCTCTCTTTGTCCGTCTGTCTGACGCTGTCACTCTTTTTCTCACTCTGTGTGTGTCTGAATGTGTTTTTTCCCCCCCCTGTGGTCAGGCCAAGTTAAACTAAACGCGCCCAACACATTTGAAGATATACATGAAAATATCTCTAGAAGAGAGTCTAAGCGTAGACGGTTCCACCTAATCTATAGTTAATTATTGACATATCGTGAAGCACAAAGCGTTGCAACCTTATTACTATTTCGTACACAAGTTGGCGCTATAGAAGAACATAATTTGTGGTTGTTATTAATTTTCTGTTTTTTACCAAACATTAACTTACATACGCTCTTGTTGTCAACATAATAACGCGAACACTGTAGCGTCCCTGTTGTCTAAATATAGTGGACAGTTCTGCTGAGTCACACTGCAACACAAGATAGCTTAACACAGGAAAGACGAAAACCGTGGTTAGCTAAATTATTTAGCTGACAACAAAACACTGCTTAATAAGTTAATCGGCTCTCACTCCTCCAAACAAATAATACAGCTAGCATTGTGCGAGTCGCACCGGCTAACGAGCTAAGCGCAGCAAACAACAGCACCATCCGCTGCTGAGTAAAAACAGCACCGAGCTGAGCTCACCTAACAACCGCATCGCTCGTCCATGCAGCAAGAAGCAGCAGCAACACACAGGCGAGATTCATTTCTGTTAGTTTGATGGGAAAACTACACCGAAAGGCAACAACGCAGTTAAACCGGGTGCTTGTCCCAACGGCGCAGCTTTAACTACAGATAAACCGCTCCAGTCACTTGACTGTGTTGACGCCACCGTCACGTGACCACGAGCACGCGATCTGGGCGTGTTCGTGCTCTTGGCTTTCAGTGTTGTGCAATTACATTGCGCAGGTTCTCAAAGGTAAGCTGAGGAATGTTATGTGAAAACAACAAAACAGCCCATGGGTTTATACTGTAGTTTTACTTGTTGTAAGCATTGCCTCACATACTTTCTTTGTTTTTTTTTTGTTTTTTTGCAGACACTTTATTGTCCACACCAAGGGCGTAGATTTGCTCTGGACATTGGTGGGGATCTATGACTCACCCCC
>JAQQZT010000038.1:13329078-13353062 GCA_030068275.1 Clarias platycephalus | reverse complement strand
GTGTGTGTGTGTGTGTGTGTGTGTGTGTGTGTGTGTGTGTGTGTGTGTGTGTGTGTGTGTGTGTGTGTGTGTAGTGGTGTCATTGTCATTTAAATGTAGCTCTTGAAATGGCCACCATGTTCACCTGACTTGACACCTTGTGAATTTATTCTTTTGGTGCTATGTGAAAGGACTGGTATTTATCCTCCTTCTTCCTACAAGCCTAGAATAACACTTTGAGAATCGTTGAGGTGCTGGAGAATGTTACGCGAGATATGCTACAGCATGTTTAGCAGGAGCTGGACAACCGACATGACATGTCATGCGCATACTGAACATTTGTGAAGCTGTGTGAAATGTTTGAATGTGTTGTTGGAAATTTGATAAATAAATATTTAATTTTTCAACTTGAAGCCTATTTAATTGCGTTTGACTAGGACATGTAGGTACTCAGATATTCACATTTCAAATGATGTAAAATTGGGACATCCTGTAGTCTTCCTAGTAGCTCAAACAAATCTGCCCATTTACCTTTGACCTCTCACATCAACAAGTTATTTCAACCAACAGAACTGTCACTTTATTCTCTATTGTGTTTTACACTATTTTGTGTATAAAAATTCCAGAAGATTATCTTTTTTTTTTTTTTTTGTGCTAAACCATCCCATCTGGCACATGATCAAAGTCACTGAAAACACTTTTTCTTCATTTTAATGTTAAATGTAAACATTAAATGAACCACTTAACCTGGAACTGTATGTAACTGTCAAAAAGTTTATGAAAAGTGATTGAGAATGAACTCTGAACCAAGAGCACCCTCTCTGGTGGGCCGTTGGCTTTAGTTATACTGTAAACGTTTGTGCTTCTTCTGTCTAACCACTAGGTGGGATTGTGCTCTAGGTAATGAGGTGAAAATGGATTATTTAGTTTAGTATTTATTTTGTCTCATTTGACTTTATTTTCTGTTCTCAGTTATTAAATAAAAAATTAATTAAACATAGATCTATTTTTACCTATTCTGCACTAACCAACTAAGACATATTACAGAAGCATAATATCAGAAGGGTAAAAGGAGAGCACAACATGTTTAAAGATGTCTGCATGTTTTTGCTCATTCTGAATTGCTTTAAAGAATAGTGCACTTTCTTAATGAATATATACCGGTTTACAGTAAACACAATTATACCACAGTGCAACTGAATGCTCTGTTTTTAATGGTCAGAAATTGTTGATGAATTTCCTATATCAGAATGCCTCTGACAGAAGTTCAGCTTCATGCCAAATCACAGCTCAATATTGAAGCGCTGTATAACATTACCATTTCTATATTCACTTTAAACACCAACTTTTGTAGTGGACAGTCCACATGACACTATTTAAAATACTTAACATTTGATAGACATTTCATTCAATTATGAGACATTTATTAGCATCCACCTTCACACTTTGAATAACTGGCTAAGCTGTACCTTTAAGTTTCCAGACACAGGGAAGTCTTTAGGACAGAGGACTTTCCAGTTAGCAACAAAACAGTCTGCTTTTTTTGTCTTATTAAATTCAACAGAAATAGGATAAAAGAGAGGCTGGAGAGGGAGCTAGTGGTTATAGCTTTTATGATGTAAGTGATAACAGGAACCAGCTTGAAATGTAACTATAAACAAGTGAAAAGTTGTGAAAACCCTTGTTACTGAAAAACAATCAACCTTGCGGTGTTAACAGTAACTCTGCTTCATGTCTGCCTGCATCACACATTTTGTTCATTATTTTCCTATTACAGTATTGTATTCCTTACCTAATAAACATGATTTCTAAAAGTTTCTAAAGTTACATTAAATGTTAATAAAACTTGATGCCTGATGCCTTAAAGGTCTTCTAAAGGCATCCTGCCAGCCAAATCTGTCACAGCTACTGTACAAAACCATATTTGCTCTAACTTATAAGCAGGACTTGAAATGACCCATGGCTATTCTTATTTACTGATCTTATTGAATGATTATTGATAGATTTGGTATTACGTTTGACACCCCATATTTTATACTAGCTTCTAAATGTAATTTTCTCCCAACTTTCAAACAGTGATATAGCAAATAGAGCTGCATAGGCTTTGCAGCTTAAATTTACTGCTCAACAATTTGTGACAAGTGAATTGGAACTGCATACTGCAAACAGCCAAGCAGGGTTAGAATACAGAAGAACAGTGAAATTGTATTTATAGTGTTTCTGTATCTATAAGAGGATTTACACTGGATATTTGTTGTGTTACAATGAATAGTGTTTAACTGCTAAACCAGGCATTTTGGGAATAATCTGCAAAAGCAGATTAAAATAACAAAGCCAGCTTTCTACTAAGATGCTTTTACTGATTATCCAAGACAGGGTTTCACATTTAGGAGATTTCTTTTGAGAGAAATAAAACCTCCATGTGTATGCTGAAATTTGGCCAATGTGATCCACTTGTACAGTTCGTATAAGGCTGCTGTAAACTGAACTGAAAATCACCTTTAAATTCTGTGTGGTGCTTTGCCACTGGAGTGAAAAGTGAGCAATCCTTTTTCCACTTCATGTCACATGACTGGACCTAAGCCCTGGCTTACTGTACATTCCAGCTCAATGACTTTCAAGTCACCTGATTTGTACAGAAATAGACATATCAAGCTAGCAGTAAAGTTATCACTAATAAAGATACAATATGGAATGTGTTGGCTTGTATTACCAGCGCACACGGGTCACATGGGCTGTGGTTGTTACAGTGTTCATTCATTCCTCCATCCATCCATTTTCAATAAATGCTTTATACTGTTCAGTGTTGCCCATTGGTTAATATTGCACTGTTTTTTAAATCAAATAATGAATAGAAAACATTTCAGAAGCATCCGCACCCTCATTAGGTAATCATCATTAAAAATCTGTTATGAAGTCATCAACTCTTAAATAATCCTTAAGGTACGATTCTCAAACCCACATAAATTGCCATCTTAACAAGTAAAAAATAATCAAATATATCTATAATAATCAAATATCGCCAAATGAACTTATTTCTTGTAAGAAAGATCACAGAAAAAAGTAATCATGTATTGCCAGATATTTTAACTGAATAAGACATGTTAAGCATGAAATAAAAAAAAAAACATTTTAAACAGATTGAGTCATCTCATATTTGTAATAATTTCATAGTACGAAACATACAGTAGCCCATATTCAAGATATTTTAACTTGTTAACTTGCTAGTGTTGTTTGTTTTTTTTTTTTTACAGCAAAGGCCTCAGGAATCACTTCTCTGTACATTTGTGTTGTCCCTATGGCTAACCCGTGATGAGTGCATCAGCTGATGGTCATGGCCTTCACAAATTGGATCAGGTGTTTAACAATTAGGGAAATCGTTTAACTTCGCAGGGTAGCACTTTCGCAGGACTGAGAGTACTTACCACCAGCCTGAAGGATAATAAAGTACAATGTAATGTGAAAGTGATCAAATGAAAAGGTGTCCGCTGGTGTGTAGGAACAATCCATTAATAGAAAGAGCACTGGCTAGTTTTTGAGCTAATATTTATTTGACAACTGTAAGCAATAATTTATAACAGCAGTAGTGTAAAGCATTAGCGAAATGTGCAACATTTGCTTAGGTTTATCCTTTATAAAATCCAAAGATTTCTTCTACAACATAAACATTGGACATTTTTGTGTATTCACAAACTATTTACATACACATGCCACTACATAGGCAAAAAAAGACAGTTGAGGCAAAAAGGCTATAAGGGGCCTATAAAATGTTTTCAATTCAAAAGTAAATGGCAAATTTAGCTTAAATATACATATGCTCACGCCAACTGGAAAGGTAATTGGTTGCAGCCAATTTAAAATTCCTCATTCTTTTATACTCTCTTCCAGGGATTCCAGTGTTATTCTGCACTGATTATGTGCAGTAAACCATGCACTGCACATGTTCCACGAGTTCCCCGATCACTTCAGATCTTATGCCACTAATCAGCTCTGAAATAAATTAAACAGACAGTATGGTATATGCACAGTGTATGTTTGACTGTAGTTATTCAAAAGCTTAAATTGGAATAATAGCATATGGATCAGTGCAGTGATTCTTGATGGGGACTTTAACTAATGTTACTACAAAATTTTAGGCTTTAATGGCAGTACTAACTTGGACAAAAAATGTCTTTATCCTAATCTCTGAGCCAGACACTACTACTCAATTTCTATATGCTTTTTAAGATTATTTAAGATTTTAAGATTTGCAGAAGCACTTGCTGTATAATAGAGCTTTCAGAAGAATTCAGAAGAACTGAATGTTTTGTAACTATACAGTAAGCTATTATAGTTTTTTCAGTATTTATACATTTAGACTTGCCTTTTTAATCATGAGGATCTCTTTAAGAAAATATATACTGTATATATATATAAATTACAGGCAGAATACAAAGGGTAATGGATTATAAATAATGTGTGAGAAGAGTTTTAGAGGAATAAAGAAGGCTTTAACAAGTGCACTTTACCTCGCGGATCTACTTTTATCAGAATATTTACAAACGTTCATATCAACAGGAAACAGATTACATTCAATATCAAAGTTCCACAAAGTGCTAATGTATCTGGAGATGCATGTCATATACAGTAGCTCTCCACATACTGAGATGTTTTATCACAGGGGCCACATGGACCATTCCAGATTTATGTGCTAGACTCAAAGGAACTTTCATCCAAAAATCCCCATGGAAATTGTGATTCCCTAAGTCAAACTGTCTAGAAAATTGTCCCAAAGCAGTCAATTATTCTAGATGGTGTCACAATGTTGAAATATCGCAAATAGTTTGAGAGACTGCCTATGAATGATAAGCCCATGCTAGGCCAATATATCCAAAGTGTAATTTCACACACCACAAGTCGAGTTATTAGGGACAGAGATAGAACTTTCAAAACAGTAAGTTAAATGACTTACAAGGCTACTCACAAGTTCTGTCTGACTAGAAATGAAGACTACTTTCATCCTAACAAAGATTATTCAGCTCACTGCACTGCCCCTACCAGAGGAGCATCTGTAGGAATGAATCTGGCTCTCAATGCAAAAGTATCTTGAGGTATTTAAGTAACGCTTTCAAGCACTGAAGATTAATCCGTGAAATAAGAATCTCACTATCAGTGGCAAATCCTGTAGGCTAAATTCTACCAAAAATAAAGTTGTTCCTAAAAGTACTGCATCAGTCGTTTCAACTTGCTTGAGGTCACTGTCATACAATACATCCAAGATGCCAATATGAATCCAAATCAATGATAAGAGGTGCAGTAGGTTAGAACTCAGCGATCAGTTAGACAGTATTGCACATATACTATGTTTCCTTAACAAATAAGAGCAAATTGTCTTTTTTTTTCATGTAACTCTGTTGTACCCAATAAAAACAGACTGTATGCTGTTGTCAATAAGCTTCGATTCCCATTCCAGTGTCAGAATTCAGTGCAAAAGGCACTAGGTTTTGTTTTAATGTCCCCCATTACAATATCACTACAGAAAGACCTTTTCAAAACCCTGTTTTGCACACAAAAAATAATAATAAATCAAAGAATAACAAATAACTGCTTTTATCAGTAAATCCATAGAAACACTACAGGCCACAGAGTACTCGATGATTATTAAATTAAGGGATAGATAAACACACAATGTCACAAGCCAACATGAGAGCGCGAAAAGTGAAGTGTTCCTTTAGACTGGATCAGCCTGTAGTGCTGGGTTCTTTCATTGGGATCTGATCCTCGGTAAGATCAGGGTCTGAGTCCTGCTCCTCGTCGGTAGAAGATAATGCACCTACTCTGTTGGATTGTTTGGCCTCGTTAGATGGGGAGGGGCAGTCCTTTTCATTTGAAGCGGCCCCGAACCCAAGGCTTTTCTCCAGAGATGCTCCGGGGAAAGCAGCAGCTGCAGCAGCCGCTGCGGCCGACGTGTGCGCGGTGAGGCCGGGGTAGAGCCAGGGGAAAGGCCCGCTCAGCGCCGGGTATACTAACTTCTCCAGACTGCTCTTGTCAAAAAAAGGCATGTAGGAGCCAGCTGCCGACGGGTTTATGAAGTAAAACGGCACGCAGAACGGAGTCTGTTGCCCCACTCCCGCCATTCCCATCAGCGAGTTCATGAACGCTAAGTTCGGCGGCTCCGCGCCTCCTGTCCCGCCCTTCTCACTCCAGCTCATTCTGGGCTTCTTAGCCACGCGTTCGTCCCCAAACTCCTGCTTTATTTTAACCCTGACTGCGTCGCATGCTTTCTCGGCTCTAGCGTCGTTTTTCTCAGTTTCTCCCCCGTATCCGCTGTCGGTGTCCGTGTCGTTCTCGTTGGCCTCGGGATTCTGAGTCCTCTGGATGACCGGAACGCAGTTGGCCTGGCCGTCCCTGTCCCTGTCCTGCGCGCCTAACTGCGGCTGCACGAGTCGCGCCAAAACTTTGTGCAGGTGCTCGATGAGCTGCGTGCACCTCTGCTCACAGCTGGTCCACTTCTCCACCGTGCCCAGGTACTTCAGGACCTCTTTAGCGCACGCTTGAAATCCCGAGTGGAAAGCGTCCAAGTCTGCTCGGATGGTGGACTTCAGAGAGCGGTCTCCTGATCAGACACAAAAGAAAAACGACTTAGACTCATGCCCATGCGAACACACTTACCTAAAAACATGCTTTGCATTTTATTTATGTATTCATAGATTTGTTTGTTTGTTTGTTTGTTTGCTCATCTAGATTGGCTTTATCGGGGGATTTGGGATGTGATTTACCGTTCTGCAGTGCCAGGATCTTTTGGTGCTGCTGCTCAGTGACAGCCGTCAACGCGTTCAGGTGTTTTAGAGTTAACTCCAACACAACCGCCTTTTCTAAGTGCCCCAGGGTCTACACACACACACACACACACACACACAGCCATTGCAATTCATTTGAACAAAATAAAACGTGCGTTTCATAAAGTAAACCTTATCATCGAAGTAACCAACCAAAAAAATCTGCGTTTATACCGTTAACTTAAGGTGTTCTGGTAATAAGTCTTTCAATTGTCCGATACATTCATTAATCCGGTCTCTCCTCTTCTTCTCTATGAGTCTGTGCGGCAACTTATAGGCGTCCTGCTTGAAATAATACACAAAAAGAGAAGAGAAAGTTCTGCACCTGTCAATTCATCGACATAGTTTGTAAAACAAATAATAAACATACGTTATGCAAATGTAAATGACGGTAACCTGTGTGTTTAACAAGGGCTCGGATCTGCACTTACCTTTCCCTCCTCTCGCTTCATACCTCTTTTTGACTTGCACATATAGAGAGACGAATAATCGACCCTGAAAGAGGCAAAGTCCCAGGTCTTAGGAAGCAAATCCATTAATGTGACAATCATGCAACTGAAAATTGTGTTTTGCCATTGAAAAAACAAAAATAAAAAAAAATAAAAAAAACAGAATTACCCGAGGAAGTCTGCGTGATCGAGGAACGCTCTGTCCGGCACGCGTGATATTCTTTCATCCATAACTTTTCGCCTTCTCTCATCCGCTTCCTTGGCTTTTTCGATGCGAGAGTAATTCCGAGCCGACAGATAGAAAGTGCTAGGAGAGAGAGAAAGAGACAGAGAGACAGAGGGAGAGAGAGAGAGAGAGAGCGCCGTGCGTTATTTCAGGTAGCTTGAGAATGACGCCGAGCTCAGCGCGAGCAGCCACTATGCGCGGAAGGAAACAGAGCGTGCGTGCGCGCGCCACCGCCCGGAACCGCTTCGGAGCTCACGTGTAAGCGGCACCCGCTCGTAAAGTCTGCGCGCTAATTAGCGACCTCTCGAGACCCCACGCCGCCGCAGAAAGCCGTCTCCAGCCCGTGCAGCCAATCAGAGACAGCTGTCTGACACACGGATGACGACACCGTGATGGCTATTCATAAACAGACAGCTCAGATCTGAGGAGGAGGGGGTCTCAACTTCAGCACTAAACTTACACGGTCCTGAAGATAATTCGCACCTTTCGTGATCGAAAAAAAAAAAAAACAGATCGCGTGAACAGCCTCACGATTAAGGTGAGGCGCGCGCGCACTCAAGGATCTCGCGCTGCGTGCTTTGACACGTGCGCCATGATCCTGTAGTGCACTCACACTAATGGAGGCTCGTTTCGTGCAGGTGCAACCTCACTTGCCCCCATGTGAAAGCATGATTTCCTTCCATTTAGCATGAAGATTATTTATTTAAGTATTATATTTATTGAATTTTTTTTACACAACACAATGCTTAGAATGTTAAGCAGAAAAACGTCTCCCTGGAACACATTAAATATGTTTGCATTCAAATATTTATGATGTGCTCAGTGATACTGGTGCTAATTATTTGGTTGGTGTAGTCTTTTTACTAGTCCTGTAAAAAGTTAAAGGGTGTGTGCTGTGCTTTCACCTCAAGGGGAACATTGCTAGCACAGTGTAATTGTGTAAAACAATTTCAATGATTTCAAACATAATTAATATGTAATAGGTTTCTCAGTTCTAAAACTTCTAAAAGCAAAAAAGTAAGAACCTTTTCTTGCTCTTACTCTCTCAGACAGCAGCATATGAATAACCCAATCTAGAAGCGGAGGAGACTGCAAAGGCTCAACTCGTCCTCCCAAAATGCAATGCATATATTCAATATAGTTGCGGTGAGTGATGGCAGAAACTCAGCTTGGTTAGTCAGCTATCTATGACATGTCGAGCATAATGATAGCACGAAAGCTGGAGCTTTCGTATCCCATCTGTTTGAGCAAGTAGTTAAACAGCATTTTAGGTAATTAAAAATCCACTAAAATAGACCAACTTCTGTCAATGAAGAAGTTAAACTGAAGAAAATGATTACACAATCAATCTCAGATGCCATTGTAGGTCACACATTGATTACAAGTAAATAAGTAAGTTGTTCAGGGTGAAGTTTTGTTCTTTGAGTGATAGTATAGTTTGTAAGTTCAAAGCCCAGAGAGCCATTGTACAATCCATGAGTAATAACTTAACACATAATAATAATAATAATAATAATAATAATAATAATAATAATAATAATAATCTTCTTCTTCTTTGTCTTTCGGCTCTTCCCTTTCAGGGGTCGCCACAGCGAATCATCTGCCTCCATCTAACCCTATCCTCTGCATCCTCTTCTCTCACACCAACTAACTTTAACTAACTATAGTTAAACTATAACAATAATAATAATAACAACAATAATAATAATAATAATAATAATAATAACAACAACTCACAATCGCTCAGTTTCATGTTTAGGTTGTTTGGGATGAGAACCTGAATGTAAATGTACATTTATATTAACAATATTTAAATTGTTAACCAGCAACCAACCATAGCTATTTTGGTTTCAATATTTCCACAAATAAAATGCAACTTATATTTGTTTGTGAATTACAAAACTTTAAAATTGTACTTACACAAGTGAACAATTAGATTTCTTGTGTCAACATGTTATGGTACAATAACACATAACCATGAAGCTTTACACACAGAATTCAAGAACGGTATACATAAATCTTGAAACTCAATCTTAATTTTCAGTAAAGATATGAAAAAGTGGTATTTTTTAAAACACGAAACATAATAAGGTTAATCTGTACTTTATAACTGGACTCCTATGAAGTGAATCAATAAGGTATGTGTATCAAACAAAAGTTGCCTTTAAAAAAAAAAAAAAACAATATATAATATCCACTTGACTTTAAATGATACACATATTAATATAATGCATGTTTATTAAAAAAGGAGTATATTACCATATGCATATGATATATGATTATGGATTGATTGTACAAAACATGTTTTAAATATATTCAACCCCATAACATAGATAATCATAGATAACATATATCATCACATTATGATAATAAACATAAAAGGTTAATAAAGAATTAGCTGTATCCCCTCTCACATGCCTGTAGGTCACATTACTTCTCCACTGGTATCATGTGACATTTTGGCTGTTGTGAACTGCGTGCACTTGGCAGGAGTCCGAATTCGCCCACATTTGACTGTTATGTGGGATGTTAATGCTAATTATTAACTCACAATGACTCTTCCTCATTCTCTGTGAGATCCTGTTTCCCAGCTCAGTTTGCTGGGAGACTGGCAGTCTGCTGCTGTTGTTATTGTAGTCGTGTGTTGGAGTCCCCCTTTCAGTCTTTTCTACTTTTGCTCCCTCCCTCCTTTTCCTCTCCTCCACTGCTTGCTGCTCTATATGTGGCTCTCAGGCAGTTCAAAATGTTTTCCATATTAGTTCAGAGCCCTCTTTGATTCCAAATAGCTGCAGCCTAGCGGGCTGGCTCAGAGAGGAGGGCAGGGGGTGGTAAACAGTGCAGAAGGCCAGTTAGAGAAAGGAGAGAAGAAGAGAAACAGGAGACGAAAAAGAGGGAAAAAGGGAGAAGAAAAGAAAGTTCTAGGTTTGAAGGAAGACTAAGTCCCTGTACGGGAGGAAGGAAGATAGAAGGAAGCATGGGGTCAGAGAAGAGTCCAGTGGGGTCTGGTGGAGGGCAGAAGAAAGCCAAAGCTGACCGAGGAGGCCCAGACGCTGAGGGACGCCCCACATGTTGCGGTTGTCGCTTCCCGCTTCTCATCGCCCTGCTGCAGCTGCTCCTCGGCATCATTATCACGGTGGTGGCCTTTCTCATGACCACCATCAGCCCCTCTCTGCTGGCCAGGGAGACACCTCATTGGGCTGGAATCATTGTAAGCATCTAACCATCCTCTTCCTCAGCTCCCAGCATGCTTTCTCACTGCCCGGGCCCTGCATGAGGCCAGCATTCGACTCCACCTTACTGTGCCAGTAGCTATGCTGCCATAACTGAAGTTGTACTAGAGACTCATTTTACATTAAACTCTCAGTGTGCATGTGTTACATGTCTAAGCATTACAGTACTGTATTATTTACAGTAAATGTTAATAATTCATAACAGAATTAGAAACTTTTCTAAGATACTATTAAAATATGTTTCTATGCCCAAATTACATGGGATATCTAGTTCATTGTGGTTATTTCAGATTTAGGATTTTCATTTTTTTTTCCTTCTCCAATTACTGATTTAATATTTATTTCACCTTGGACTAAAGGGGATCAGTGTTCAGAAATCCACATTATTAGTGTAATATAGTGTAAACAGTTAAACAAAACACTTTCTTCTGCTGAGGAAAAATATTGAGTTTAAAGATAACAGTGGGTTGCATTGCTGCCTCACAGCTCCACAGTCCTGAGTTTGGGTTGCTGTCTCAGTGCAATTTCTTTGTATATTCTTCAGACAGCATGAAAAAGGTGGTAATAGTGGCATTATAAGCAATTCAAGGTAATACCTATCTGTAATGTCACAATAGTATTACCATTTTACAGTATATTAAAAAATATTTTGGCACACATAAAGAATTATTTGACTAAATGTGAACAAACTGTCATTCTTGGGAACACGTAGGTAATTATTTATATTCTGCCAGTCCCATAAAACCTCTGTTGTTGCCCTTTTCCTTGAGGTGTAAATATAAGGTTGCACACACATAAAAAATAAAAGAAACACAAAAAAGAGAAAAAAATTGTTGACCAGGAAATGGATATTTAAAAATAGAGAATTTTATTTTTTTTTAGAAAATGTTCATGTGTGTAACAGCTGGAAACTTTGAAAGAGTCTGACCCATGAGTACGCTGTCTCCCACACAAGGAGCAGAAAGGTGAAGGAGAGAAAAAAAGTGTGTAACAGTCACAGTTTTCAAATTGCATTGTTAGTTGATTGTTGTAATTGTCCATTTTTAAGTGCACTTTCACAATAGCGAGCTGTTTGAAAGCATTGCAAGATACAAACTGTCTGGAAGCATCTTACAAAACTCAGATACTGAACACCAAACTCAATTAGAACTACGTCTAGCATGGTGTGTTTTGGTTAGATAAGAATAAAATCTAACTTTTTGGTCATGGACCCCATGATTATATTTGGTGACAGAATAATGTATAATGTAGATAGGTTTATTGATTAAATTTTTTTTAGGCTGTTTCATGGCAGGTGGTTCAGGGTTTTTTTTTTCCGAAGATTAATCGCATCATGAATTCTACTAAGTACTAGGATGTTTCAGGCAAAAATCTCCTTGTCTCTGCTAGAGGGTTCAGACTTGTCCACAGGTAGAGCACTTAACATAATGAAAAGCCAAACATACGAGGGGTGTTCAAGTCAACCCAGGACTTGCGATGAAAGTTCTTATGAACGGAGCAAAATGTATAAATGGATAAAATCCAGCATTTTATTAGAATAAAATTAATTGATATTTGCAGTAGACTGCACTGGACAGAGACTCTGAATAGTGCAAATGTTTTAAAGAAGGTTGTGTGTCCATGAATGACAATCGTGGCCGATGTGGCACAGAGTCCACTTTAGAGTCGTTCTTGTGAGTATGGAAATGTACAAACATTAATTTATGAAAACCACTTGCATATTTAAAGAACTTGGCTGAGAGTTATTGCCACGTCTACATACAGTCCTGAACTCGCTCGAAGCCATTTCCACATGTTTGAGCCTTTAAAGGAGTTCCTGGGAGGCAAGCGTTCCAGATGTGCAGCAGACAGTCTGATCATGGCTCTGTCGTACTGAGAAAACTTTCTACTTTGATGAAATCCAAGCATTAATGAAACACTGGGATAAGTGCATTAGTGTAGCAGGGGGTTATATAGAGAAATAAATTGTGTGTTGTTCTGAATTGAAGAAGCCTGAAAACATAAAGGAGCTTAAAATGTCCTGCATAGAGAATTGAACCAAGATGAATAGACCACAGAAATAGACGCATTGCTGTTATTCTTTGGGAGATGCCACAATATATTAAGTGTAAGGGTGCCAATAATTTTGAAATCAGTGTTTTGTTGATACCACTTATTGCATGCTGTTTTTTTTTTTTTTTATATATATAAAGTGGAGAGCCATTTTATAGTTGTTTTCTGTTACCCTTCAGCCATGTTCTAGAACTTTTATTGACATATCATGTGAAATGTACACACACACACGCATCAGAGTGTCTCTAGATATCCCAAGTTCACCACTCACGAGACCACTGCTGCTAGAGAAAAACACTGAGGTCATCAAGATTTCTCTGCTTAAGAAGCCGGGAAAAACAATTCAATTGTACACCACATGCTTGTCACAAGACACCAGTAAGACTGAGAAACCGTGTCTTATCTCAGAAAGGCGAAAAGATGTTCAATTTGACAAATCAGTGATTATACTATCAGATGACAAGTAAGTGCTGAGTTGCAGAATTACAACAATCACAGACAGCCTGGGAAATGAACAGAAATGAACAGACTGAAATAAGATTAGTCAAATCAAGAAGGTTGGCATTTGTTTATAACTTGAGACACAATGACCTCATTTTTCAACCTCTGGGTTTTAGGCACACATGCTTTTATGCTTTTCCCATGAAAATTAATGGTTAAGTATTAGGTATTTTGTTGAAATGAAGGTGGCCGATAGAAATCACAATGATCTATGTGTTGTTTTGCAGTTGTGCATTGTATCCGTCCTGGGCTTTGTGCTCTATTTCATCACCTATCTGCCTGATGAGAGGACCTACACACAGTTCATCATAAAGGTGAGAGGAAAAAGGTGGGGGGGAACGAAAGAAAAGGATGGGAGAAAGTATAATTATGAACACCTCAGCTATTCCATTTGCACATTAGCATTGGATTGTATAATTGGCTGTAGATACCTGAAATGTATGCAGGGCAGAATTACAGCAGCACTGGGACACCCGTCTAATGACTATGCTGAAATATATCCAATTTAAAAGACATCAGCACATTTCATATTAAGTCATTACAATTTAATAGAAACTGATAATAGAAATACTGTCACGTACCAGTCAAAAGTTGGGGCACACCTTCTAATTCAACGTTTTCGGGTTTACATTCTAGAACAATACTGGCAATTTCACGACTATGAAATGACATATTACATCAAGTAATTAAGTAACAACAACAGCCAGTTATTATTTTAAGACATGAAGGTCAGCTGCTTTTGGAACAGTTCTTGCAAGAACAGTATTGTGTCAAGTGCATTTGGAAAACCTTCATCAAGCACCATGATGAAACTGGCTCTCATGATGACCATCCCAGGAAAGTAAGACTAAAACCTACCTCTGCTGCAAAGGAGAAGTTCATTTAGAGTTACCAATTAACAAACAGCACCTCAGATTAGAGGCGTTATGAAGGCTTTACAGATCTTAAGCACCAGATGCATCTCAATATCAACTGTTCAAAGGAGATTATTGCAAATTTTGGATGTCGCCAGCATTGTTTCACAACAAAAATTAGAAACGACCATGGAATTAGGAGGTGTATCCATACTTTTGACTGGTAGTGTATGAGTAGCATACTGTATAATAACTACATAGTCTTGATATTTCTCTCCTCATATACAGTCAACGCTGCCTTGCATAAGTATTCAATCCTTTTGAATGTGTACACATTCGGTAAAGTTACAACCTGAAAAATTAAAT
This sequence comes from Clarias platycephalus, assembly GCA_030068275.1. Lineage (NCBI taxonomy): Eukaryota > Metazoa > Chordata > Actinopteri > Siluriformes > Clariidae > Clarias > Clarias platycephalus. The sequence goes on along the minus strand of JAQQZT010000038.1, from coordinate 13,338,587 downwards.
GGAAGTATTTAGTAGGAATGTACACAAAATTGCCTTCATTGTTGAAGTTTCATGAAATGGGGGGAAGTAATACAGTAAAAAAAAATACAGTTTGCAATAGTATTCACTACTGTTGCTGCAGTGTGCAAATAGTCGAATGAGGTCGAGCACTGTGCAGTTAAAGTGTCATGTGATGTCAGTATAAACACACTAAACAAACAGCATAACGAAGACCATTTGACTATTAAAACAATTCCTGAACAGATGTTCTGGAAAAGTATCAAGCAAGGTTTGGTGATAAAAACACATCGATTATTTAAAAATAGAAAAAAATACAGCATTAGGAAAGCACGGCAGTACAGGTAGGTGTGAATCCATTTTCTGTTCAACAGCCACGTGTTCCCTTGTGTTAATAATGTTGTGTTGTTAATGTATTAAAGTGATGTTCACTCTTTTAATATACTGTATGTGTGTGGGCTTTTGCACCTACTTTGAGATTTGCACCTACTAAACTTCAAAGTTTAATGCTCTCCATTTCACTCCTTGGTTTTACAGGCATGAGGTAAGGAAGCCAAGGTGCAACTGTACATCTATCTATAGAAAATATAATTGTGCTTAATGTAGGTGGTGTTCAGACAAAGGTCAAGTAAAGAACATACTCTGTCTAGGGTTGTGATATGTTCTGCGCACACATGGTGTTATATTTTAGCATCGCCTTTTATTATTTGTCTAGAACGATATAAGGTCATAGTGTTGTCCATTTACTGTTGAAGTTTTGAAACTTTGTTGAAGAAATTCTTGTTATAAGGCTCCTCTTATATATTATACCTTATATACTGCTACACTAATGACCAAAGGTACAGTAAACGTTCACCTTACGATGGACATGGTGTTTTTATTATGTGCATGTTACAAATCCCATTACATTTTGAATGGTTTTTTGGGTTGGGTGAGGAGGCCTGACATGAAGCCAGCGTTCCAATTCATTGGAGTCAGTGTTCACTTCCAGTTCAAGTAAAGTCCAAGTCAGTGTCCACTTGGGTTGATGTTAGGGCCACTCATGTTCTTTCCGACCAATCACGTTTTTATGGACCTTGCTTTGTGCATGTTACATTTTCCTGCTGGAATGGGTTTGGGTCCCTTAGTTCCAGTACTTTTGGCCATATAGTATGGAAGAAAGTTTGTGCCCTGACCAAATCAAACACCTTTCACTTACCATGTTTGCTTTTATCTTCCTTTCGTATAATTTCAGCTTTTGTACTTCCTCCTGTGTTCAGTGGGACTAGTCATCTCCATTGTAGTCATCGCCTTTCAGGGCCACCACTACTCCCTGACCAATGGCTTCATATGCAGGGAGATACGCCAGGACTGTGTCTGCGCCCTGGAGCCAGAGGACCCCATCGCACGCACCTTCGCCTACACCGGGGTGACCGACTGCACTGCCGTCACTAGCACTCTCATGCTGTACTACCTGCTGCAGATGGTGTTGAATCTGGCGCAGGCAATCGTCTGCTTGTTAGGAGCTTTTATCATGTGGAAACACCGCTATCAGGTGTTCTTCGTGGGATTGCAGAGGGGTTCACCCTCTACTCAGCAATGGCAGAAGGTTTAAGAGCAGGACAGGGACAAAGGCTTGGCACAAGGAAAAAGGACAAAAGTTCTGCTGGAAGCAAAACACGTGAAACAGTCGAGTGTGTGGTGTGTCGAGGGCAAATCCAGATTTTACCACAGCATGTCTATTTGTGTGAGTGTACAGCTGAAGAAATACTTTGCATGGCGTGGCAGTAGCATACGGTACTGTGGCAGCAAATTACAGTTTCCTGTCCTTTCTAGGGCTCCTGTATTTTTCTGCATTGGCGTCTGGACGTTTCCACTAAAATAAATGTATCCTTGCTTTTGCCAGTGCCAAGACGGATATTCTTATCTAACAGGCTGTATGTGTGATTCAATAGGACAGCTGTCATTCTGGGAGAGCTTCATATTCACTCTGTTTGCATAGGATTTGCATATCAGACTGATGGCCTTAATAGGTAGCAGTTCTATGAAAAATCCTCACTGTTACAACTATTGTTAAGTGTTCTACACCTAAATATGTAATTTTAAATTCTGCTGTCTTCCTTAGAGCAGTTGTGCTTACAAGGGGGTCTGTGATATACAACCAGACAAGAGTATGATGATGGAAAAGATCACTATCAGTTAGTTATAATGAGCTATAATTATTATTTATTTATTAGCACCTAGTAAGGTAAAGGGGCACTTGAATTAAATAGTTATTTGAAACACACTAATTTTTTTTTAGGATGTTGTCCATTTCATATGGACAAATTGTCAAATTTCATATTCCCGAAAATAATCCAAAGATTTTTTTAAAACAAATGTGGTTAAAGTGCTGTTTATACAGTATATTACATGTTTAATCATTTTAACAACAATTGAGAGCGTGTGAGACATCCTGGCTTAAAACATGTTAAATATTGCAGTGTTAATAATGTATCTTGGTTGATTGTGTCCTGAAATTGCAGTGTATGAACTTTATTTTTTTCAATCTAAATCAACCGTCCTTTATATTGTTTTATAATACTGTTACATTTGAATGAATATAACATTTTTTAACTGATATGTGCATACTTTTTTTTGTATTTATTGTCTGCTCAAACACATCATTCGACATTTTCCATTGTAACAGTCAAAAACATACTGTCCTTAGTTTTTTTTAGGGACACGCATTGCTTAGACTTGCTTATCGGCTATAATAAGTACAAGATCATTAACAGAAATAGTCTTGGATACAGACTGGCAGTTGTAAATCATGTCCAGTAAAAGGACAGGCTTGTGGTCTGAAGTCTTTGCTTACACAGTGGATAAACAGCAGTGCTACTGTCAGCAGCAGAGAGATGGGGGTCAGAGGGGGTACTCAGACAGACAGCAGATCACTGCACGATCATTCTAATTGATTTGATATGATGGTTCTTGTTGCATATATTAGAAATATATAATTGATAATGACATACACACTACAAGGTGTATACCAAAAAGGCATTGTAAAGACAGTACTATGATTTTTGAAGTTTGCCACTTTAAACAAGAGGTTTAGAAAATAGTTGAGGTTCAAAATGTGGGCTACATACTTGAAGGTGAAAAGAAAAAAAAAAAAAAAGCTTTCCGTTCATGTCTGTGACTCATCACCCCTTAATAATTGCCATATCTATTTCTGTGAATGTTCATACAACAAAAATAGGGCAATATGTATAGGTCTCAGTTATGCCCTAAGGTATAATAACATATCAAGGCAATATAATGACTAGGACATAATAGCCCCCTTCATTTGCACAAATGCACTCACAGTATGAAATCAAAGCCATAAAGCCAATACATGTTGTGACAATTGTGCATACTCAGCTATAACATTAAAACAAAAGCCGTTAACTCCGGGATGAAACCGAGCCTAATACAGCCATAGTGGTTTTTACGGTATGTGCCATTCAGCAGGCCATTTTGTCTGTGCAACACGGAGTCAAATGAAGGGGGGGGGGGGGGGGGGGGGGGCCGGNNNCCCCCCCCCCCCCCCCCCCTCATAATGTTTTTAAGGAAGAGAGCCTCGGGGTTGTTCCTACACCACCGCTCATGTGACTCCCTCATCTGCTGCATGTCCTTCTCGTGTGACACCTCACATCACATGCACTCGTCACATGCAGGCAGGCAGATTTTAGATTAACACTTGTTTGTATTGTCTGTTTAAAAAAAAAAAAAATCCTCAAAATATAGATTTTCTGTATGTCAACATGAGTTTGATTCTATATTCTCAATAACTATAGATGGAAAGATCTATCTATCTATACAATTTAATCAATATAAATTTAGATTAATAATAAAGTAATTATATTTTCCTGACGGTATGTGCGAAATTCTCAACAATGCGGCTGTTTGAAAATATGTTCATTTTTATATCTGAACAAGAGAGAATGACATTTTAAAAATTAATTACCTTAAAAGTCATATATAACCTAGTGTCTTGACGCATTTAATAAGTTTTGTGTTTTATATTCTAACACTTGGTCAAATATTGACTGTGTCAATATTGTTTTGGCACTATATAAAAGGGAATTAACTCAGTCTGTTCTCTGTGGAAACATACATAAGGCAATCGTTGGACAAATTACAAATGGGTGACAAATTATAGGGAGAAAAAAAAAAAATCGACATAAAGCGTGTTTATTAATGTGTTGGGCCAGCATGAGCTGCCAGAAGACTTTTGCTGAAACTTGCCAAAGATTCTGAGATGATTCTTCTGAAAAACCTCATGATGGTGGTATAGAGTGCTAGTCAATGACCGCCATTGGTTTCCAAATGGGTTGAGATCTAGTGACGGTGATGGCCATAACATGCAATTTACCTCACTTTGTGAGGCCTCGTGTCCTGTAAATGGAGTAATGGGGGGGGGGGGAAGAAAAAGGATCCAGGAAAAGACCACTCCCTTTAGGGTAGAATTCTTTCACCAGTAGAGAAAGGCGATCAGGTTTCTACTTCATGTTTAATTTTCCATCTAAGACAACAAGTGAAGCCAAACCTTGCCAGGAAAATACCATAACACAGCCACATATTTCAAGAAACGCACAAACGTCCAGAAAAATGGTGATTTCACTAAACGTAACTTTACTTCATTTTTGTTAAGAGCAGCACTGGCTTGTCCTGCCATCTCACTGACTAGACAGAGCTTTCCAGAACTTTCCCTGCTTATTGATGGATGTTTGTGCTAGTAGCTCAGTCAGAGGCTAAATTTGGCAGCCCCGTTTCTCACGTAGGCTACCAATCTGCCATTTCTGGAACTGGGCCAGATATCTACCCACACATACAACACGTATTATATATTAAAGCCCCAGTGATGTAGGATTTGAACACATTTACCCAAAATGGTGTGATTAAACCTGGACTATATTTTAAATCTTTTTTTGTTGTTGTTGTTGTTGTTGTTTGTTTGGAGGGGAAGCAGTTGATCAGAAGTTGATTCCTGTTATCAAATTTTTTTTTCTTGTAACATGGACGTGAAAACTCTCTGAAAGTTCACAGAGATACATTTCCTAATCTCAGAAGACAGAGTGGTTAACTGCAGTCCTGTATTCATGGACGGTAATTATTTACCACTGCTTGAAGACAGGCGGAACTCAGGACTATAAATACTCAAAGGGGGAAAATGTCACACGGTGAAGCGTAGGGCACTTTCTAGGTGACTTTACTGCTGTCTGTGTGTGTCTTCATAGGTAGAGTGCACAGAATAATGAGTTAAATGATAGTTCATACATACATATCTTTTTATTACAGTATTATAATCAAATAAAATAATCTATCGTTTGAGATCATTTGAACATAAAAAGCATTTCTTCTCAATAACACCCTTTCAATCCTCACACAAGTCACTTGTGCAAAACCACAAACAATAACAACATGATAAGGTGACTTAAGAGTGAGTTGAGCTGTCTTGTTCAAAGCATATTTAAATGTTAAAATAGGGAATGCTTTAAATCAATAATTGACAGAAGTAAGTCAGCAGGATCTTCTGGCCGTGTCTGCTGACTGCAACCGATCCAGCATTCATACATTCACCCAGTCACTAATCACACACAACGTTTTTTTTTTAAAAGGTACCCCGGTGCAGTGATTTGCTTAGTAGGCACGACATACATTATTAATAAAACTGAACAACAACTTTGAAAATGTTTCTCCTAATGAACCCAAATAGTGACTGTGAGATGAGATGAACATTTTGTTTCCAGTTCTAAAGGATAAAAGGACGTTTTAGTCAGCAGTTATTCTATGAGAAAAAGCTCTAAGGCACTTCCAAAGCAGCAGTAACCCCAGTGAATGAGGTACATCCTGAAGTTCACCTTGACTTACATTGCTCTCCAGTTACTGCCAAAAGTAAGACCAATAAAATGGAATGACATTTAAAACACAAGTAATACTTTATAGTTAAAAATCCTCAGGCAGCATTTCCATTAGGGATCTGCCCTAGACAGGCGACTCAGGAGAAACATCGCTGATCTGCTGTGTAAGAGGTTTGAGTGAGACAGTCCCTAGGCATTTCTCTAAAAGCTCAAGGTCTGAACAGAAAACCAGTCTGTGATGTGAGGACAGGAGTGATGTGTGTCCTGTCGGTCCTCTTCTCAGTGTGCGGGGGGAATGTGGTGATTGGCTTGTGTTGGACCCAGAAAGCCCATCCTCTGCTTGTTTTTCCTTTGCTCCGTCATCTACAAACACACATGAGGGGGGGGGAAAAAAGGAGAGTCCAATCCATCAATCAGCTCAACCTTCAGAGAAAAACTTGAAAAAGAATGTCTTTCAAATTCTCCGAACTCCTGAATGTAGAAGTGGATGTCGGAGAAATGCTTAAGAGTTTGTTTTAGATGAGGAAAAGTTATAGTGTAAACATTCCAGAGCTTTGATGCTGCTTTTCATACAGTATAATGAAGGACAGTCACATTCAGCGTTCATTATTTTCAATGCTCATTAAAAAATATTGGAAAAGCCTAGCTGGATGGTTCACAGCCAGTTCAGTTGGATGAATGTAATGGCTTTTTATTTATTTATTTTTTAATTGAAACTATTTGAAACCCTTGAACTGCGACCACTCAGAAAACTTGAAATGTTTATTTCGAAAAGAGTCAATCTGATCAGGCATTGCTAATTATTTCAGATTTAATGTCTTGTTAACGGACACATCGTAAGATAAATAATCTACTTTGCTGAGGGTTTGATTCCCGCCTCGGGTCTGTGTTCTCCCTGTGCTTGGTGGGTTTCCTCCGGGTACTCCGGTTTCCTCCCATAGTCATGTAGACTAGACTACAGTAATTGGCATTCCCAAATTGCCCATAGTGTGTGTGTATGCACGCACTCTGCGATGGATTGGCTGGGATGGGCTTTACCCCCGTACAGGATAAACGGTATAGATGATGTACTGTATGAATGACGGGGAAACTGACAAATCTAAAGGACCAGCTCTTTGTCCCTTATCTCCACTTATACATTTCTGAAATTGTCAAATTTGTTTAACTATGTTTATACCCATATAAGTTCACTTTAGAAAGTAGAACCTCCCTTTGCTCTCAAAACAACCACAAATCTTCATGGCATCAATTCCACATGATGTTGTAAATATTCCTTCAAGATTCTGTTCCACAGTGATTTTTTTTTTAGGTGTACTTACATGTTGTGAATCTCCAGTTCTAGCACATCTACATTCAGATCCGTGGACTGGGAAGACCATTAAAAAAAACCCGAACTAACCGTCATGCTTATGAATTTTTCAACATACTAAGAGTTTTGCCACTTGATTGGCTGATTAGATATTACAAATAAGTCGGTGTACAGATGTTCCTAATAAGACAAACAACACACAACCATGTCTTTAGAAAGATGCTGTGTTTTGTCCCCTGAAATAGACCACAACCAGCTGAGCAAAGCCACTGTCCTGGCTGTTCATATTGGTAGAGTTTCGCATACCTCAGCAGGACTGCAGCTCAGAGGTGAGGGGGGGTTGTTTAATTAGGCCTGATGCCAAGAGAGAAATCGCTTTAATAAGTTACTTAACATCTAGCGTGTCCAGGGGAATTACAGAGAGCCCTTGGCACATGACCGCCAGGAATCAGAGTCGCTGCAGAGGGTACGCAATATTCACTGCTTACTTTAATTCCAGCAAGGTTTAGGTTATATTATGCTGATGTTCTAGACCCACCCCTATCCCAATGACCGGCCCGTGATCAGAGCTGGTGCTCTTTGTGAAACAACGGGGCAGACAGGTGATGGGCCACAGCTGTGCCATACTGTATTAGAATACACAGAGCTTATTTATACGATCAAAGTCCTGGTGCAGGTTCTGGAATTGCTGAAGCATGTTTAACATTTCTGAACTTTTCCAATATCCAAACATAACCGATTGACCAGGAAAATCAGTTTAACACGATACCAGTTTGAAACTCAGAAGGGTCATAGCTACAGAGATTTGTTTTTAGGAAGATGACTACTAGTTTCATGGCCTATATTTGAAAATAGCATGATGAGAGTCTATAGGATCAGTTGCTAGGGCGTGGCTTGACAACTTCACAATGATCCTAAGAGACTGATTGGTTGACTGAGTAAAATGAGCCCACCCCCATGTCTCTATGACAATGGAATCCACAGTTAGGTTCAGTTTTAAAGTTCCTAGGGAAGTTACCACATCAAGGAATGCAACGGTGAGCCGTCCTGTTTTAACGGAGAGTACCTTCACCATAACACGTATATATCAAAGGGGAAAAATTTGGGCACCTCTTGAGGTATAACTTGTATCCTCTTAAGGGGTATGTTCTGACACAGCTTGCAAGCCTCTTCAAATGTGGTAAATTTTATATTTCTACAAAATTCCTGCTCTGCGCCGGAATCCGCCGGAATATTATCACCACTAATAATGATAATAATAATAGGCAAGGCTCACCCCATGCCCGCGGGGACCAGAAGCAAGCCCGCTCTGTCTGTTCCCTCAGAAAAGTCAATGCAGCACAAATAACTGAAAAAGTCATTGCTGGTCATATTGAAAAGGCACCAGAACACCAACCACAGCCCAATGTGCATGGGCCCAGAAAGTAAAAAGCCCAAGATGGCTTCCATTCTGACTAAACACCCATGGGATGTGCCTGACGAGCAAGTCAGCTTAATGGAGGCCCCATCCCGAAACCCCCGGCAAATCCTGAGGGGCCAGAGCCGCCCCAGGGGCACCAGGTGAAATCAGGTTATAATGTTAATGATTTTAATGTTATGGCTGAAGTCTTGTAGCTTCTTAGACTCCATACTTAGATCTACCAAGTTTCTGCATAATTCACTCATACACCAAATCCTAATCTCCAACTACTGCTGCTCAGGATGTGTCACATGGCAGCACAACATATCAGCGAAATGTTCTGATATCTGCCCTCTACTTCATGCCACCCCTCCCACTCAACCAATTTCGCTCTCTTGGTTTTAAGCCACAGTTGCCTATAGAATCACTGTGTGTGATCTCCTGATAATAGGAACTCAAATTTAGTTTTAATGGTAAAATACTGCATGGCCTCAAAGAAGTAAAACTAATAAACTCTCAACAGTAGTTATTTTTACACTCAGCTTGATTAAACTCCTACAGCTGATTATGTAATATGGTTTGGGTTTGAAAGGGGAGCTATTATGCAAAATTCACTTTTTGGTCATTTTAGACATTCAGATGGGAAATAAACATTCCTTTTTGTCATATTTGGCCAAGGCTTAAACAAGCCAATTAAATATTCCCTGGAATTTGACCCCATTTAAGATGATTCTCTTCCCCAGCTTGTAGCTCAGCATTGGTGCTCTCTGGGAGGGTGTGGTTCGGCATTAGCTCATTTACATAAACACTGAGACAGTGTGTTCGTAAGAGGAGTGAAACTGAGGGAAGTATGACAAAATGCAGTCTCTAGGTCAGGAGCACAGAAAATAGGGGTTGGGTTGGCGGGGGGGGGGGGGGGGGGTGCAAAATTGGGGGGTAA
>JAQQZT010000038.1:13301680-13321599 GCA_030068275.1 Clarias platycephalus | reverse complement strand
ATGTAAATGGTCATGAAAATAAAGAAAACACATTGAATGAGTGAAGGTGTGTCCAAACTTTTGGCCTGTACTGTATGCCATCGTTTATTAATAGGAATTCAGTGCTACATTGGGTCCATACTTATTAATAATCTCACTTATTTTGACAAACAACATTTCAATATTAGAAATCATGACATTTCCCTTAAATACTAGAAGCATACGTCAGAGCTGGGAATATGATGAACCCCTAGTGCAGCAGACCGCCGGCCGAGTGGCAGGCCCGGACCTTGATCCTTTTCCGATACATGAGAATAATTAATATACTAGTAATCTAGAGCTTTTTTCCTCAAGGTGAGTGTGACTTTACACAATCAACGCGATAGTTTACTGTGTATAGACCGAGCGTGCTGAAGAAACCGAAACAAAAACGCCACAGCATGGCTTACTCCAAAAAAAAGAAAAGACAATTAGTCTATGAAAACTGAACCCTCAAAGATGAATGGACAAATCAATACGTTTATTCTTCCTGTGGGAAGTTTAAAACCAGTTTGCCTAAATTTTGATAAAAACCAATAATGTGAAGCACCACTATGAGACAAAACACAGGTCGTTTGAGCAAGCAAATCCACAGCAGTCTGAGGTGAGGGCCTGTATGACAGAGCAACCTTTCACATTCACATTTCATTTAGAGCCCAGCAGCATGCAAATTTAGATAAAAGATTCACTAAAGATTGATTTCGATTAAATATTGCTGTTTGTATTCCGTACAAATACAAGAAAATATACAAGGCCATCAAAGCTCAATCTGTCTGCGTTTAACGTACAAATATTATTGAAACTTTAAATTGCCTAATTTTTGTAGGTTTACAATGATTGCATCGAGATCTATAACACAAAAATAACATTCAGACCTTGGTTTAAAGAGAACTGTATTGACCGGACCTGATTACATGTTAATGCAGTACCCCTACCCTGTTCCACAGGATGCGGCTAGTTTCTTCCGCAGTGCTGTCACACTTCACCTGCTTTATCCTGGCCGAAGTCACTACATGACCAATCTGAATAACTGATCATTTACATGGTAACACAGCTGATTAATTCAGTGACTAATTCTTTTCTACTTCTTTATTAGCTCATTTTTAAACTCATCTGTACAAGAGTGTGTAAGCGCTCTTCTCTATTTTGACAGAGAGCAACACAGACATTTTCACAGCCGGCATCTGATTACAAACTGGATTGATAATGATTATGTCTGGTTCGTATATGGCATCTATCTATCTCACAAGTGGCTGGAACAGTTTTAGGCATCTTTAGGCAGATTTAACTCTGGCGAGATGTTTGCAGGCAGAAAGCGTGTTGAAATGCCGAAAGGAAACATTCCCACATCATTTTGGTGGAATACACTCGTGGGTCCTTAAAGTAGAGGCTTCAAAATATGGTGCAATTTTAGTCAAAAGCAGATTTTTATCAATTGGGGCAATTTTACATCCAGAATTCCAGCAGAGCTCCATCTGGCTGGTTTTCTCAGACTGCAAAGGTTTCTTCAAACCATTCTGAGCATAAAAGCAGGACCTTCATCCTTCTTTGATCTTCCTCCAGGGAGAACGCAGGGTATAATTCTTCCACACTGGAATAATTAGCAACGCTAATGAGATAATTACACAAAAGCAGTTAAGTGGACAAAAGTGACATGAGGTCTTTGTGTAAATGAGCAGCATGAAGCAGTGGAAGCTGGTGTAAACTTCACAAAGATGGATGTGAAACCCAGCAGCGGTTAGGAAACAGAGGTTACTGTACTGCACGATGATGCACAGTCCTATTTAAGACTTGTTAATTAGCTGTTGATTAATACCTACATGTTCTCATTACACGGGGCGAAACATGACGATACCAGAATGAAATCATTTTAAACGTTTTGCCATCTGTCCAAATGGTTTGGTTACTCGACGTGCTGGAGTTACATGATAATTACCTTTCCCCCCCCCCCACTTTCTTTATACTGTGATGAATGTCACCAACACACTTTTGTCTCGACTTACTCTCGTATTAGATTAATCGACAAGGCTGAGGGTTTCGCAGTACAACCCAGCTTGACATAAAACGTCAGTTGCTTGCCACATGTTTGTTCAAACTGTCTGCTCAGTCCATCCATTCATCCATCAAATTGCCTGCTACCATCCATCCATGCATAATAAGTAGAACATATCAGTGAGGGTAAGAAGCTAATTATCAGACCAAAAAAAGTTTTAAATTGAAGCAAATTTGTTTATTGATACACTTATAAAAAATTTGGATCCACCCATCCTGTTGAAAGATCCACCATCCAAGCTCCAGCTGGTAAAAGGAGCCCAATTTTTATGAAAAAGTTCCTGGCACTTCCTGGTCCTAGTGTCCTCATAAGGTTCCAGTATGCTTAGAAGAACAACAGCCACAACCTCACACACCATTCGCTACACTGAACAGAGTGGATTACTTTCTTTTCCGTATGAGAAGATGCCAAATCTTCCCTTTGTGCCAAAAAACTATTTTAGTCTCATCTAACAAAGGGAAAAAAAAAAAGTTTCCATAATGCCTAGTGAGCTTTAATGAACTTACACAGAACTTCATTTATGGTTCGTTAAATGAAAAGCCTTCCAAACATTTTTGCATCGAGGTGGAGTCTAATTGTGGTTTTGGAGATGTTTGACTTCCATCTTCTGCAAATCGCACATTGTGGTGGCAAAATACACTTGCAGGCAGATTCATTATAACAGCAGCTTCACTTGTTTTAAAATTCTTAATGATTTCTCCAACAGCGGATGTGGGCATTTTCAGGCACGTTGCTATTTCTAAAATAATCACTGCCTCGTTTATGCAAATAAATAAACACACTGCTGTCTCATTTCTCACCTTCCCCCCATGTGGATGAATGACCTTGAAGGGAATTTGGCCTTCGTGTCACCACGTATCCATAACCCATGTAAACAGGAAGTCATGTATGACTGTGTTCCTACTGTAGTTCAGTTACATTTTGTTCCAAATGTACCAACACCTGTGTGGTGACATTAACTGAATTAACTGTTGTTAGATTTCTTGTCTCAGTTGGAGACAGAGCTCATTAACCACAAAGAACTTTTTCATAACCCCCTACCTGTCTTTTCGGAGGGTGCCGATATTTCTGGAGCCAACCATCGATCTGTCTATTCATTTGCTGCTTTATTTTGACTTAAAAAAAAAAAATCTGTACGTGCTCATTAGGACACGATCCTTTTTTTGTATAATGAAGTAAGTTTGTAAACTAATTTTTCTAATTATTGTCAAAGTTTTATATCAGCCAGCGCTACAGTCGTACGCCCTTGCCAAAAAGTGCTAACAAGCACGACTCAGCAAATCTTCCGTCTCCCCTCTGCTCTGCTCGTTAACATAACATCAGCGGTCTCGTTAATGAGCAGTTAATCACCACGCCACTTCCAACATGCTCAGCGAGAGACGCAGGACCAAGTCGTGCAGACACACACCCACAGGTACTGTATACACACACCCACAGACTAATGCACTGGGGACACTGGTGCATGCTCGCTCTCTCTCTCTCTCTCTCTCTCTCTTACATACACAAGCATGACACACAGACATTGCTCCTGCATTCCAGAGACATCTGCAGCTGTAGATACATTAATATGGAAAATGTTACTTTTTTTTGGTGCTTAGTACAAATTCGGTGCATTCAGATGCAGCGACGTATTGCAACAAAATACATTCTCAGTCCTCAAGTCACATGAGCTAAATGCCTTTAAATGCAGTCAGTAAGTGTTCATGTAAACTATAACAGTATGAACCTTTTTTTCACCCCGAAATGTAAAACCTGTTCTTCATTCACTGGATTAAATAAGTTCCACATTAAAAAAATCTGATCCTATGGTCAGCATGAAATTAGTATCAGGAGAAAGGTAAGTAGAACAAGTCAAAACCATATATATGTACAATCACCTGCTAGACTAATGCACTTATCTGAGCTTTACTAATGCTTGGAAACCATGGTAGAAACCCTGGCCTTCCTGGAACTCCTTTAAACATGTGGAAATAAATTAGATCAAAGTGAGGACCACCCAAGGATCAGGAGGTCCACTCACTGAATGTTCACGATATTGACAGCAGTCGGCGCCGACCCACCTCGGCCACGCTGGTCATTCACAAACGCACAGCCTTTTTAAAACATCTGCACCATTCAAAAGTTTTACTGCGGCTAAGAATCTTCCCTACTGTGCTTGAAGTCTTATGTAAATGCCAATCGGTCTTACGCCTTCATTCACAAGAAATTTCATTATAATTCACTTAAACTCTCCTCATAATGGAGGGTATAAATAGTAAAGGAATCAATCAAAACAAACAAATAAATACATTGATAGAATGGCCCCAAAAAACGGATCACATTTTGATCACAAACGCAGGATTTGCTTATGTTAATTAGTCAAGAGAACAGAGACCGACCTTGATCATCTGGGCCACGTAGCTTTCAGGGCCGGTGTACTCCGTGGGGTCCTTTACCCGCACTAGAACCAGAAAGTACAGGTAGTGCCACATGTTGTGCTCATTCGTGATGTGCTCCTCGAAAGACACAGTCTTGTTGTCGAACTTGTCTCTCTCCAGCCCTGCAAGAGAGCGGAAAGACGTTCCCATCTCAACTCTAGCATAAGAACTTTTACTGCTTCTCGTCATGCTGGATTTCCTCGGACGTCTTTAGTCAGTGAGCGGAACTTACCGCAGATGAAGCAGGTGGTTTTCAGGATCTCCTCCTTGCGCTGTTTCTCACTCCTCAGGTCGGCGAACGTGTCGATGATCACACCGAAAATGAGGTTCAGGACGATGATGATGACGATGAAGAAGAACAGCAGGTCGTACACCACGCGAGCGGCAAACATGGGTTCCTGTAAGGAAGGACATCAAGCTCAATTGTCTACTCTTTATCCTCATCTCTAAAGGCTCAAACTGCAGTTAACTGTATACTGTACTACAAGTTGCACAAAAATAATCTTGGATCCTTCAACTAGCTGACAACTCACTGTGCAACCATCATCCTGAGACATTTATAGTGGTGCTGATTTTTTTTTCGTGGTAGCTGTATATGATATCTGCATTACGCCTTGCATCATACGTATACAGATGCTTGACAAAACGCTTCTTAGCTGCTGGCATTTAAATGAAATCCAACACAATATAAACTGCAATTCCTACCATTACACCAGTGTAACACCATCACTACACGCAGGGGAATTTCATGTACTTTTATTTATATGTATATGTATGGTTGTCCTAACTGTATTGTTCAAGTGCTTCATGTTGGGATATTGTTCTCACATCTTTGGAAGGCTTGCGGAGAATGTCAGCTATGCCACCTCCGTTGCGCAGCCCGTGGTTCAGGACCGTTATGATACACATAAACAGAGTGTCACACACTCGCTCTGATGCATCCTCAGCTTCCTCTTCTCCTACACAACAATAAAACACAGACTGTTTAGAAACTAACAATGTTTATAAAAAATAAAAAAAAGCACCAAACAGAGCTCTGTGATCTATAGATGCGTTTACAATCTACAGTATATCTATATGTCAGGCCTTGTTTGATTCGGTATACATCACAACGCAAACTATTTAGGTAAGCATATCCTTTTTAATATCCTGTTCACATTTTTTGCTGACATAAGTGATCTGAAGCAATATTTGGTTCAGTACTGAAGTCTTTTTTTTCTTTTTTTTTTTTACTGTTTGTTTATTCGTTTAGTTTCCATACTGCTTATATCCTGTGTAGGATCGCAGAGAGCCTGGAGCCTGTCCTAGGGAACTCTGGGTACAAGGCAGGAGACGCCCTGGATGGGGTACACGGGTGCACACACCACAGGCAATTGTGGAATTTAGGAAGGAATCAGAGGACCTAGAGGAAACCAACCAAGAACATGGAAACTCCACACACCGGGATCGGAGGTGGGATAAAATCGATTCACTTATGAATCGCGATTCTTTTGTGTGACGATTCAAAATCGATTTAAAAATTATTTATTACATTTTTCAAACAGATCCACCCGTCAATTACCCAGTGACCAGGACTGCATGTTTTTCAGCTTGATCAGCCGTGCTGGACATAACCGATTCTGTGCTTAGTGCACGAGCTTCTAAGTGGTGCAACAGAAGCACTTTTTTTTATTTTTTTATGCTGTTACATTATCAAAACCAGAGCAAGTTAAAAAGCCGCCACTCATTACACACACTTACACTAGTTTCAGAACTGCAGTAATTATTCTCAATTATGCGCGTTAAAAGCTGTGTTGCTTACAATAGCTTAATACGGGACGAGACTTTGGAGGCATTTGCGGCAGTAAAACGTTCCTGTTTCTTTATAGTCGGACAGGAGGTGCACTCTAAACTATTCAAACACTACACCAACATCCAAGTGAGAGGACTGAATTATTTGCTAAGATTGCTTAGAAATAATAATTATGTACAGATTTTTTTTGTTTTAGTTAAATGCTAAACTCTTGTATTGGAAGTTATTTTGTATTGTTTAAATGCTGCCGTTGGTTTTTAAATGAGAAAACTTGTATAAAGAATGAGCTACATTTAATTATTCGTGGTCAATTTAGTTGGGGAGTTCTTGGGTAAAACTACTTTTGGGTGACTTCCATTGATACAGGATAGAGCTAACAATTTAGTTAATTGCTAATTAATTGAAATTAATTCCTAGCCTTGAACTTTCTTTCTTATAACTAATAAACTGGGCATAATTCTGGCTGCAGCCTAGTCTGCGCCCTGAGGATCTCCACTTTTACTCATTCATATACCAAAGCTGTTACAAGCAGCTTTATGCCCATATTCACTTCTTTCAGAGTAAATAAACAATTATTTGATTAAGCTACAATCAGGAAGAGAATGTTCTACAGTATGAGTTGATGTTGCTTGTTTAATGACTGCAGCTTACCATGGTATGAAGACGTGAACTCGTTGGGGCAGCTGTCCACCGCACAGCTCCCAGGGACTGCAAATCTCGCCGACTTTAACCTCTCTGCACAACACATGAACAAAAACACACATGAACTACGCAAGCCCTCTGTCATTCATCAGACATGTGAGAGAGCACTGAGAACATATGGTTTAAAAATAAAACCCACAAAACGGACCATGTTAAGCCACCAGATGCTTCCAGGTCTGGTTTAATATTTGCAAAGATTCTACATGGCTCTTAAACTGTAATGGAGATATGAATACCAATTTTCAAAAGTATATACCCTCAATTAGTGTTTTGATGATGGTGGCTAAAAGTGGAAATCACTCCAAATTCTGCCGGAGGCGTTCGCAAAAAACCATAGGCTAGTATTTTTCCTTAAGTCCTTTTGTCCTGAGGATGGGGGCGGAGTCATCCTGGAAGGGACCACTCGCATCAGGACAGAAATGCATCTCAATCAGACTAACTTTGTATTGATCTGCAGTGACCTTCACTTTAGGACGACAAGTGGAGCCAACCAGGGCCATAAAAAAAGCCATCTTTAATTTGATACCTGATCTTAAATCCTTAGACATTTTTAATCTTCATTTCATTTCCAACAGTTATGGATGCCATTTGGCATGCCACACCACACCTGGAGAAAATCACGTCTTTGTTAAAACGTTAACGTCAGTACATCTGTACGAGTGTATGAAGCTGCTGTTTCACAACCAGTAATTATGTTAAATAATAAATTATGTTAAAAATAAACTGTTCTTGACAGAAACATTTCTCTTTTCTCTAAAACAGAAATATTCCCACAGCCTACTTTAGTAGCAAATATCCTGAGTGACTAACATATGAGAGGTGTACAAATCAAACCGGGACTTTCTCTTGAATAAAGGCGTTAAAGTGACAGACGTCTACAGAAGACTTCAAGCACATTACGGCGATGAGACCGGTAGCTGCAGCAAAACGTAAAGCGTTTTAAAGAAACGCGTGTCCGTGAATGACTGTATATGGTGGCTTTGAGGCCACTGCAGTCGTTACCTTGGACATTCACAGAGTGGAATGTATGATGCTTGGAAAATCGATGGATAACTTGCCAACTTGGGGAACAGACACATCTGTCTGGGGGAAGTGTACACACAAACATTCACGTACACCAATTACACCTTACAGGAACTTGGCTGGGAGTTACTGCCGCATTCGCCCAATACAGTCCTCACTGTACACGTTTGGGTACATTAAAGGAGTTCCTGGGAGGCTAGAATTCCAGACATGAAGCAGGCACTCCAATCGTGGCTCTGTCGTACCTGAGAAAACCTTGACGGTATCCAAGCTAGCTTATTCTCATAACTGTGTTTTGTCATTCTGGACAATCAAAAGTCCCGGTTTGACTCGAACAACACTCAAATACTGGGACACTTGACTAGTGTGTAAACCTCTGTGGAAAATGATCAGAAACAAGTTCTAAAATGACAAAAGGCATCATGTTTCACTCTACATGGCGTATAGATATACTTGGATATTATAGGGATATTGAGGTTAATATTTGAGATTTGGGCAGTCGACATAATCAGTATGAAAACAAAAAACAGTTTATTTTTTTACTATCTCAACTAAGAATAAAAAAAATAAGGGATGATTTTTAAAAACAACATCCATATGTTCACGGAAGGCAGCCATGCCGTGATGATCAGACTGATGAAACGGACACACTGTGTACATTGAGTCCTGAAGGTTAATTTGTTTCGTGTTCATGCTGGCATGGCTGCTGAGCAGAAAGCCGACGTTCATGTTCACACACATGACCCTGCATGTACACTCTGTGTGATGATTTATTATTTCCCCTGTCCCCTGTCTGCGGCAGATCAGTGCGGCACGGCACACAGATGAGCGGATTACATAAGGCAGCGTGGCCGTGGCTGGGTTACACAAGTGGGCACGTGCTAGCGGAGCAACACAAACACAGCCAAGAACAATAACACACCTGTATGTGTGCTACCATCCTCTGCTGCTGCTTCGGTAAACAGAATTTCAATGGGTCATTAAAACCAACAGGCAACGAGGGTGCTTACGGAGTGAATTACATAAGCGGATCGCTCATGAACAATGACCATGATTAGAATGTAAATTATGCAATGTAACTAATAATTTTCTTTATACCACAATGGCGGTTGTTCTCCCTTATTCAGATTTTTTAGAAGGTATCAACTTGTAGGGCCAACACATTGATTACAAATAAACATGATTTCCCTATAGCAGTTGAGAAATGCACTTATTGTAGCTAAAAAGAATTTAAAATTAGTTGGCCAATCAGTTTTCAGTGCTAAAAGCAGCTGGCCATGGGTCTCACACCCACCCAAACAGATGAAAGATTTGCGTCAGAAGCACAAATGAAAAACTGAGGAGTGAAACTGGTTAAAAACTGGAGGGAAAAATTTATTAATTTTAAAATTTAACCTCATTTTGTGATTTTTGTGATTTTTTAAAATGTATTTATTTGCTTTCAATTTGCTTATTTTTTTGTCCAATTTATTTTATTTTTGTAAACGAGGTAAAGCAGGCCAGTTTTTAGAAACAAGTATTTCCCGAGTTTTCTGTAACAAGAAATTGCTGGAATTTTCTGTCTAATTAACTTTAAGAGAAAAGAGAGAGAGAACAAAATAGGCTCATAAGAGAAGGTTGTTGAAATTTGTTTCATGGACGCTTCAAAGCATTAAATGAGTAAAAAGTATGACATCTTATTGTGATAGTTTACATACTGCAAGGCAAACTGTTAAAATAATAAATACTGTAACAGGGAAACTAATCAACATCCACTCAGACTCTATCACACCATCACATCCCATACCACCTGATTCGTCTCCTATACCAGCTGATCCCATCTAGACCCCCCCCCCCACCCACCCCCACCCCCACAACTGAATTAGTGCGTACCGAGTGCAGGGTGACGTTCCACTTGCATCAGAAAGTCATCTTTGAGGAATAGGAATCCCACAATGGAGAAGAGGTAGACCAGGATGATGGCCAGGACGGCGGTGAGGAAGATGGATCGCCCGTTCTTCGTTACGCTCCTCATCACGTTCAACAGCGTCTCTTCTCTGCGTACCAGATCGAACAACTAGAGAGCCATAAATAAAATGATGTCAGCTTGAACATCATCTTTTATTAATGATGCGAATATTGAAGCTAAAATGCAATAACGTGCGGCAGTACCAGTATGCTGTAGAAGAACTCGTGGACAAACAGGCCAAACATGCAGACGATGACGTAAAAGACGTGCAGGAGGAAGAAGACATCCATGATGACTGCTTTGTATCCTCGTGTGAATGTGCCCTGGTTTCCCACGAAACTTGCCAAGAAGACAATCTTATTCAGCAGCTGAGAGAAAAGATCAGACAATCATCAAGACTCGGCGTGCAAGACATCCGTGCAGCCCGGGCAGTGCAAAGAGCATGGAATTCAATTCTTGTAAAGTCTTCAGAGAATGTTGAATAGTTAAATAAAAGGAGAGGCTTGTAAAGAGCCCTTTGCTGAAGAAATTGAATGAACATACACACTTATGTATTAAATTATGACGTGAAAGCCTACACTAGCCCAAATCTCCGAGGTAAGATCGAATCAGAGGGGCAAGTAGGCAGTTTGTTTTCAGCTAATTATTCTGGAAAAGCGTAAGAGTTTAGGAATTAAAATGAGTTAAAAAGTAATGTTTAGTCCTGTATTTTAACTGCATATGACACGCCAGTATGGTCTTATGCATGTTCTCCCATCAAGGCTTCGGTGAATCAAACACAAAATTAGTCACCACACCACAAACTGCACTACAAGCAGACTAGAACTAGGCTATGTTCACATTACAAGCAACATTGTTTAATTAAAATGTTTTGCTCAAACCGGATCGGTCCAGAAGAAGGAAGAAAGTCAGATGATTTAGCAGCTATTGCTAGCGCTGCTGCTGATTGACATCAGTGAGCACTATACATATGAGGCTAAATGCGCATTAATTCTAATCTGCCTGTTCACACTCAAGTTGCCTTACCATGCCATTGGATATATACAGTATATCCGATCGAGGAAATACTTAAGTATATTTAAGTGACTAGGATCCTATCTGAAAACATCAGATTTGTGCATTAAGACCGATGTTTCAAAATAATCAGATCTGTGTCACATTAGGGTAAGAATTGGACTTGAGTCACTGGTAATGTGAATGTAGCCCTAGAAGCAGTCTAATCTGCCTTTCATTTGGCATGCAGAAAGGCTTTTGACTGTTATACACATTCAGCAGGTTAACAGCCTATTAATTATAAGAAATTAATAACTTAAGGGCTTAAATGCAGTAATAACAAACACCACCTTTTTTTAGGAACGTCTTGTTTTTTCTTTTTTTCCCACCACAATCATTACCATTGCTAAGAATTTCAACCCTTTGAATCATTTTAACCTAAATCTCATTTAGTCTAAGGGCCATTATATTGTCTAAACAAGAAATACAGTAGACAAACATGGAAAGAAAAGAAAAAAAAACATCAGGCTGAAAAATACTGCATATTCCTTTAAGCTGCAGTTCATTCTCAAGCTAATATAGCATACGCTCTGTTTGCTGCCAAGTGAATTTTTTTCCAATCTTACATTGCTGGCGCCGAGCAGCAGCAGTGTGGGGCCTAAACCTATAGTATATATGGAGCGGAGGATGACTGTAATCAGGAAAGCCAGAATGCCTCCTCGTCTGGGCATGATGAAGAGAATAGCCGTGGCTATGGCTACGGCCACCCACAGCAAGACAGACAGGAAAGGGGAAAGGACACCTGAAAGACAGAAAAACATAAAATCAGCTCATAGCTGCTTAAACAGAAAAAGACTCAATATGGCATTAAAGGAACCATCAAATGGAAACGTATCTTCAAATGAGTACACAAACTGTTGAAAATAATGAAAACAATTCAGGAGATGATTAAAATCAATCAACAGATCAGGTACCTTCATCGTCATCATCTCCGAACGGATAGAACAGAGCTACGGCGATGTTGACCAGCACAGCCAGGTTAAAGGAGATGCTTCCCCAAAGAGAGATGTGTTTTGATATCCAGAAGAGAGCGAGATTATCTACACAGAATCAATGGCACAGAATGAATAATTTTTATTTTATTTTTTTTAAATCACATGTCACAGATCGGAGCATGTGATGCGCTTTTTTCGCAGAAAAAATAAAAATGGCATACTCCTCATTTTCTTCTGCCAAAACATCTCATTGTACAGATCTTCAAACTGCTGGAAGAAGTGGTTGACTTTGCTGCCCTGATCATCTCTCTCCGTGGTGGTGAACACTCGCACTTTGGATTCCTCGGTCAGATACTCGCAGATGTTGGGAACCGGGAACACAATCTGCTCCATAGTACGGTCATGACGCACAATCTTGGGCAACAACGAGAAGCATGTTGTGGTTACTTATAAAATAACAGGGGCTTTTAGCAAAATTGAATCCTAACTTAAATGGTGTCCAGTATAGGTGTACATACTGTATATAAAGACTGGATTCGGACTTATGTTTTTCAGGATTGGATTTGTACCTCTATCTGAGCTGTATGTTTGGCATAGTATCGAAGTGATTCCTCTCCCTCGTCGTCTGGATCCAGGCCTGGTTTTAGACTCTGCTGCAGCACTTTTCGATGCCGTGCCAACTGTGAATCAACAGCATTTATACGATTTACCGATACTGTTCCATACAAACACTAAAACAGCAGTCAGATCACACCAAACAGCTATAAAATATGCTTTATAAGAGGAAGGACCGAAGAGAGACAAACCTAAAGTAAAAAGAATACCAATAGCGGAAACAAAAGGGTACTTGTGCAAAGAAATAGTGTAAGAATACTGGAGAAGATAGAATAATATGTCATAATCAGAACATTATTTTTGAAATCCATTTTCAGTATCTCATCACAGTAAATGCAGAGCCTATCTACGTAATCCTGGATGGGGGACAGCAATCCATCACAATGCACACACACTAATTCATACTTTAAGACAATGTATTAAAGCCAATCCACCTACTGGCTACATTACTACCGATAAAATATCTCTCCTTAAAAGATATTTATGCAAAAACCCTGCACAGGCGGTATTCTCAGCTCAGGATCCAACCAAGAACCCTATAGCTACACACACATAATAAATACATTTATCAGATCCAGCCAAGAACCCTATAGCTACAGACATACATATAGACATATACATACATTTATAAAAATGCATCACACTGCACCACTGTGCCATAATAGTAATAATTAAAATAATTTTTCTATTCCTGTGGAGCAAAACTGTTATCAAGATTGTCTATTGAAAAACTGTCCAAGTCCCACAATCTCTAAATCTCTAAAAAAATTCTCTAGGAAAATTATAAGCTTATATAAAATGCAGCAGAACAAGAAGTACAACTTTGAAGACGCAACTTCAGTGTGGACTTTGATGGAAAAGTAACCAGAATAGATCTATAAATTTTTTTTTTTTTTTTTTTTTTTATAAATGTGAGGGATACCTTAGTGAAGACAAGATAATAATTTCTGATTAAAGCATTAACATATGTACCCAGGGTGTTCAAGTCAAAACAGGACTTTTGATTGCGCAGAATAACGGAACATCGTTACAAGAGTAAGAACTAGCTTTATTTCTTTATATTGTCCCCTGCTACACTAATGCACACTTCCCAACATTTAACTAGTGCTTGGATATTATCAAGGTAGAAAGTTCTCACTACGGTGGAGCCATGATCAGACTACATGCTTTCATATCTGACACGCTGGCCTCCTAGGAACTGCTTGTACTATGTGGAAATGGCTTGGAGCGAGGTCTGTACCATGCAGGGGATGTGGCAATAACTCCCAGCCGAGTTCCTGTATTGCACATATTCCTGTATTGTATTTTACTTTACAAGAGGTGTTGGTAAATTATTGTGTGTACAGTTCCCACAGACAGATGTGACTCCTCTACAAAGTTATTTGTTGATTTTTTAGGGATCAGACGTTCCACTCGCTGACTGTTCACAGGAACGACGTTAGTGGGCTCCAAACCACCTTGGCCGGGATATTTATTCACGGTTGTATGGCTGCCTTTAAAAGTTTGCACCATTCAAATGTTTTACTGTGGCTCATCACCGTACTGTGCTCGTAAATGGCAGTCGGCATTCACAATGTCATTTCCAAAAAAAAAAAAAAAGTTAAATCATCAAAGTCCTGGTTTGACTTGAACGCACCTAGTAATTTAAGAAACTAGTCTTTAGCTGCACCTATAAAAACACAGTTAGGAAACCGATGGCTGGCCTGAACATCCTCAGCAATGTGATTCATGGCAGCACAAAACTGATGAAGCTGCACAGCTTAATAATGACCAGCCTAAAGTCAAAAGATACTGCACTCATCATCTCAAGCAGGAGGACGAGCACACCCCAGAAATGGATCAATGACGAACAAGAAAGAACATCCTGCACTCAAGCAAACAGCTTCTTAAGAAAACAACAGAAAGAAACCCCTGTGTAGTCTCCTTCAGTTACTTATATATCAAGAGAGAATTCAAGTAGCATCCTTTACTTCAAACTAGACACTCAGCTATTCATTGACTCATCCTCAAATCTCCTGATAATAACACTGAGACAAAGACAGGAGCGTTTCTATACATATTCATCAGCTATACGTTTTAAGTACATATTATGCTTCAAATTAAAGTGTGAGTGTTTGGAAAGGTGTAATTATGAAATCTCTCGATGTACGCAGAAGAGGGGGAGGGGGGGGGGGACTTCTACACTATCACTTGCATATCCAAGCTCATAAACAAGCCTGGTGCTTCATGTGTTTTACTTTACAGACTGTAGTATCTGAAAGTATTAAATACTCTCCCGTATAAGAAATATGATGGTATTCTTGATTCTGTTAATATACTGTATCAATTATCTCGAATGACCTTATATGTTCGTTTTTTCCATGGGTATGACGTTTCCTGAAGATTCCGTGGATGTGATTAGTTTTGCTCTTATGGAAAACATTGCACACAAATAATAAGAATAAAAAAAATGAATAAATAAAAAACACTAGCTAATCCAGCTGAGAGCTGAGCATGAGAAAATGAGCAAGGCTGCAGGCAATGTGTGTACGCTGGGTAAATTTATCTTCAAACTCGTGCATGTGTGTCTTTATAAGGGAACAAAATAAAAGAACAACTGATAAAGTAATACATGGTTATGAAATCTGCTGGAGTTTGTGTGTATACATTCCTTGTGTGTTGGTGGTTGAATCCATACAATTTGGTCGATTTAATAGATTTAACAAGATGTTTTTAAATATAGTTAAACCGCAACCCTGTCGAATTCTTAATTCGGAACTCGGACCGTTTAAAAAGTGCTGATTCATTTCCTGGAAGTAGTCGGAATAATGACTATTAAGGTACTCAATCTAAGGTTACTGTTACTATAGTAACAACATGGACTTAAGACAGACACTGCACAGAAATTAATCTAAAAACCGTGCAAATGTGGATATGGTGGCATTTCCTCTGAGAAGACATTTATTTAGCATTTTTGGAAGGATTCTCAACGTCAGCGCTATTTAAAAATCTGAAGCAAAACTGCAACTGTGAGTTTTCTGAGACAGACCAGTTTTCAGGATGAAAGGATTTTCGATTTCTTGGCAACATGAACAGCTGTGTGCTTTTATTGCATGTTTTCGGTATAACTGCTACCATGCAGGAGAAAATTCAACATGAGATCACTGTAAACTGACAAAATGCATAGTGTTGTTCTTAATCATTTTTTTTTCAAGTAAATTGTTTGTAAGCTGCTGTAATATTAAAAAAGTGGATTACTTCCTTATAACATTACACATCCTAGTTTTATTCCTTAGCTAAATAATAACATTCTTGTACTAGTAGCCGAGCCAAAAAAAAAAAAAAAGAAATTACTGAAATTGTGATCCTTGGGGGGACCTAAATAAAGTATTAATTACCATCGACCTATGCTTCGTACCTGCACTCGCGTGTGTCCCGCTTGAGTTTTAAGGTTTAACTAAAATATTTTCAACATCCAAGTTAAAACAAACAAACAAACAAACAAACCCACCTGATGGGCCAGGATGTAGATATTGTGGCCCACATCTTTAGGGCTGATCTTGTCTCCCGATACCTCTGCACCTCTATTTCCCACTCCCTGCAAAAAGGCCTCCTTAAGCACATTCACCTGTTGATACACATGCACACACATACAATATGAGTCACTTGCTGCCTGAAAAGAAATTACAATATAACCGTCTTCGTGTATTTGTCCCGGTATCAACAATGAGTCAACGGGATGCAACAGTTTCAAAACATTAAACAGAATAAAAAGTCAACTCGGGTTAGACTCTAGGGTCTACCCTTGCTACCCTCACTCACCAACTCGTTGGGTCTCATCTTGTCCAGGATTTGCTCTGCGTTCTCACTATCTTGGCAACTCTCCATGATGGCCAGCAACAGCTTAGAGGCGTTATTCTGATCAACAAGCATGAAAAAGTTTCAGAATTCTTACAGAACTGGGTTCTCAACTGAACATTGTTTATTGGCACTTTACAGGTCTTGTATTGTTAAGCAAGGTGAAGCATCCTCAGAAGAGCACTGACACAGACATGGAAATTTCAGGGTTGTGCTGTATATGTGGTGCTCCTGTAAGCGTACAGCAGTGTTTCTGCGTAATTAATAGCTCAAGAAGCAAAAACTACCAGACCAACAGTGGCCCTGTGCTCAGAAACCAACCATGGACCACCAGGTTTATTCTCCTTGTTATTCATTTGTATGGCAGAAATACCCTCAAATCATGCATAAATGGTTAAAAACTCCCTGAAAAACTTGTACATGCAAGTGTGTTTTAGTACCTTCAGCTCCAGAACAAGGTCCATCCTATTCTTCCCCAAGGGCTCAATAGAATTCACTATAAGAGCAATGATGATGTCAATCCCATTGGACTCATGCTTGGCTATGCAAGACTGAGAAGGGGGAGAAAAAAAATAAATAAATAAATTTAAAAAAAAACCACACACATTTACTATTTTTGCTTGAGCTTGGCACACAAGTCAGGTCAAACAGTTGCAATTCAACAGAAATCATATAAACTCATGAACTTTGCAAGCAACTAGGCTACCTGATTCTCATGGCAAGGGCCTTGGCAGTACTCAGTGACGCTCTCCAGGGTCTGTATTACCAGGTCCACGTTCCTCTCGTTAATGTAAAGGCCCAAAAGTCCCAAGCCTCCTGTGGTGCTGCCGCAGATGCAGTCCAAAAACTGCAGCGTCTCGCATACTAAGTTATAGTTGGTTTTGTTGTTCTGGTCGCGAAGGAAATTCTGCAAGGGAATGTCAAGCCTCAGGTTAGATCTCATGTAGGACTGGTTCTTACTTGAGCAGAGTCATACAGAGACCATTAGAGGAACATGTGCTCAAGGTTAAAAAGAGGCAGATGAAACAAAATTTTAAAACCATATACCAACATAATATACAATATACATCTAATCTGTTGAAACCCATTCAAACAAAAACTTTTTTCACTTCTGGTCTTTTACTCCAGCCTCTGTCTCTGCTCCCTGGACTGCTGTTCCCTGCACTCTTTCTTTTGTTGACAGTGACTCAATGTCTTTCCCTCTCACTCCGGTACCTGTCTCCTTCTCCTGTTTAACCTGACCGAACACTTTGCATTCCGTCTAGAAACAAGACACTTGTTATTTTAATCTTTTTTTTTTTTTTAATCTTTATGTTTGTTTGTTTTTTAACCATAACTACCATCTCTGGCAATAATAATAAACTCACCCTAAGTGATGACAGAAATCATTAAAAATTTATATATTGCAATAAACTGTTTATTATTGCTACTGTCTATAACTAAAGACACTTGCCACATAAATACCTGGTACATGTGTTATTCTAAGCTGTTGTGCACGTACTGTATGGTCAGCGATGTCATTTAAATTTTTATCTATGCCATAGAAATATTCCAAAACATTAAAAACTGCTCAGAATTATCTCGAGCTGCACGACTGTGCCACTACGTTTTGTAAAATGCACCAAACAATGCACACCTGAT
Organism: Clarias platycephalus; assembly: GCA_030068275.1. Taxonomy (NCBI): domain Eukaryota; kingdom Metazoa; phylum Chordata; class Actinopteri; order Siluriformes; family Clariidae; genus Clarias; species Clarias platycephalus. Next base: position 13,303,565 of record JAQQZT010000038.1, on the reverse strand, counting down.
ATCTCTGCAATCCCCAGTTTACTGCTTGTTCTTGCTCAGAGAAATAATATGAGAATTTTTCTCCTGAACAGAGTCTGTCTGTCTGTGATGTCCTGCCAACTACAACCCCATTAAGTAGAGCACATCACAAAAAGGATAAGGATCATGTGATGTTAACTGACTGATAAAAGCCAGTTCAATTTATTTAGAAATTAATTAGTAAATTAGCATTTTAATTAGTAAATATAAAAAAAATATATTAAAAGAATTGACAAAAGGGCATTTTTGGACATCTTGGACATATTTCAGATATTTGACCACCTAAAGAATTTCGAATCTCAGACAAACACACAAATGACAGATGCATAGACGTACATGGATGGAAACGGACAGACCAATGGCAAAATCTTCAGCTGGCTGAAAAATGGGTTGGATTTCTAAACATGATCATGTAATTAGCATCTGTGTACGATAAACAGAAAGAAAACTATCGGCTCATAATCCTGTTTGGACCATTTCCAAAATCTCATTAGTTCATCTTATTGGTAAAATGATAATTCCATCTTAAAAACATTTAGCCACATGTTATCGAGATACTGTGTTGACAAGAATCTCAAATGGCGAACCAGAAAACATAATGGTCCCACCACAAGTCTTGACATGTACCTGCAAATGCCTGTTGTGGTTCTCACACAGCAGCTGCATAAAGCGCAATATGGGCTTCATGATGGTGATGGCCTGGCCCATCTGTATTTCCTCCACATCCTCCTCCAAGTCCTCACCCCCTTGCCCTGACATCTCAACATCTGGGTCGCCTTCCTTACGATATGTACTGTAAGCCTTGGAGGTGGCACAAGAGGCGTCCTTTAGCTGTCCTCTCATCTCTTCTTTCATGTGCATGGACTCATAACCTGCAAAAAGAGGCAGACAATAAAGTTTCATTGTAGAGAAATAAAGAAATAGAATTGCAAAAAGACCAGCTGTAGCTTAGGTTTTGTGGATAGCACAAACAAATCTGATAGCAATACAAAAGGACAAAAATTACAACAAGGGCAACTACAAGGGAAAAAAGAGCCAGGTTTCGCACCTATTTAGAGACATTAGGAGCTTTTTAATGTTTACCTTTACTTATGCAAGGTAATACGAACTAGAATAAGAAGACTTTTATCCCCTAACCTAACACACACATCAATACCCAGAAAAAACAAAAGGTCTCTCAACTGCTAAATGGTTTTATTCAAGTATTTGACACCATAGATGTTGTTATACACAATTTAGTCCGATCTAACCCATGGAAATAAGTCTGGTCCACAGAGGCCCCACCTCACAACCCACAGCACCCAAAGGATCTACCACCAATGCCCTGGTGCCAGACACCACACCACACCACACCACACCCCCAGTGGTTTTGTGAAGTCATGTTCAGAGGGACCAGAGCTGCCCAGGTGGCATAAAAGGAACCAACACAATATTGGGTTTAATGTTTTGTTGTAATGTTATGGCTAATCAGTGCATAACAGTCTGTTTAACATAAGAGCCTTGCAGTTTTGGCCCCTTCAACTGAGTTTGGCACTCCTTGCATGCTAATGTCTGAGTTATCTCATGACACTTACAAACCAGGGATGAGCAAACATTCCTCATGCTTCTTCAAAGACATGTGATGCCAGCCAGCTGCTCATGCCACCTCACAGGGTATCTGAAGACACTAGGGGTGGGGCTACTCAGGCAGCACAAGAATAACTTACTGGGCTTAATATTTTGTTTTGTAATGTTATGGCTGATCAGTGCATGCCCTATTGGTGACATGAGAGCATTTGTGTAGCATACATGAAACCGAATGTGAAGGTACCCGAGACTGTTCTCAATCCCTGACCCTGTGGGGGGGGGGGGGGGGGGGGGGGGGGGG
>JAQQZT010000038.1:13281649-13301670 GCA_030068275.1 Clarias platycephalus | reverse complement strand
ACTGTTATAAATCACTGACCATGTGCCCCCCCCCCCCCCTCACTGTTAATTCCACCATCTTCAGACAATCACCCCAATATTTGAGGATGTCCTCACCAAACATTTTTTATGTGGTTCAAACAAATACAACAAATCATGTATTGCAGCTTTTCGAGTAAATAAGCTCAGGCCCACTTGGATGACTGGCAGGTTTAGATAACTTAATGTTAACTATGGCATAAGTACTGAAATTTATAAAGACGGGACGCCAAGTTTCACATCCACAAGCCTCTTGATTTTAGTCCGCATGAGGTGTTTCAGCGGAAGATCAGAAGAAGAAAAATCATAGTGATTTTGTCACACAAAAAAATGTCTAGAATCTTTAGATTTTCTCTCAGGTGTTAACAACATGTAAACCAGAAACATGCAAATGAGAAATGTGTTTCCTTCATTCAGCTTTCAGAACTAAATATAGCAACAACAAAAAATCCAAAATTTCACCGTCAGTGGTTTCCCAGGCCACAACACAGAAAGAATTATTTTATTCTACATATATCCCAAAGATCCTACTAAAATGACTTGGGATGATCCTGACACATTATACCATTACACTGCAACACTGCCAGGAACGTTGAAAATAGACACTACAGTACATTCCTCATTCTTGTAAAAACATACCTTCCCTACAGGTTTCGATATTGTATCTATGTCCTCTGGTTCTCTGTAGTTAGCATTAACACTCTTGGTGATCTGCACTAGTTTACGCCTACCAAAGCTGATATTATAGCCTGAAAATGTTAATTAAACTCTCAAGTCTTGATTTGACTTACACTTACAACAGAACAGCTTCATCCTACATTTCTTTATGAAATATGAAATATTTATCGGTTGTGCTCATGCATTCTACATTTATATTATCTTGCGTACTCACACTCCAAATTGTATTTGAACAAACCTGACCTGAGCTGGGCTAACAGAAATGGTATGGTATTAAGAAAGAATTGGACCCCCAAGGAGCCGCTGACAATGACAAATGGAAAAACAGTATTAAAACAGGAGGTGTGTTTTACAAGGTCAAAAAGTAAGCTTCTCTATTCCTACAAGCTACACACTTTTGTAAACAAATACTCTTTGATGGACATTTGGCCCTCATGTGACCTCATGTCACAAATGATGCTGCATGAGGTCAAGAGGTTAAACAATGCGACCACTAAAGGTCATTTACAATGATCAGCCATAATATAAAACCATTTGGACAGATCCATTTTGACAAATCCACCCTGCCCCATGAAGCCATCAACTTGGCATTTGGAGAATTTGGAGGCCAAGTAAACACCTACACTGTTAAGGTAAGTGGAAACATGATAAAAGAAACATCTACATGGATACCAGGACCCATGGTTTCCAAGCATAACACTGCCCACAGCATCTCACAGCGTCCACGGGCCTGCCTTCTTCCCATATTGTATCCTGACGCCATCTTTGCCCCAGGTAAGTCAGGCACACACTACTGGCTCTTCACATCATGTAAAATATGATTCATCAACCAAGGCACCTTATTCAGTTGCTCCATGTTTCCCGTCTGGTCTGTGCTTACAGCCATACTGTATGCACAGCAAGCTGCGATGAACTATTGCGATGAACTGCCTTTTTTTTTTTTTCCCGCAGTTTGTGCTAGTATAGAACTTCTGCCTATGGTCATCACTCCCCACTCTCATTGGGCACCCATGACCACCAGTTCACCGATTGTTCCTCTTTAGATTGCTTTTGGTAGGTAATCCACTACATGACCACTATATATTGGGTACCCAGAAGATTGTCTGTTTTTGGAGATGCTCTGGCCCAGTTGTCTAGTCAAAGCTTCATGGTGAACATCAAGGTCTCAAAGGCTCATCTGGCTCTCTGGCTTCCAAAACGCCAGCTTCCAGAACTGGCTGTTCATTTTCCTAATACATCCCAGCCCTTGACACGTACCATTGTAATGATGTCATCAATGCTATTCACTTCACCTGTTACACCTTTATAGTTTATGGTCATCTTGATATCACCACAATTACTCCAATAACTTTCCTCAGATTCATAACATCTTCCGTTATGCTAATTTGGTGGACATAAACACATTTAAGAGAACAATCCAGACCTGAGCAAACACAGGGATAATCACTTTGCTTATTTACGATTTCAGCGTTCAGCCGCTCTACCTTTCCTCTGTCTGAAGGTGGAAACTTCGCCTTCCTCCTCGCGCTTCCGGTTGGGGATGTCAAACATGTTGACGGAGACGGTGGAGCGGATCTCCTTCTGAGCCAGCTGCATGCGGTCGTAGAAAACTTTGAAGAACTTCTCTGACTTCTTCTGCTTGTGCAGCTGATGATAGAATGAATTCTGGGAGACAGGAGGCGGGTGGAAATGGAATGTATAATAACCAAATCCTTCGCGAAATACAATGCCCACAAAGTAGATCTGCTATACAAGTTTGTGTAAGGGTACCTACTTGTATCTGTGTGTTTCCACCCCATAGCAGTGCAATGCCTAATAGGATACTCTCCTCAAACACTCGGTCGTTCTTGGTGCTGACGACGAGATCAATGACTAGCTCTGTTGCACCCACACTATCCAAAAGACATTGGATATCTGCCATAGACGTGCCAGGCTTATCTGAATCCTGTCCTGGAGAAACACCTGCACACAAACACACGGAGCACTATAATATGCATGATGTAAACAAGTCCTGACTAGTAAATTAGTGTAAGCTCTATTAAAACTGAACAGAATTTAGGCTTTAAACAAGGTGCAACAACAAACAGTATTTTGTGAGAATATTTGATAGACATGGAAAATATATACAAGGAGGACAAAGGAAAAACTCATTACCTCACCCAGTGAGCCAGTAGAACCTTTAATATGCTGCCAAGCAACAGGTTATGGTTGATTTAAAAAAGAAAGGCTAATCTAATATATTTCAACCTAGAATGCTTGCAATGGTCCAATTCAATATTCAACATATCCAGTACATCTTCTAAAGCTAATTATTCGCTCACTCGTTAATTCTCTATACCGCTTATCCTGAACAGGGTCATGGGTGGGCTGGAGCCTATACCAGGAGGCTTGGGGCACAAGGTGGGGTAGACCAAGGACAGGGTGCCAAGTGATCACATGGCACAAGCACACACACAACGGCCAAGCTAGAAATGCCAATTAGCCTAATCTGTATATTGGAGGAGAGCATGCACACTCCATGCACCAAAAGCAGAAAATGGGCATCAAAACCTTGTCCTTGGAGATGCGAGGCCACAGGGCTAACCACTACGATGCCCTAAAGCTAATTATTTAAAAGCAAATTAATCAGTGGTTTATTTAGACATTAACGGCTAGGCTTCAATTACTGTACATATTACCTACTTGCTTCTCAGAGTTATTTTTCCTTTTATTAACACTACACACACTTACTCAGAGGTCAAACAGTACAAGATAAGATGAAACCATTTTAATGAGTTTACAACTTACTTTCATATCACAGAGTAAATGGAAACTAGTTGGGAAGTAAAAGTGCGAGTTGAAAACTGAATTTTTTTTTATTTTATACAATCCTGCCCCACATGTGCCATGTGTTTACCCTGTTACACCTAATCTGCATAGAATTAACACCCGAATTCGTCACTTGGCATTGCTGCTGAAACCCAACACAACGCGTCACACATCGATAAAAAAATAAATGCCGAGCTGCCAATCATCTCGTCACTTTGTTATGTGGAACAGTGCATTAATACAGACCAAAGCTCATGGCCCAGTTCATCTTCTAACATAGTTTTTCTTTCTGTAGCATTTATTAGTTATGAACTATGGTATAAATGCGATGTGACTGTTGTAACAGAATAATAACATTAGTTTTTTTTTTTTTTTTTTTTCTGAAAAAAAAAGGCTGTCTTCTATGGACACCAATCAATTTGCCTAGGAACAGCATTCGACCAGATCTGCCGTGAAGAGTGTGTGTGTAGAGCAGCAGACGGTTGTGATTCTGAAGCCTGTACTATATGTATTCATAAATTTTCCTTCTTTTCCCAGGCAACTAAAAATAATAATAATTAAAAAAAATAATAAATCTACAAACCTGGTCTTGAAATCAGTTTGCTCCAGATGCCCTGGCTACTGGTTTGTCTACTGCCCATACATGTAATAATGCATGAACACGCAGAAAGATTTAATAACCCTCTCAGCTACGTACTTATTACAGCTTCCAACAGTCAATTCACATGATCACCCAGTTGCAGCCATAACACCCCGCACTAGGTTTTATAAACGAATATGACCACTGTAAGTGAGTCACTCACGTCCTTGTACAATTCTAAGATGTGCAGAATGAATAGACGGCTCTGAAATGATCGGTATGAGAATCTGAAACCATCACACATCCCCTGTGACAAAAATCCCCATCACAGGCTCCTAATGATGCGTGAATCAGCGCAAATCAGCCCGCAGCATCGTCCTAAAGTAGAGGAATGTGCTCGTTGCGGGAAAATCAATGATCCGCAGGATCTATTAATAGTCGCTCTTATTTCTGAAACATATACGCTTTCTAATGTATTGGCAGCATAGCAATGGTGACACCAGAATGTTTGTCATAAGATGTGTGTTCATGAAGGTCCTATACCTCCAGGTGATGATCCTCCACCAGTGCTGTACTCCAGAGCCTTGGAGTGGGGCCGCTGGTGCCCGAAGTAATGCGTCAGCAAAGTCTTCCTCAATGCATTACCCTACGTGGAAGAGAGATAAGGCAGATCAATGTCAGCCGCGATATTTACACCAATAAACAAAGCACAAACACAAACACAAGTCCTGTACAGTATTACACGAGTAAAACCCTCGCTTTATGTTCAAATCGTTTCGGCTTCTAATGGAACATTTAAAAGGTAGACGATATGATTGCATTGGGTACTGCTTCCCTTCTTCTTCATCCCTACCAAACGAATAAATGTAAATAAATGCAGAAATTGATTTTCTTCACATAACACATGGCACTGGTGTATGGTGTGAAGAAGTATTCTTAGCTATTTGAGAAGCAGATCTGTTCCAGAATCGTACCCACAGCCTGAGCATATTCTCTGAGCTCTCTGGCTTTAAGTCGTACCGCGTGGCCAAACTGTTAGCGCATGCTGTGCATTCTGCTGAGCTGAATTAAAACAGATGATTATAATGTGACCATAACAGAGAGGGGCAACAAATTCTAGACTTTCCAAGAAACAGGCCTTAATGTTCTACCCTAAATCGCTAGTGCCCTAAGCAAGGCTCTTAATTTTCATACACAATTAATACTTTCTAACATGCACCTTTTATACTGTATGTGATCAAAAGCATAAAAAAATGTAACTAAATAATAAATTTTTTTTAAATAAAAATCAGATTTTTTTTTAAACCACATCCAGAGGTGGTTTGAAATCAGATTCCTAAATGTGTCTGTCTGGTTGCTCTACCTGTATGGAAATGGAGAACAAGTCTCTCAAAATGACCACTGAAAAAAATTAAATAAAATAATTAAATAATAATAAAAAAATAATAATAAAAAATAAAATAAAATAAAAAAATATATATATAAAAAATAAAATAAATATATATATATATATATATATTTTATATATTTTAAGGATATATATATATATTTTTTTTTTTTAACTTTATTAAAAATGTATAAACAATTTGATAAACGTATTGAAAGGAAAAAAAAAAAAAAATCACTCCACAGTTTAACAACTATTTTTTTTTGTTTGTTTTTTTCCGCCATCTGTAGCAGATCCTCTGATGTGGCCAATTAAATGGATTATGTATATGATTTTCCTGACAGGTTTTTGTATTTTTTTATATATTTATCTTTTCTGTTTTTATTAGATAAGCAATATGGCTCATGCTAAAATATAAAGTATGTTTAAAGACAACTGAACTGATGAGCATGCGTTCAAAACAGATCGCTTGTCTCTCATAGCATGTGGTGTTTGTCAAAAGTGGTACCATGAAGTGCCACTATGGGAGAACAACAACAACAACAAATCACATAACCACTTCAAACCACTCACTCGCACATCGTCTACAACTGCTTTAGCTGGTATACAGGGTTGCGGAGGGCGACTTGGGGAATGAGGCGCGGTACACCCTGGATGGAGTGCCAATCCATCACACTCACTCACTCACTCACATACTATGGGCAATTTGGGAAGGCCAGTTAGCTTAATCTGCATATCTCTGGACTGAGGGAGGAAACCAGAGCACTAGAGGAAACTCGCCAAGCACGGGGAGAACATGCACTTCAAACCAATGTACTTTATTTATAGGTCTGGCATGACCAATAGTGCGTGAGCATGTAAAGCATGTCTCGTTCCCATTTGGTCATGATATTTGCTTATCTGAATGAAATCTTGGTTCATTTATTCCGATCTTTGGTAGTCCAGACAGGTTTGAGCTGACTACTTCCTGTTCACATTCCAGATCCTTTCCTGTTCAGTCATTCAGCTGGGTGCATTTTTTATTTTTTTTCCCACGATACTTCGTATTGCTGCTAGCTTATAAAGCAAAAAAATATCTTAATGTAAAGGAGGATCCGATATCGCCGGGCCAAAATTGTAAACGCTGTTACACAAACCATGCGGAGGCTGAATGCCTACAGAAACATGAGTTTTTATTACTTCACATGAAAATTTTTTGAAGTTTGATTTTCTGTCCTTATACAGAACTCTATTTGTGTGTCGATCAATCTATCCGTGTGTCTGTCTGTCTATGCATCCCGTTATAAGCATATTCATGTAAGAGAGCTTTTTACATAACTCATATAAACTGTCATAACTGTACCAATTATACTGCAAGTACAAGAAAAGCTTCGGGCAAACAGAAGGATGAGAGTGCACAAAGAAGAGCGACGGATGCCTGCCACTTATTTCTGCTTCCCTGAGGGAGAGGTGACAAAACGTGCCGATGAAAAAAAAAAAAAAAAAAAGAGAGCGAACGAGTCAGGTGGGGGAGGTGAAGCGGCATTGAGAGAGTGGGAGGGAGAGAGAGAGAAAGAAAGAGAGAGAAAGTTACATAACACCTGGTGGTGACTTGCTGGGAGACCATGAGGAAGGCAGGCAAAAAAAAAAACAAAAAAAAAAAAGCAGGGAGGTATTGATCCCCCCCCTCCCCCCCCTCCCCCCCCTCTCCTTTACATCCTCAAATCTCTCTCTCACTCACAATTTTCTCTCCTCTGTTGGTTTAGTTGACTGCTTTAGACTTGTTCCTGTGTATTCACAGTTATGTAATGGCAGGTAGAGCGGTGAGGGTCTGGCGATTAGTGGTCTATAGAGGAGACCGGAAAAGAGAGACCTTTTCAGGAGACAGCCAGCATGACGTTATGATGCAGACCAGCGAGTTGGACCCTGTTAAATTTGTATCCCGTATGAAGAGAGGGACCCTAAACACTATGCAAATTTACACACATCAGAAATAGATGCAGCAAAAGCCTGTGAAGTTGCAAAGCAGCATGTCGTTTTTTTTCCTCTCTCTCTCTCTCTCTCCAACAAGCACATGCCACTGATGTTCCCCGAGTGTCTCAGTAAACACCGAGTCTCATCAGCAGTCTGTACAGACACGTGTCTGCTTCCACTGTCTGGGAGAATCCAGACGCACACGTGCACTTGTGCGCACGCAGACAGAGACACAGACGCACAGAATCACGGACGCGAGTGTACCCGCATATAAACATAACCCTCACTGGGGTAACACACCTTTCCTGTGCTGGTTTACACTGACTTTTCATTTGCACCCGATTGAATCTTTTAACTAGCAAAAGCAAATAATAGATGAAGTTTGGTGAAGTGAATTTCCAGATGCTGCAGTCTCTCCTGCTCTCCTGCAGAAGGCTTAAGGTGAAAAGAGAAAGAGGGAGGGGAAAAAAAAAAGAAAGAGAAAAATGGAGATAAAGGTAGCCGTGCCAGCCTGACTCATCTGTCTGGTGCTGCATGGAGGGAAGAAAAAAAAACCCTCAACTCAGGTAAAGTGAGGACAGAGAGAGTGAGAGAGAGAGAGAGAGAGAGAGAGAGAGAGAGAGAGAAGGAGAGAGAGAAAGATAGCCAATAGACTGAGAGAGGCTTGGGTGTTAAGATGTGCGTGGGCACGCCACACTGCGGCTAGCCTGGCTGAGCCTCAGACAACACTGCCCAATCCTACACACCCTGCGATCTGTAAACACCTGAGAGATGAATATATAGAGAGAAGCACGTAGAGAGGCAGCTGGTGCGCTGAACCGGTCGAGAACAGTCTGGGGTCAACACTAATCCCTTACGGCAAAGCCTGGTGTTACAGAGAATTAGAAATTATAGCCTCCATGACCTCGGCTACAGCTCAGGGACAGATATGAAGACAGAAAGCAGTCAACCTTACACACTTAATCCATTAATAACAGTTGAGACATTTTAAATGTCAGAAGGTACCGATAGAGTTCCGAATTAGTCACGTTTTGAGTCCACTTTCACCTCCTCGGATCTCACGCAGAATACATGGCATAAGATGCGGGTTTTGCTCCCTTGCTTTCTCTGAAATTAATTACTCATTGTACATTGTACAATAATTCAAAACACAGTGCTTCCATCTATATGCTATGCTATAAGCTTTTAAACTGTATTTAAAAGAATATTACAATCCCTTTTCCCCCCTCATCACGACATATTCTTCAACCTACTGTCGGGAGATTGATCCCATCTCTGTCCAGAAACCAAAAGAGCAAAACTAGTGGGAGGGATGACAGACTCTTTCTCCAGTCAATCATAAAGACACCAGCCAATTGTAGGTGTCTCTGAGCTCCTATGTGTGGAAGAAAGTAAACAGTGCTTTCCCTCCCAGGGAAAAAAGTAGCATAACAAAAGTTGGAAAGCATGACATGAGTAGAATAAAACTAAGCCTAATACAAAAGAGTCTTGAAAACTTTGACATTTCAAGATAGTTTAAAATACAGAAATATATAAACAGATAAGCATCGCTTTACAATACAATCTGTGAAATAGGACATCATGCTACTTGGATATTAAGCTTTATCATACCACCGATCAGCCACAACATTATCACCACCACAATCTAAATTGAATAACATTATCAATTATATACTAGTAAACTGATCACAGGCATTCGAGGCTCACCCGTGCCTTCAAAGCAGCCTGTCTGGTCCGATCTAATAGAAAAGCCAATGTAGCACAAACCGCAAAAAACGCAATGCCTTGCCATGATTGAAAGGCACCAGAACACCCAGTGCACCACATCCCGCTGAGCACAGGAACCAGCAAGGAAAATCCCAAGGATGCCAACACATGAGATCTGCTGCCTACATCCTGGTGCCAGACACCAGAACACACACCCCTGTAGGGCATCAAAACCTCGCTGGAAAGTATGTTAATGGTTTCAAATGACACTCTAATGGGTCCTGTTGTTTCAGTTCCAAATCCATACGTCTCCTTTGTCTCTTGCTGGTCTTAATCACTAGCACTGGTTTTGACACAATCTGAAGCCATGATGTAATTCACAGTAAGTTTTCAGTAATAATAAAAAGAAATAACAGCGATAATATACAATCTGTTTCTATAATGAGACTTGAGATACATGTGAGGCGGAGCGTGGGGGAAGCTCTTGCGATCACTTTGTCTGGTCATGTTCGCTACACTTGTGTCTCCATTTGGGATTTCGAAACTCTATTATAACATTGTGGAACCACAAACGTGTATCCAGTATGTGGTCCGAACAGATGCATTATGCGGCACATTGTGTTCTGACAGTTCTGACAACTGCCAGATAAACGGAAATATGTTTGTCTGTTGCACGTATTTCAATGAACGTTTTAGCGTCTGGTTTCCATCTGATAGAGTGAAAAGGCAGAAAATCGCATTAAAATTTTTCATTTCAAGTATGAAGAAGGAGCATCGCAGACCTTTTAACACCTTTTTATGTACTTAATTGATTACACTTACAGTATGTCCATTTCACTCAGACATGTAACTATGCAATAACTTGGTCAAATCCTGACATTTACTGTGTGAAGAAAACACTTAGACAGGTTTTAGGACATCTAAGCCTGTCTGGGCAACATCAAAAGGTAATCAAAAACATTTTGACTCCAACTTTTTGGCTGTTTTAGCAGCTAGAATTCAGCTACAGCAACAACTGAGGGTTTTTCAAACGCCACACATACTGTCCTGTATGTGTATAGATCTGTCAAATACAGACTGATCCAGATCTCTAATCAGACCATCACCTGATTCACATGCAAACTTGCGTCTATCCTTCTGTCTTCATAGTGCTATCCTGACATGGTTATGCAGGTTTCTCCTCTACGACACCAGGAGGATCGGACTATTTTTACCCACAGAGGCCAATCAGGAGTTTGCTCAGTCATTTGTCAACTCAAATTTGAAGTACTCTGACTCACTCCCGGCTGGTCTGTCACTCCGTTATGTCTGACAAGTCATCCAGAATGCAGCTGCAAGTTTTCAATCTCCTCAAGTTCTCCCACATCACCAATTGCTGTGTTCCTGCCAGTGGCTTCCTGTAGTAGCGATTGTCAGGTTTAAAACACTGACGCTGGTCAAAAACAGTCTGGTCCCCAATCTGTAAAGGCAGTGACCAAACCCTTATGTTCCATCACAACCCATCATAATACAAAGAAGACCTGAAACCAGAATGTTCTCTGTACTGGTACCCAGGTGGTGAGATGAACTTCCTCTGGCTGTCTGAACAGCTGAGTCACTGTCTGTCATCAGATGAAGACTAAAGACCCACCTGTTCACTAAGCATTGCACACTAATTAAAAAATCCCTTCACTTGTGTTTTATTTGCTGCACTTACTCCTCTCTAACACGACTTTCTTAACCCACAGTATTCTTCTCCTGAAACCTATTTGTACTAGCATAATGGTATGAAAACTACAAATTGAACCAATATATTGCTCTAGATAAAACGCATCGTAAATATAATCGTAACTCTGGCACAGCGACTCGGGGGGTGGGGGGTAGGGGGAAGAGTCTTTTTCCAGACTGCCACACATTAGCAAAATATAACCATTACTAAACCGACTATATTTAATATATGAAAAAGCATGCAGATAAATAAGTGCGCCTTCTCAGAAGCCTCTGAACAGATGTCCGCTGTGCATCAGTGCTAAACATGTGAGTATCCGAGTACCTCATGCATCGGCCAATTAACTGGCACGTTGCTTAACAACATCCTTCCATGCTACCGAGATCTGCTCCAGCGCCCCCAACAACCCATAGCACATCTAATAAGTTGTATTACAGCATGAGCCTTTACAAGGTTTGCGCCAAAAAAAATAATATATAAAAATTGGGCTGTAAACTGCTGCACTAAAACACGTCTAAACCAAAGAGAGTGTATTATGCTAACATGGCATTAGATTAGATTAGATTGCCTTTATTGTGATTCTATAGTATACAAATGAATTAGAAATGCTACTCTGTGGTGCAAACAATGATTGGGAGAAAAAAAGCAGAGACGGTACAAGCGACCTCGAACAAAAAATAGAACACAGAACAGATTAAATAATATATATTTAACATCATGAAGTATGGATGTGTGTGCAGCACGAGTAGATGTGTCTCTTATTGTGTCTCTACATCTGCCGGTGCGCATCTTGGCCGACCTGTTGCGCTTGCCAGGGGCAACAGTTCAAAGAGGTGGCAATCAGGGAGGGAGGAGTCTTTAATGACGTTGGTCCTCCAGAGAGGGTAGTGGGCTGCCTATGACTTACTCGACTGTCTGTAGTACTCTCATTTGCAGCACACTAGCTTGCATACCACACTGTCATACAGTTGGATAGCAGGCTCTCTACAGTTGCCTGGTACAATGCCACCCACAGTTTCCTTTCAATCAGTACGTTTACATGATGTGTTAGTCCGACTTATTGTGTTAGTCTGACTAAAATATGACTTTTTGGATGTTTCCCAGAACAATTGACCCTAAAAGTCTGAAAGATTTTTGATTAGTGAGAACACAAACTTCCAGGCTTGGGAACTGTGCCCGAGTACACAAAGGTGCAGGGTATGGCGTACATAGGAACAGTTCAATCCATATAAGACAGCTACCTGAACATGGACGTGAACCACTGCTTAGAACATAAGGGCAGTGCCATCTGTCTTGCCCGAAATCTGTGTGCACATAGCATGAATCTTTTTCCTCTGACCTACACATTTGGAGATGATAAAGTAGGAACGCACATTATTAACATAATATCAGGCATAGTGCGAAGACCGGCTTCCTCATTCTGCTTAATGCTGGATTGGAACCCGACTAGGTGCTTTTTGCCACCTGCTGTAGGAGAATACCAGAGTATGAACAAAAAAAATTGTAAACACAGGCCAGTGGGAGGAATTGTTCCTGGCCATGGTACAAATCAATCGTGCCTAATGTGAAAATGCCCTTAACATGCATGTAAACATGTTAGCCTAGCAAAATAGCACCAAATTGAACTTAAACTCAGACTAGATTACACCCAGAAAATGCAGATGTGAGTTGACCTACTCTTGTATGTATATCTCGATTGGACAAAGAAATTGATCTGGGCACATGCTCCACAGTTCTGAAAGTTAAAAAAAAAAAAAAACACGAAAGCGTGCATTTCATTGGTACAAAAAGTACAGCAGGTCAAAAAAGAAGTTCATCTTTCCACCCCTCAACGTGATGATGCCAGTTTGCTGCCAGCAAACTTGGTTGTTGATTGTTAAGTCTGTGATGCAATAAGTTAACTAGGAAAAAGTCCAATACTAAAATTCTCCCGTGCTTATATTATAAGCTGAGACAGTGTTGAATATCCTGAGCATTCTCAAATTCTTTCCGCAATCTTTGCTGTGCCCTCTGTGGTATTCGCTGACCAGGAGAGGTCTTTGGATAATAAGACCACTAGAAACCTAAAAGGTCTGCACCCACAGACAACACATTCCCCGTTTTTTGGTATTCAGTGTCAAAATGTTAACACCACCACTCTAACAATCTCTAAATCTCATCCCTATATGCCAAGTCTACTCCAAAATCTTCTCCGGTAATGATCAGCCAACAGTTTCATCTTTTATCAGAATAGTGTGGGATAGTGTGCAGTCATAGTCATACAGTATATAATGAGTATAAAGTGGACTCAGAACACAACCTTGGGGTACACCAATGCTTACTGCAATAGAGAAAAGATATGAGGGACAATTTTAATTCTCTGTGGGCAGGGGAAAGTCTTTTTGATCCATGTGCAGATGGAGATGAAGAGGTCTACATTGTGTCATTTGATGATTAAGATGTCCAATATGATGGAGAGCATACTTACAGAGTTTCTTGATGTTTTAGATTGTTCGGTACCATGTGGGTTATGATGGTGATAGTGTTTTTAGTAGATTTATTTACTCTGTAAGCAAACTGAAAGGGTTCGAGTGTGGGATAGAGGCTAGATTTTATGTGATACAGGACTAGTTGATTAAAGCTCTCCATGACCTCTGAGGTAAGTGCATTTGGTCTGTAATCAGGGAGACTGGCATTTTGACCATTATTATAGTGGCTTATATAATTATTAAAATAGTGGCTGACTTGAAGTACAATGGCAAAGTGGCTCATGACAAGGAGCCCCCTGCAAGCTGGTCAACACAAGCCTTGAGCATTTTGCTCAGCATTCCATCATAAATTTACTGACCTGAGAACATGCCATACAGTACATCCTGGTCTGTAGTATGAATGAGAGTTGGAAGCAGATGGGACAGAAAAGGCAGTGAGTCTGTCACAAGCTTATTGCCCTTAAACCATGCAAAGAAATAGTTCAGCATTTCAATGTTAGCGTTTACTGTGTTGTTGGTGCTACTTTTGTAGTTAGTTATATGCTTAGCCCTTGAGCCTAGTTATCTGAGTAGAGTGAAGAGATCAGACTGACATTTCTGAAAATCTACTTAATGCTGATGATACTCACCAATTACTCATCTTCTATACCGCTTTATCCTGTATTCAGGGTCGCGGGGACCTGGAGCTTATCCCAGGAGGCTTAGGGCACGAAGCAGGGTACCACCATGGACAGGGTCCAAGCCAATCCATTGCAGGGCACACACACACACGCACACACAATGGGCAATTTGGGAATGCCAATTAGCCTAATCTGCAGGTCTTTGGACTGTGGGAGAAAATCAGAGTATCCGGAGGAAACCCACCAAGCATGGGGAGAACATGCAAACTCCATCCACAAGACCAAGACCCTGGCAGTGCAAGACGACAGTGCTAACCACTACACCACCATGCCACCGCTGAGGATAATATACAGAAAAATGTTTAATGTTGCATGCTTGCTTTTGTTGTAGTGAAACAGACTTATGGAAGAAAATCAATAAATTTCTAAACCCCATAGACCTGTCTAGGCATGAAGGTGACAGCAACACTTCTTACATAAAACAAACAGTAAAACGAAATGAAAAAGGACATGTGTAACAAAGCAAGAAAGAGTAAGAGGGTATTGGTTGTCTGTACAGAAAAAACAATCCGGGCTTAGCATTAAAATCACCCTTTCCATCTCTCTTCTCTTTCCTTTTACCCTAAAGCCGGAGTAGGTTCATGTCTTTATTTGACCTCCTGTGAGTATTCATTCCATTCACTGGCCTGTCTGTTCTCGTACAGAAAAAAATCCAGCAATGCAAGAATAGCTGCCTTCATAACCAGTGCCAGCAGCAGGAAACAAATTAAGCTTGCATGTGAGAGCAATCTGCAGTCCTGTTGATTTTTTAAACTTGTCCAAGACAAACAGCAGTTGAGCGAAAACAACCTCTCTGACCCAGGTCTATTTCAGAAGCCGCACATGTGACCGGATAACATGGTTAAGGAGCTCGGAGGAAGGCCTGAGTGTAAAATGAGCCCTCGTTCACATCCATAAACACCACCAACATGCAGCGCGGACACAAGTGAACCCACAATATACAATAATAATAGTGTAGGAGAACAAAATCGATGTCCACTGAAATAATAATGTACATGGCTTTACATCAGAAACTCAAACTCAAGGCTCAAGAATTTATTTTTTGCCATTTGTACATACTGTATACCGACAGGACGGATGCATTCAGATTTTTACGCGCAGAAGCTTTCTAACGCAAGAAAGACGAGAAAAGTAAAATAAATACCAAAACTATACACACTATGAACATTATCCAGTATCCATGATAACATATCTACTATATATTTTAAATATGATCCCCACATTATAGAACTATCGCAATTCTTCAGTTTTTAAATTGTATTTTTTTTTTCCTCAAAGACTTGATTGCAGATTTTATATAAAAAAAATTTAAACTTAGTATTGCACTTAGACACTAGACTTGGCCTTAGTTTTTTTTATATATATAGTTTCTATCACCACCTTCCTGTCCTGTACAAAACCCAAAATAATGTGAAGTCTAAGTGTCCCTGAATTTAAAGACTTAACACTTTGCGCTTTCAGAGGTCAGCAAATGTCCCCTGCTCCCATTTGTCCTCAGGAATACACAGGAGAGCTGTGTGGCGAGTAAGTGCTTGACTAATAATGGTGCATTAATACTCCAGCCAAAGTCGTCCAGCATGTCAGTACATCCTGCTCTATAGCCTTTATTTCATAAACGCGAGTGTACATCACAGGGACACGCCCATCGTTTCAATTTTTTGCTGTCCTTAGTTTAAGCTATTACCGAATACTCAGCCAATGCACAATTTTTCACTGTGATATCTTGAATCGCTGATGTAGATGTGTTGCTGGTGTTACTTTCTCTAAACTAATGATAAGCATATAATAAAATATATGATAACTAAGCATAAAGATAACTGGGTTGGGTTAAGACCATTTGTAAATTCAGATTCAAATCAAACAAAAAAAATAATAATCCAGAGGCATCATACCCTCAGTCAGATACCTGAAATTACAGTAAGTACACTCTCGCTCTCCCTCACACAGAGAAGGGCTTGGATCTCTGCACCACCTTAATTGCTGCATTTATCGCAAGCTAAGGGAAATATTTTTCATCTTCAGCATAAAGAGTAAAGTCACCTGCTGAAGTGAAGGCAGTTAGTATTAGTCACTCACTACAAGAATAACATTTATGACACTGGGGAGTCTATTTTTCACTTGTTTTTCCATAATGAGATAAAAACTTAAATGGCCAAAATGTTACCAAAATGAAACAAAGCCATAGTGTGAATTACAAACAACCTATTATTATTACCACGAAGAGTGGCACTGCAAATAAAGCGTTTCTTCTCAAATCCTATCCAAACACCTCCTGGACGGTTGGACACATTTCAAGCTCTTTCATATTCGTAGGTTTCCCGGATTTTCTTCAATTCAGACCACAGGATTTTAAAATAGTTGAAATTTGTAGAGTGAGAAGGCCAAGAAATTGATTTTGTTCTTAAAAAGTCTGGCAGAGACAACCAGGATTCGGGTGAAATATCTTGGCAGCAGAATACATCGGTCCAAGAGCTGCTGGACCATCAGCCACAACACAACGCACCATAATTTATTGTGGGTGTCAGATTACTTTTACAGTGAATGATCATGTCTCGTATATAACCACAGAGATTTCCACTTCCGAGGGAACAACAGACGCATCATATAGCGCATCGTAACGCCCTGATTGTGATGAGTGGCAAGATGTTTTAAATGATCGTAATTAACATACATACTGTAGCTAGGAACAAAATCTGCCATTCTGTCTGGGTCGGAGGCATGGCATTACTCTTGTTCCCTGTCAATCAAAGTGACGCTAGTCTATCTAGTGTGTTCAGGTGCCCTGTGAGGTGACACGAGCAGCTGCTCAAAAAGATGCAGCGGCTGGCTTCACAAGCCTTCATCATCCCTGGTTTGCAAGCATTATTTGATAGCTCAGACATTAGCATGCAAGGAGTGTCGTACTCAATTACAGCAAACACCTGCATTTTCGTGAGCTCTTGAATGGACAGAAACTAAATGGTTATTATGTTTAACATACTGTTAAACACCTGATCATCTGGAACATAACAACACAAAACAATAAGCTCGATATTGTGTAGGTTCCCCTTGTGCCTGCTGTGACAGACCTGGCCCCTCTGGGAATGAATCCACGAGACCTCTGGGTTGGGGGTGATGTAGTGTCTGGCACCAGGACATTAGCAGCGAGTGCTTTTGGGTGCCGCGGGTTGAACAGTGAGGCATTTGTGGATCGGACTTGTTTGTCCGGTGCATCTCATGGATGCTTGATCAGATTGAGATCTGGGGAATTTGGAAGCCGGCACAAGAACCATGAACTCTTTGCCTGCGTGACAGCCTGTGATGCCCTGAGTGTATTGATACCTTTGGACCCAGCATTGGCTTTCCTCAGCTATTTGTGCTGTATTGAGTCTTCTGTAGAGCTGGCCCTGGGTCCCTAAATGAATAAATGAGCCATGGATGCTCATGATCCCGTCACCAGCTTACTGGTATATAATTGATAATCAATACCCTTTAAGTCACCTGGTGATGGTGTTCGTGTCGTGTCTGATCGGTATAAATGCATCCATTCTCTAATTAGATTATGCTTTTGAGACAAGAAAATATTTATGTTTCAAAATGAAAATCGTAATTATAACGTATATTTATATACCGCGGCTTCTTTACTGAAGCAATGAAAATATGCCTAACCGATCCGGCCTCGGTCTTCTTCAGTGTCTTGTCTACATTCTCAATCAACTACTTCTATGAGAAAGACATTTGGAGTCAGTCATTATATCAAAAACCAATTAACACCAGACACTTTGTGATGCATCTTAAATACTCATGCAGCAGATGTACAGCCATTTTATTCTCTGTGAGTCAGTCATTTGCTCTGTTGGTTTTGTTTTCCCTTTTGTCTCAGATTTAAAACCATGACTGCACTTTATGGACATTTCTCACACCGGACATTTATAGTCCATTTATGGACATTATACATTTGTACATTCATGCATATTTGCACTCACCCTGGACACTTCTAGACATTTATACTTCATTTCATTTTGCACACTTCTGGACATTTCATTTTGCATACTTTCTGGATATTTATATTTATTTAATTGTGCACACTTTTGCACATTTCCCATATTTTGCATATTTGTACAGCCATTATTGTGTATACTTTGTACAGCTAGGTTTAAAAAAAATAAATAAATTATATCCCATATTTTAGATTTCGCTCTTTTTCTCTGCAGCTTTTCTATATTTTAGAAAGAAGGTTTGTATATTTTATTATTTATTCCATTCTTTAATTTATTTCTATTGATAATTTAGATTTTAAAAAGTCACGAGCAGTCGTATAAGCATTTCACTGCATATCGTACTGTGTATGTGACAAATGAAAATTTGAATTTGATTCGAATTTGACCCTTTTATTTCCTCTATGTCGTGAACTTTATTATGCA
This sequence comes from Clarias platycephalus, assembly GCA_030068275.1. Taxonomy (NCBI): domain Eukaryota; kingdom Metazoa; phylum Chordata; class Actinopteri; order Siluriformes; family Clariidae; genus Clarias; species Clarias platycephalus. Next base: position 13,283,280 of record JAQQZT010000038.1, on the reverse strand, counting down.
TATAAAGATTACAATGATGTCATGATGGTATGGGCTAATGCTGCAAAGTCTTTATAGGTTTTTATAAATGGATTTTTGTATATGCTGACATGCTTTTCAGCTCATCATGACTGTAGAGTCCATTTGGCACCTACAACCAGTTCATGATCAAACAATAGCCGCTGAGGTCACAGTTTATCCCAATGTAATATGGACATTACCTGAAACCACTGAGTAGTACTTGCTTTATTAAAAAATTTTTTAAACTTGATTTCACGAGTGTAAACATCTTAAATATATGGAAGTACTATATCATATATATATTTTCTTGCAGTACAATGCGTGAGCAGGCATGTACGCCTGTGTGTTTGCATGTGTCTGAGGGTTTAGCAGTGTGACATTGGTAATCTGTAAAGCTGCTTTGCCTGAGTGCAGTGGTGTGAATCTTGCTATTCAGAGAAAAATTAAGAGAGAGAGAGGGAGATAGAGAGAAAGAGAGAGAGAGAGAGAGAGAGAGAGAGAGAGAGAGAGAGAGAGAGAGAGAGAGAGGGAGAGAGGACAGGGTGTTATATAACAAGCTTTTCTTTCCTTTGTCAAAAAAGGAGACATCTATTTACACACACATGACACAAACCACATGGTAACGTGACACAGTTCACCCATAGGGCATGATGGGCTCGACAGACCTGTGGGACACACACACACACACACACACACACACACACACATCTACCACATCACCTGAACACACACATTGTTGTTTTTTAATAAGTACCAATTATAGGAAGCACATGTAAGCTGGGGGAAAGAAAAAAATAAAATAGACAAACAAACTAAAAAACACAACCCGCAGTAAGAACACCTTGTGAATGCTTCGGGAAACTGATGGAAACTGGATGTGTGACAGGTTTTCACAGGTACATGCTGAAACTCTCCACCTCTCACTAGAGCTGCCTGGGTTACCATCATTCGGATAAGCAACTGTTACTTTTGAATGTATTTGTAACCGCAGTTTTAATAAGGGTCTGCTTTAATTCAAATTCTAGAATAAGGACGTGTGTCTACTTTTGCCGCATTTCATTGCCTTCTGTTCATCTATGGCATCCATGATATGGTGTACATAGCAATTCCATCAACCTGGGTCAGGCACAAGGAGTAAAAATAAATAAATAAATAAAAAAATAAAAAAAGGAAGTCATGTGGGATCTGACCAAGTGTGTAAATACTGTAGTAATACGTCCCACCTATAATGGGATTTGACTAACTGTGTGTGGGTGGGCAGGTGTGTCTGATTGGAAGGATACAGAACCTGAAAATACTTAATGAACAGAATAAACGGCTTTGTTTTTCCATTTGTCAGGTTTCATAAAAAAAAAAATTTATAATTTTTTTTAAAATGCCACTTATTCTGTTCATAAAGCATTTTCAGATTCTGTATCCTTTCAATCATATAGTATAGCTGGATTAGTTAATGGACTTTCTTGGTCTTTACCTCTGGAAAAAAATGGCTAAAAGCAGGAAATTCTTGGTTTTATATATTACACATATACTGTATATAAATAAAAGGTATTGCATGAAGAAATAATTCTTCTATTTATCCTTATTTTCCTTTTTGTCATTATTTAAAATAAATCGGTCAGTGTATATATATA
>JAQQZT010000038.1:13243926-13256361 GCA_030068275.1 Clarias platycephalus | reverse complement strand
ACTGAAAAATACACAAATGTCAGGACATGTCAGAATCTCTTCAGGGCTCCAAAACACCCTCAGACTCCTAAGGGTTAAAAGGAGGAGTCATCAATTCTACACTTTTTTTGTCAAATACTGCAAGAATGTGTGTCCGGCGTTCGTCCACAGCCCTGATTATGTAAAAAGGCAAACAAGTGCAAGAAGTGCCACAGACCAAGCCTCACAACAAATCAGTAATAGGGGCGGTCATGGTCAATGATGTACTGTAGTACTGTATCTTTAAAATGGTTAAATTAATTAAATAAAAACTCTGGGAACCCTTTTAAAAATGACATTAAAAACGCATACAAATAAACGAAATTAAGACTATGAAGGATATTTTTTCTCTTGCCTGGTTCTTGCGATAGTCCTGTTGCGAGTGGCGCAGTATCCTGTAGCAGAGCTGCAGCATGTACTTAAAGTGGGCATTGCGTTGATCACCAAGATCCTCCAGTTTCAGCATGGGTCCTTCTTCACTATCTGCAAACGTCGCTTTTAGAATGCCAAAGATCTGACGAAGCGCACACACACACACAAACACGCGTCATGTAGGAAATCATAAGTGGCTTAATTACTGTGTTGGATCTGGATGATAACACACGCATGTCGCAGTGATGTCTGTATGAGTATATTAAGGTGACGCAGAGTGACTGTGGGGATATGGATGTGCACCTGTGCCAAAATGTTCTGTTCTCTCATGAGCTTCTGTCTTTCTCTGTTGGGATTGGATATGACCACTGATAGCACATCCTGTCCATTATTGGGCAGCTCGCATACAAAGAAGATCAAATCTTCCAGCAGTTTGGTGACAAACCTGAATAACACAGAATATAAGCTGTAACTTTATGCAACATTGAGGGCAAACATGCAAAATTTAAAAATTCTCCTATAAACACATATCTAGAGTATAAGAGGTCATACAACTGTACATTTCTATTAGTTTAATATCTACTTGTCTTTATCTACCAGTTGACAATTCCCCACAGCGCTGATTAGTGGCTGTACAAGGTCAAGTGTCAGATATAGCCCTTACTGTAAAGCTGTACATTTGATGCATACCTGCGGTCATTCTGAACGATCTGGCACTTCTCCAGCTTGCGTACAAATGCCTCGAGAACTTTGTTGGCATCGTTGGCAAAGTCCAGGTCTCTCACCTCAGACAGAGGTACAGAAATAATCGCAAAAGCCTCCTTATCCTCCTTGATGGGACACGTACCAATCTGCAAGGGCAGTCCACAAACAAAAACTGTTGCACTTCCTAGAGTCTACATGATATATGTGATTTCTGACATAAGCCATAATTAAAACCGTCCCGGCAAAGGTTGTGGTATTAACCTCCCACTAACACCTTTTATTCTGACTTATTGGTGCACACCTTGAGCATAACCGGTCTCTCCTCCTCGGAATCGATGGCGATGTTACTGCTGGTTACCCAAGTGTTGGTGCACAGGTTCCTCAGCCTGACATAAGAGTTCCTAAAGCAGCAATATTTTAGAAATAGTTTCAGTGAGTAAAACAGGTCAGTCTATGCTGACAGGTTGAGCATGGAAGTAAAAATAAAAGCTTATGGCAGAGCTGTTGCTGCTATAAGAATTCATCGCGATATACACTGTTGTGTGTGCATTAGGAAGTCAAACCTAGGGACCAGGCAATCGGCTCGCTGTAGTGTGGTGGCATCCAGTTCAAAAAGAGATGCAATGTCATTGCCATGTGGAACAGAAACTAGGATGTAAGTTATCTTCTCCGAGTGACGCTTCTTCTTAGAGAACACCAAGTCAGTCTCAGCCTGGGGGAAAAGAACAGACAACGTTTGGGGAGACTCTTTAAGGTGATTAATATTAAACACCCAGATTCAGCTAACACGTGGAGCGTGAAAGACATCTACTGGAATCTAAACAAGCTCAGGAAAAAAGCAAAAAAGGACAAATGGGTAAGAGACTTAACTATCCCCAAAAACTATGTCAAAAGAAATTCCCCACAATCAGTGAGAATTACACTACCAGTCAAAAGTTTGGACACACCTTCTAATTCCATGTTATTTCGAACAGGAAATATCTTTCTACACTGTAAAACAATGGTGAATGCATCCAAAATGTGCAATAATCTCCTTTGAACAATATTGAGATGTCTCCTTATGCCCTATAAAGGCTTCATAACCGCTCTAATCTGAGGTGCTGTAAACTGGTGATTTTTGAGGCTGGTAATTATAAATGAACAACTCTGCGGTAGAGGCAAGTTTTGGTCCTACTTTCCTGGACTGATCTTCATGAGAGCCAGTTTCATCATGGTGCTTGATGGGTTTTGCAAATGCACCAATACTGTTCTTGCAAGAACTATTCCAGAACTGCTAACATTCATGTTTTGAAAAAAAAAAAAAATACAGTATTGTTCTAGAATGCGGAAAATAAATTTAAACTTTTCACTGGTACTGTATTTCCATAATAGTTACAGTATGAAGGTCCTTAATCAAAGCTTTTATAAAAAAGAATCATACATGGAGAGGTATACTCATTGCATCAGCGGAAAAAAGCATGATGACGATGGCAGCTTTTTACACCCAATTTAGTCAGTGTTCATTTCCACCGCTCATCTAGGTATCCATCCATCATACACGGGAGTAGGAGTGTAAGCTGCTTGCACTTGATAGCAACCCTCGCTATTGGCTTATTGGCCTTTTGCAGACAAATGACTACCATGACGTCAGTTGAATGCCAGAAGCACTGTTAACTGACATTAGGTTACGACAATTTTAGTTGATAAATAAATAAATATTACCTGATGATTACCTAATTACCTAGCAGATTACCCAATGCTTTGTCACGCAGATAAGAGAGTAACCTAGCAACTGACAGCTTATTTTCTGCTGATTCATTTCATATAGACTATGCTGTGGTGAACTTATTCAAAAGTGAAATAAGTGTGCGAAAATGGATGTTGAAGGTTATAGGGATAATATGCCGAAGTTTGATGTGTTTCCATAACGTAATTACCTCAGAAGGAATACAAAACTTTCCTCCTGGATTTGGTGGCGTTAGCTAGTAATGGTGTTAGCTCATTTAGCTGCAAATGAGACGATGACATGTTGTGCTTTGTGCTTTATCAAATAAAATAATATGCGGGTAACATTAACTAATAGTGACAGTTCGAGCTTTCTAATTCATAGCTAATGGACTGTTCTAGGGTTAAATGGAAAATTACAAAAGTAGTGTGATATGTCCGATGTACAATCACTTGTTCAGCACACCAGCTAAGGCCCTTGGTCAGGGGTTAGAGTAGGACTTGGGACTCAGTCTTGCATTACAAGCAGGTTGAAACAACACCGTCAGTTCAGAAGCAATTAGCAATGACTTTGAAGTTACTAAGGAAACAATGTGCTGTTTTAGATAATATAAAATTAGCAGATGTATTTTCTTGCTGAAAGTGCTACCATGACTAGTTTTGTATTCGGGTTTTGTCAGTGGTACCCAAAAATGAATGTCCCTTTTGCCATCCAGAAGCTAGCAGGACCATGGCAGACAGACAGACGTCATGACGTCAAGTACGAAAGGTGAAGGCAGTAGTTAGCTTGCTAACAAATTCTAGCTATTTTAAATACAAAATATTACATCCCAGACTAACAGTTGCTAACTTTTTTACTTCATGTTTTAATTACATAATCATTAGCCTAATTTTAGCAGGCTTGCAAATAATCCTGGATGTTTTTTAATATGATTTAATACTTACTGTATAAGGCTTTGGTTAGCTCGGCTATTACTGCTCGGATTTACTGTATTAACACGGTACGGCAACATTGACATGACAAATTATTATTAAAAATAAATAAATAAATAAATAAATAAACTCAACATCAAATCCATTTTTGTTGTTTAAGGTTGCTATTTTTTCCTGAATGCAAAAACCGTTAAGTGTGTCACACTTCTACAACATTTACAAAATAAATAAACTTAATAAAATCCTACATAATCATACTAAAATACTTCAAAAGGCATCCTATTTTGCACAAACGTATAAAGATATTTAACATAGAAACATCAAGCATGGACAATATGTTAGAAAATCAGCATGTATGCTTTAGTTTGTTAGTGTTCCACAACATTCACTCACCCCCTGTTAGGAAACATTTGGAATATTCTGAATATTTGACTCACATTTTCAACAGGATGTTGCATCATCCGACTTTTCTGAAGATCGTGGGAAGAAGAAAAGTAAAGTTTTTACTTTTTTATATCTTTGCTTTTAATAATGTTCTGTTGATGACCTATGGGGCCACTTTAAAACTGTAACCATGTTTAAATACATTGCATTTATTAAATTTTTTATTTAATAATCGACAGGACATACTGTATATCTATTAGAAATGTCGTATTGTAATGCGCACAGTATTACAATCTAGACTTCATCCACAAAGGTAATGCTTTCATTCCTGAGTCTCTCTGCGGCTCTTTCTTTGTCTCCTTTTTCTACAGAGTGAGACACCATGTCTCCCACAAGGCATCCCAGATTCAGACATTATGTAAGGAGCCCACTCCATGCACAGGAATGAGTCAAGAGAGAGAGTAAGTCGGTGTTTGTTCGTGCACGTGTAAACGGAGTCAGCGGAAATGAATACCAGTGTAGCATAACTCTCATGAGGATGAAAGACGATTGTGTAAAATCCCCCAGAGTACTGGGAACAAGCTGCATCTGTTCTACAGTGTGATTAAGATGAAGAGATAGAGAGAGAATGAGGAAAAAGAAAGAGCCGACAGTGTGAGGGTGTGTGGAGGACATGCTGAGATGCGGTTGCTGAGAAAACGGGCAACCAGAACCTACTGTACCGCTGCAATTACACGCTCCTGTTAAAGCAAAGCTACACAACATACACCTCGAACCTCATGCACTCGTGGCAGATCATCATGCAATGCCAGAAAAGGAGGGAACCGCTAAACTTTGCAATGCACACACAAAAAAGTAAAGAGTGAATAAATGGCTCAAAATGAAGAAATGTCAAATGCCGGACCTCTACCCTGGTCTGACTTACCTCTGATTTCGTATCTACACCCTCATCTTGGTAATCAGGATTCACCTGGAACACACAAACATTCACGCACTTTAACAAAAGGTCTCAGGATCACGGTCATGAAACAAAAGAATGTTATAAATGAGACTGGAGTTATGATAGTGTTGGGAACACTGCCATCTGCAGCATATGACCTGAAGCACGATTTTTAAAATGTCAGATTAAGCAGTAAATTAAGCAATAACACTAAATAATAAGAATGGGAATCACCAGGGTATACCCCATACGATATTATCATGATACTTAGGGGCCGATTGGATCGGATCGCGATTCTGTTACCATCACCATTTTATAAATTAGATTTATGAGATTTTGCTACAATTCTAAAACAAACTTGGCAAATAATTTAATCCTCCCACACAGGATGTTATGCTTCCTGCATACCAAGACCGATAACGCTTTACCACCTTCAAATGCAAATAAACAGTACAAAAGAAAAAAACTGTTGAAAATATTTGTATGCCAGAAAAGAAACCAGTCCACTTATATAGTGACCACTTGAGCAGGTGCAACAGTTAAAGTGCTCAGAAGAACTGTGGGTGGTTCTGCAGGATGCTCAGCAAAACTTAGTCGCTAAATTCCTTATAAATCTGCACAAATTAAACCTGAGACTAAAGGGTCCTCAAAGCTTGTCACATCAAATATTGAACTACTGTTTTCTTGGCTGTATCTTCTCCTCTCCCTATCAGCCAGGCTAGATTTTTTAAATAATAATGAGCTGTGTACCTCTGCAGCCAGGTATCTGCCTGTGGCCAGGTGTTTGAAGCGGAAAAGACTGTTCCATTGGCCAGCTCCTCCTCTACACGGGTCATAATGTACCACCTACAGCATGTGGGGGGAAAAAAAAAAAATCATGGTTATGATGGAAGAATGACCATGCCAGTGATGCAAGTGCATACAAAGTCTAACACTTTTTGGCTTGCACCTCAATTTCCCAGAGTGCTTTGGAACTGGTGGCAGAGGTGGCAGACTGGCGCAGGGTGGTCCTAAGGAAGACGTGCTGCTGTCGCTTGTAGTCGTCACAGGTCAGGAACTTTTCCTGCTCAGCATGGAACAACCTCACCACGTCTCCCTGATGGAAACAGAAAGACCATTAAGGTCATTATGGAGCTCTGCGCATTATTTAAATAATAATAACCAATAATAAAAAAGAAAAAAAATCTTACTCCTTTTAAAACATCCTCTCTGTAGTCACTGAACTTCATGAAGAGTGTAACCTTCCAGCTGGTGTTACAGTTTACAGCATTCACCTGGCCCACACACACACACCCACACAGTCAGTATTGTGCAATTTTGAAGCATGTGAAAGCACAGCACAAAATCTACTTTGTCTGGGCCTTCTGTATTTGATTAACACAACTTTCAGAAAAACAGGAACCACTGCTTTTTCAACGACGTGAAAAGTTCATTACTCCCACAGAACAGCAAGCAAAAACCGATTTACCAATGCTTTGAAGTTTACATTAATGCCTTCATTCTAATACGGTATTTTCTCTGTAGACTTTGTGCAACTGAGATGTCACTTTATTGATGCCGCCATATTGCTAATTCAGTCCAAGTGAAACAGAACAGTACAAGCAAAACACTAGTGATCAGGGCTTAACATGGACCATGCCAGATTGTTTGACCCTGATGCAGTAGGAAATACCCGACATGATAAATACTTCTCGAATGTGATCATCGTAATCTGTTTAATATCCGATTGATACAAACAGTCTCACCCGCAGGTTTATAGTTATTACCCGAAGTCTTGTTAAGAAAATTCCTCGTGTCTATCGTAAACGTATGAAATTTGATCACCTTTTTAACCCTTAAGTGAGCAGTACACAGAGTACAATATGAGAAACAGCGTTACATTTTCTCACAATGGCTAAGGGAAAGTCCATCCGCAAGCATTCATGCAGATGTGTGAACCGCTGGTTTATCTGCCAACTGAGGATAGAGGGGGAAAAATAAATCGAACCGCACGATTGTTTTAAAACTGGTTCTTATTAAAAACAGGAGAGCAGCAGAAATCAGGGAAAGTATAATAAAATTATATCAGCCAGAATGTTTTACTTTGAAGACAGAATACCTGTTACTGGTCTAAGGAGAGCAGCATACTAACATCATATTCACTTTATACTGTAGTCCTACAGTCCGGATAGAGGACGGGATGATCTGGCACATTTATACGCGTGTTAAATTAAACTCTAAAACTTTGACTCAGAATTAAAAAAAAAAAACAGTTGCCTGGACGATTTTAGCCCCAGAATTTCAAACTCAGCACAAGGATTATGCAGACTGTGACATGTCGTGCGTCTCCACATAAAGAGATTCATTTGTGTAGTTACTCATAGGGTGACATTTTCTATGAGCGGATGTTTAATTAAAGAAAATAACCCGAGTGGGAGAGCTGCGCCCTCATGCCTATGACCGCATCGCAGTCATGATGATGACATAATGACCTTGAGTGAGATATTGTGTTTGTGGAACTGTGGTATAAAAGCAGTTTATTATCGACAGATTATAATTTATTTGTTTATTTAACCATTTATTTTGCTCCGCCAATGCATATCCTTCCGCAAATGGCGGAAATAACTAACCGCGACTGTCAGAACTGGAGGCAAACAGTTAGAGACCGACAGTTAGTGTAATGAACAGGGGCAAATGTAGTTTCTGAAACAGGAAACTCTTCTGGATTGAGTGTTTTGTGGTTTCTCAGTGACATGACAAACTATTAAACTGAAGCGACAGGGGAAAAAAAAAAAAGAAAGCGTGACTGGTAATGGAACAAAGGCTATTAGCTGATAAAAATGTAACTTAACTGTCGCTGAACATTAAATGTAGACATTTTAATAGTGATGTAATAGCATGGCGTTCTATAATAAAACAACGTTAGTGCACTTCTTCCTCCCGATTTATGACTAAATGTGGAACTATTTAGTCATAGCAAATTCCCCCTACCATACGAGTACACCTTTTCAAATTTGAACAAAAGTTTTAGTTTAGTGCCACTACGGCGGATGTGGGACTATATCTATGCCACCCTTCCCACTTTTACCCCTTCATTTGTATGCGACCTAATTTCATGCAAAATTTGTTTGAAAATCAGCCACGAGACACCCACAAACCGGATGAACGTTTCAATCAGACTGTACGAGTTAGATCACTCATTCTGTATTCTTTCTATTCTGTAGAGGGTTTTGGGAAGCGTAGATTCTATCCCAGGGAACTTGGGGCACGATGCAGGGTACACCCTGGACGAGGTACCAGTTAATCACATTGGACAAACAGGCAAACACTCACACACACTAATTTGGAAACTCGGCATGTATTTGGAAGGTGGGAAGAAAACCAGCGCAACCAGAGGAAAGCCACCGAGCATGTGGAGCTGAAACATGAAAACGCGCACAGATCCGAGACGGGACTCGAGCCCTCGACTCCGGAGGTGCGAGGTCACTGTGCTAACCACTACACCACCATGCCACAAATTACATCTGTTTAAATAAGTCCGTGTTCTACTTGCGTATGGCGACATGGCTCACCTCGTTGCAGCCCAGGTTATCCAGTAGCTCTATGTTGCTGGCGTGAAGAGGCTGGCCAGCGTTCACAGGCATCAATACCACTTTGTCCCCGACCACCACCTTGCAACAGACAAAACAAACATGCAAAAACATTTCAGGTCATTTAAGGCAAGAATGCAGTACGGGACGTGGCTAAATAACAACATCAGAGGGTGTGACATGCAGAATCTGGTAACAGCGTGACTAAGACCTAAACACTCTGCATCATGAATAGAGAACAGGTACAGTATATTCGGATTAAGAACGCGCCGTTTTCTTCCTAAGCAGCAGTGTGGCTGTGTGGGTCAGGCAGGCATGCTTACACATGAGGGCGCATGTCAAAACTGCTAAACTCCCAGTCGGAACAGGAATGGATCAAATACATGGATCTAGCGCTATTTAACATGTTAAGGAGTTATGGACATACAGGACAGCGGACTCACTGTGAAAAGTCTGCTTGCAACAATATGTATGACATTTTTCCACAAATGTATACACATAACTGCAAAGCCCTGCACCTCAGACGATTTGTTCATGTGCATAACCAAGTGACAAAAACGATACGCGTCCAAAAGAAGGGACATCACTCTTGTGCTGCATTCCAAATACACAAGCACCTCTATTTTAAAAATAGCGGTGACTAAACCATACACGATGTGAAGAAGTGAAAAAAAAATGACATGCATGAACATGCAAATGCACTGATGTTACTGCCAAACAGTCTGGCTTTTCCTGCTGTCTAGATCAACAGATTTCCATGAAAGAGAGAAGAAGAAAAAAAAACGTTTATAATCTTCATGACACCCTGAAACTCCTCGTCCATGTTTATCAATAGTACAAATACTGTATATGCCTATGTAAAGTTGAGTGCAAATGACTGCATGCTCATAGAATTAATAGGAAAATGTGGCCTATTAAAAGAAAACATAGGTTGCATTATATAACCAAAAGTATGTGGACACGGGACTGTTACATCCACATATATCTCATACACTATTCTGCTGCTATAATAATAATTACTACAACATTCACAATTATCTAGGTTTAAGCACGACTGTGAGGATTTTCGTTCATTCAGCTACAAAAACGGTAATGGCTGTAAATATCCTTTAAAAATTCTCCTGAAACTCTTTGAACACATTCAGATCACTCGCAGCAGCCACCGTATCTTAGTTTCACAGATCTGATGACAGAAAGAAGTGTGGTGTTCGGCTGGCGGCTTTTGCTTGAAAATCTGGACGCTGCGATAGTTAAAGCTTTAAAAAAAAAAAAAAAACAGTTATATAGCGGTTTTCAAATTAAATGTTTTGTTATGACAAAAGACCTTGTGTGTCAGAGAATGATAATTGGCCAAAACGAGAAAAAAAAAAGATCTCCTAATGTTGTAATATACTGGAAATTTGTCTCTCAAAACTACTATTGTAATCATACAACCCTCCCCCAACTACCTCCACTTCTTAATATACTTATATTGAATATCTTTAACATTTTCATTAAGAAAAGGAATGCCTTATGATCGCTCCATCTGATGTCACCTACAAGAGAGGATTCCGTTTTTTTCCACTTTTATTCTGGTTCCTCTTATAGTTTCCTTCTTTCTCATGTTCTCTCCGTGAGGTTTTTTATCACTGTTGCCTATGGAAAGCTACTGTACATTGCGGCATCGTCTAATGCTAAAACGCTACACATTAATAATCGTCACCCATCATATGGCTACAAGTGTCACGCCATGCATTCTTCACATCAGATCTGGAAACTGGGGGAACTCAGGGAACAAAAACAGACTTTTCTCCCCCTGCGATTTTTTTTTCTCTGTTGTTTTTGCATTTAGTTTTAGATGATTGTCTTGTTACAGGATACAGCTGTGCAGGCTGCACTTTTGCACTCAACTCTACACTATAACCAGCAATGACTTTTGACAAACATATCAGCCGCACTTCACAGATGAACGCTCTGGCCTCGGCCATGAACAGACATGTCCTTGCAGTGGGTGGTGAAGGCAGATTCCACATGCGGAGTAGCATGCTGCACACTTCTCATGTGTAGTCTACTACATACAGATACATCTAGGTTAAAATAAAGAAATAAATCATCACATTCTCATAAGCAACAATCATTTGATGTACCTTTAGACTGGTCGATGAGATGACAAGAGGAAAGAGCAGAACAAGAGTAACAAGAACTTAATTAATTAAAAGGTTAATAGGAAACACATGCTCCGTTATACATACATTTACCATATACAGTACATACATACGGAAATATTTCTATTAAGCATGGGCAATACAGCAACAATATCACAAATCAATAACGATTGGTTAGAAAAGTGTCAGAAAACCAGGTGCACAAATTTCAAAGCTTTTGATCTTGTTTATTAAAATGAACAAAAATTTTGAACCAGAGCAAAACTAAAATCTTCGAGCTTGCTTGGAGCGAATATTGGATAGGGCTGTACCTAGACAGCATGTATGTTTAAATATGGCACAACTGCAACACACTTATAAAAATTTAATGCAGCATTTAAAATCAATTTAATAAATAAAACGAGCAAAAGCAATTAAATTACTGCTTTTGCTTTTCAGTCCCTAACATTTCTGACATGTCACTTATCAGAATGAATATTATTGATGTTTTTTTTCACCGGTATGTTTGAACAGTTCGCACCATGCACAAATTGCTTAAGAAAAAGAAGGGAGAGACAATTTATATCACTATGTACTACATTCCATTATTGTTTTTTTTCTGTATTGCCCAGTCCTAAACAGTTGTATTCACATACATACATTATAAATACATACAAAATATAATTCAGTGCGAATTCACTTCATAAATCGAGGATAAATGAGAGAGATAGAGAATATATGAGTGTGAGTATTAGTGCAGTGGTCCATACATTGTCGCCTTCACTGCGGAGCTTCCAGAAGGGTTGGATGTAAAACCAGGAGCCCTCGTTCCCAGACGGATCCAGAGAGACACGCATGGCGTTCTTCTCTAGCAGGGCCGGGAGACGCTTATTCACAGTCAGGAACTTGTTGCTTTTAATGTGCAGCAACTAAAACAGCAAAAATCTACATGTAAATATTTCATGAACGATTCAACATCCTGTACAGCGGGGAAAATAAGTACAGTATTTGACACATCAGCATTTTTATCAGTAAGGGGATTTCTAAGTGGGCTATTGACACAAAATTTCCACCAGATGTAGCCACCAGATGTAGCCATCAAGCCAAATATTGAATTCATACAAAGAAATCAGAACATTTAAGTATACAAGTTGAGTCATAATAAATCAAGTGAAATGACACAGGGAATAAGTATTGAACGCATGAAGGTAAGGTGTAGAATGGCATAGAAAGCCAAGAGATCACCTGAAATCTGTCAGTATTGAGAGAGAAACCCTACTAATTGAGATCAGCTGCTTTAGTCCTAATTGATGGCCTATAAAGGCTTCTCATTCTCCAGGAGGCACACAGGAAAGACTTCATGATGGGTAAAAGCAAAGAACTCTCCCAAGATCTTCGTAATCTTATCATTGAAAAGCATTCTGATGGGAATGGTTAAAGGAGCATTTCCAGAATGCTGAATGTTCCTGTTTCCGGAAATGGAAAGAGCATCAGTTCATCATAAACCGGCCATGATCAGGTGCTCCATGTAAGATCCCTGTCTGAGGAGTCCAAAGAATAATCTGGAGAGTTCTTCAAGAGCCAAGAACCACCCGAGCAGAACTTCAGGTAGACCTTGCATCAGCAGGTACTGTTGTTTCAAAGAAAACTATAAGCAATGCACTGAAGCGCCATGGCATCCATGCAC
>JAQQZT010000038.1:13220497-13241060 GCA_030068275.1 Clarias platycephalus | reverse complement strand
AATCTAGAGAACAAATATTTCAATCGACAGTTCAGGCATTTAAGTGGCACCGAAATGAGGCACCGAAATTCACGTTCTTTTTCGGTACATACCGGTTATATAGGTACCAGTGCCGTATTGGCACCGGTTTTCGGTACCCAACCCTAGCTCAAATGTATTATGAGACAAAAATGTTAGTTGCCCTGGATAAGGGCGTCTGCCAAATGCCATTAATGTAATGTAAGCAGATGGTTTCTCTTCCCAAATGAAAAGTTAAATAAAGGAAACTCAAACAGTTTCCAAAGCCTGGAGCGCAACAGATCCACTATAGGGAAAAATTTGTACTATTTTTACACTTACTATGAACTGATTATATTTGCAGCATTTAGCAGAAACTCCTACAGGCAATTCTAGGTACAGCAAGTCCCCGACTTACGGGCGAGTTCCGCGAAAACATTCGTAAGTCTGACAAAGTGAGTCTTATAAACCTATCGCACCTACACAAAGTCAGCGCAGATTCTTAGTTTGCAGTTTTGGTGTAGTTAATACGTTTCCAATCTTTCCTAGTGGAAGCTTGCAGACTCTGCGGAACCTCGCGGAGCGTTGGCCGGTCGCTCGATCACAGTGCCCAACGCTGTCTCGCGGTAAGTCAAACCGCATAGGAGAAATAGGAGTGTTATACACCTTTATAGACCGTTATAGTCTTAGGAGACAGCGCCCCCAAATCGCGAGGGGGATCCTGGTGATGCAGCGGGGTCAGCTGACCTCAATTGAAGGAATCCCCAGGTAGCTTCCGTGAGCTTCCCTGATTTGTTCGCATTATGAACGTTCGTAGATCTGTGGAAATTCGGAACTTGAACATGGGGACTTACTGTACAAGTGCACTGTATATTACGGCAAACTACTTTACGTAAAAATATGTGATAACCTTGCTTGTCCTTCTCCACTGCACTAAGAGTCCGAAAAGGGTGCAAAAACAAGATTCCCAAACAGAATAGATACAATTAGTGCACTGACATACAACTGAATACTCTAGTTTGGTCTGAAATCATATATTGAAATATGTAATCACAACTGCGTTATTATGGTCTACTAAGTAAGATAGACGAGGATAGGCACATTATTATACAATCAGTTATAACGATCAGTTTGTCTTTATTAGGACCTCACTGTGCTGCACTTGTGAAGAACTGAACCAATCCACAGGTGCTATACAGTCTACATGATGACATTATTCCAAAATATTACTACAGTAAGTCAGTACTAAGCTATCTGGCTAACGCTAGCTACTACACAAGGTCTTGTTGAAGGAGAAAGGCCTCTCCCTGTAATTATCCATGTGTGCTCCTTGTGCAGGTTTATGTAGGGTGTTAACAAGCTGTCCACAGACTAGCTCTTAAAAATACACTTTGAAAAGTGTACAAAAGAACCTGCTTTAAAAGTTGGATTATATTTGTATTTAACTATAGTGCGTATACAGTGTCCTGTGCCCTACAGTCGTTCAGACCATCACTCGTGTACGTCCTCAGCGGTTAGCTTTAGGCATCTGCGTCATGCACAATAGTCAGGGAAGTATACTGTAGCAAACTAGCATCGTTTCCAAAATCACATTTTTATACAGGATTTGAGACAGTTACTGAGTACTAATAATGAACAGTATCATGGGCAAAAAAAAGTGTAAGTACCTGCAATTTCTTAAACAGATCCTCCTCTGGATTGCTTCCTTGCTTTCCATGTTTGGCTTTCCAGAACTGCTTCTGTGCAGAGTACCGGTTCATAGGGCATACCTTAAACAGGCAATCTGAAAGGACACAGAAAAACAACAAGCTGAGAGCTGTTTTGTTAAATGGACCAGCACACACTAACAATATACTTTGTTATCAGGACATAAATGCATCACTAACGCAATCATTTAAACAGAGATTATAATCTAAAGTTATAGCATTGTTTCCTGATTATAGTATGCGTCTATCAGATAAGCTTCCCGAGAGCCAGTGAGTCTGTCTGTGTTGTATGGGTGTGTATGCTTAACCTTAGAGGAGTACTATAAATCAGCTCACGGTGCGTTTCATGTCAAGGACAATACTAGATTGGACTCAGCAAGTGGTTGCGAGATTGTATTTTGGGGGGCTTTAAAAATCAGTGACTTACCTCTGAATTTCTTGGGTGGATTTGTAAGATCTCCAGCCTCAGGCTGTACCACACACCTGTCATCCACCAACCTGCAGGAGCAACCATTGGTAGACTTTACTTCTTATAATATTTATGCATATGTTTTTTTTTTTTTTTTTATGATTTATTTAAAGACTTATTGAGAATTGAGTATTGAGAATGAACCCAATTCATGCAGCTCACACCACACACACAACATCAAACACTCAATAGATTGCATCATTGCCACTATTCTCCATCTCACACTTACTTAATTCAGTTTAAAAAGGTGTTCAGTTCAGCATTTAACTGTTACGACACAGTCCATCATTGCGCCACACGGCATGAGGTAATGGATCGCGGTTACGTTTGGGGTGATGGGAAATGTGTATTTGGTTGCACTGGGTGTGACAGGAATGAGACACGGATACAGGATTCAAAGCTCATGGTGGTATATTTTGCTATACAGTTAATATTTACACAGGTAAACACTGCACAATTTGAAACATGCTTAGTGGTTAAGGAATTGGACTGTGGTTCAGGAGGTCCTATGTTCAAATCCCACAACCACCAAGTTGGCCCTGTTGGGCCTTTGAGCAAGGCCCTTAACTCTCAACTGCTCAGACGTATAATGAGAGAAAAATTTAAGTCACTTTGGAGAAGGGCGTCTGCCAAAAGCCTAAATGTAAAATGTATGACTTCAGGGTGGACCCAACCAATTAAAATGGCTGTTTTAAAAAACTAAAATCCTTGCTGAAGTAAAACAAACAAACACACACACACACACACTTGGCCTGTCACCCCAACCAAAGACAAAGACACAAAGCCCACACCCAAAAATAAACAGCAGTCAGACCCTACTACAGGTAATTATACCCAATATGTGCTAATTACAAAAGCATTAACAAGTGTCTATTTATAGTTTCCAGCAAACAAGCAGCCAAAGGACAATGAACCTTCTGTGAACCTTCTACACTGATTCACAACATCAAAGCAGCACCGAGACAGAGTGTCAGCTACTGTGTTGCATGCAACCTTCTTGTGAGAAATAAGACTTGAAGATCGGTGCATCAGCTTACATTCGGTGAAGAAGAAATGTTGCAGGGCCTTTATCTCTACATGGGTGCTCAGTGCTTTAGGAACAGTTTTGAGAACCAGTTAGTGTGACTAAACACTCATTATTTGTTACCGTACAGCACAGAATGACATTTTTTTTTGCATATCCCAGGTAGGAAGCTGGGGTCAGAACACAAGATACAGTGCCCCTGGAGCTGATACGGATAAGGGCCTTGCTCAGGAGTTCAACAGCTGGGGCTGGAACCCCCAACCTTCCGATCAGTAACCCAGAGTCTTAACCCTTTGCTGTAGTCTGTCTGGGCAGTGGTGGCTCAAAGAGATTCAAAATCTGCTGGGGTTAACCTTCTTACCCTTACGTGGCAATTAAGTGACCCTGCTCATGAGAGTAAAAGTAGTCATGAGTTTCAGCAGAGGAACCAGGGGATGTGCAAGTTTGGGAAGATATAATAGAAGACTTCTGCTGCCACAAGAAAGCATTTGTATGAGACCAGGCACATTGAAGACTGCACAAACTCGTTGTCTAAAATAGCACCTTTGGACAAAATATCAAGCTTTTGCTCATTTAATACACAACTAACTGAGCGGGAAAACAAAACATGCATTCCACCAGCGAAATATAAAAAGGTGCTCAAAACTCTTCAGAAGGAGAACTCTTAAGAAGATCATCAGAGTCTCTTTTCCCTCCATCGCAGATATTTATACCACATGCTGCGTCCACAAAGCCTCAAGTACTGGGGATAAACCCCACGCAGCTCTCACACACACTCGTCATCCTCCTGCCATCTGGGAAAAACGTCAAGAAGCAGAAGGTTCTGGTCCACACGATTATACCGTGTAACAGCTTCTTTCCACAATATCCAGAGACTGAACATCACACACAATTAACTAAACAACATTCCATTCCTTTTACAAGATTTGTCCATTTCTTTCTTCAGTTGCTGCTGAAATATTGTAAACAAAGTACTGTGTAGTAGGGATGGGAATCACTAGTGACTTCCCGATGACAGCGAGATTTTTAAAAACATTTTTAAAAAGGCTGTAGCGGTATTGGAGATCGATCTGTTTGACAACAATGCAACGTGACATTTCCATGAAATCCTCAAAAGGAGGTAAAGCAAGTGTGTGTGTGGGTGTGTGTGTGTGTGTGTGTGTGTGTGTGTGTGTGTGGAAAGTGAAAGTTGTCACAGTAGTCCTCCTTCTACTACTCCGACTTCTCAAACCAGCCACGATTCTTATCAAAGTTAAAAGTAGTACATGTAGTACTCATATAGACATTACATGTAGTAGTACATATACAGTAGTTCGTTTTATTTTTTACTATATATTTTGTATTCATTATTTTTAGATTGTAGAGTTTCCATTATTTCTTATGGAGGAAATTCACCTTGATATACGAGTGCTTTGGATTACAAGCATGTTCCCGGAACGAATTATGCTCGCATGTTTAACTGTATTATTACTGCGTCTCATTCCTCAATGATAAAAAAATGGCGTGATCAAAATATTTCTGCAGTCACACGTTCTTTTTGCTTGCTTAACATTAAAGTCCTCTTGCATAGAAAATCTGAGATCAACATCTCCTGGATGAGATAAATACTTTTGTTGCGCCACATGCAGATTTTCTGGTCTTTCCAGAGCACAGAAGAAGAAAAAAAAAATGTTAGTCAGTCAAAGTGACACCACCCAGCCTTAATGGGGGCCTTTTTAATCACACTGTACGTCTCGACATTTCAAAAGTATTATCTATATGCACCAAAATGTCTGCAATAATTAAGAAAAGCAGAATGTCCAATGTTATCCCCCTAAGTGTTACACAGGTTTTATCAACTCGACCGGGTCACTTATGAAGGAAGGGTCACCGAATAAGAGAGACGGAGTATCAAAGCAAATCCTTCTGAAGAATAGCTCTTAATCCCGAGTCAACACACCTTTCAGTCCTTTCAAAAGGAGAACTAAGTAGATGCTCTTTTCTACCTGTCCATAAAAAACCTCACACAATAGAGACAAAGAAGCATCCCCGAGGCACTTTGTTATTGTCGTCCTTGCCCTTATATTACCAGTGTAGACACATAAAGCAATAAAGACATATGCCCAAAAACATGACTCAGCACATAATCACTCCATACACCATGGCATTGCTAACTAAAAGTGCACAAGTCACTCAACACAACCATATGCCAAAGGAAGTCGGTCATTTCTGTATATCTTTGATAAAGCAAAGTGGAAAAACACTGACCATGAGTTTCCTGAAAGAGTCGTATCTCTGGCCTTTTAAAACGGGCAACGAAGCCTTAAGAGACTCAAAGCACACGTCTCTCCGTCTCCTTTAACAAAATATTTCAACTTATCTGATATTTCTAGTCGATTTCTATTTCCCATTTCATAGATTCAACCTACAAACTCTCCCCTCCATTAACCCGTAAGTAAGAAGAGAAGTAAAGAGTACCCATATAGGAGGTAAAAACAATAAATAAATAAGAAGAACTGAACACTCTTTGCTGTATTAAGATTGTATTGTTTGTCAGAGCTTATAGCCCAAAAACAACAGAGCACTGTAAGCCATTTTTTTGCATTACTATGTTTTAATAAAAAGGGTCAGGATGGGGAGAATCGGTCACCCGATGTGCTGGATGGTACGGGGGTTATAACCCTCTATTGCATTTACAGATTCTCAGTATACAGATGTCGTGGTACTGTAGGAGAATAAACAGGCACAGAAGCGTTAACGTGAAAAGAAACTGTAACTGTGTTACTAGTCAATTGATTACGGATGGCGTCGTTCTCCTGGACAGATTTTTAAAAAGGGCGGGCAAATATACTTAGGCGGCCGTCAATATACTTGGGTAGCCCCCCCCGAGTATGATCTATGCGTGGGAAACACTGCACATCACATCGCTATTAAACTTGTACACCAACTATTGCTGAAACGATTCCTCGAGTAATTCGATTACAAAAAATGGTCGAGGCAAAATCTTCTGCCTCGAAGCTTCTTTTAATTAATTTTGAAAGCTTGCGTTATGTTTCTGCGCAATCATTTCTTTGGCATGACACGGATGCAAGCCGCCAGCAAACACAGACGAAGAAGAAGCGCTTACGTCACAAACAAAGCGGAAGGAGACGCAAACAGTTAGCGGTGTATTGATTTGAGGGAGCGTTCTGTTGCGGCCTACAAAATGAAAAGGAGCGATAAAATTATCAGCGAGCCAAGAGATGAAGAAACCAGCAAGAGAAAACGACAGAAATTGTCAGTAAAGGTTTATATGTTATGCCGGAGCTGTAGATTTTGAAACTTTTAGTTCTGAAAGTTAAGTTGCACAACTTAGTGTTTTTGTATAATTATTTATTTTAATGTGTGTGTTATGCGCTAAAATGCCGCCCTGCCACATAATCTCTATCAAATATATTAGGACACCACAATCAAAAATTCATATTATTATTATAAAATATACTTTATTATTATTATAATTAACCCTAGGCACGTGACAAATGAATACACGGAAATTAAGACACGTAATACAAATTCTCATATAATGTTTATTTTGTGGCACATTTATTTTGCAGGGGTTTGTCATGCAATACAAAAATGTTTACACTAAATAAATATTATTTATGATGAAAAATTACACGAAACGATTTTTATTATAAAATAAGCAATATAAATGTATATGAAAATATATAAAAATTTTATAAATAATTTTAATATATAATTTTAATAATAATATTTTTCCCTATACAACATGTCTTTTTTTATATTGCTTATTTTATAATCTAATTTGTTTGCTGCAATTTGTAATTTGTAAATCATAAACCTATGAATTTATGTCCCGATATAATATTTGATAGAGATTATGTAGGGGGCGGCAATCTGTGACAGGGAGGCATTTTAGCGCAAAACAATGTGCCTTAGTTTTTTTTTTTTATACTTAAAGTCATTTGAAATACCTTTTTTTAGTTTTTGCATCAGAGAAAAGGCTTTAAAATAAGAATGTATGACACTGTAATGCACTTAATTCACCTCAGTCAACTTTAAGCTATTCCTTATATTGTGAATAATGACAATGTTTATTTTTGATAAAATGCTGTATGCATTTAAAAGATAAAAGTAGATTTTTCTAAAAAGAAAACCAATTCATCTTTGTTTCTCTTATATTTTACATTGCTGTTTAATTAAGCAAAATAACATTTTATCCGATTACTCAATTAAATTTTTGGTAGATACTACAGGTTACTCGATGACTAAAATATTCGATATCTACAGCCCTAACACCAACTAGCAGTTCACTAAACTGAGAAAAGTCACTAAATCTACAAAACATTTATCTTAGCCCAAGAAATAGTCTCAAATCTAGCCAGACCATCTATAATTTCTTCTAAAAAAGTAAGATTACAAAATTATCTGCCAAAAGAAGAAGTTTTTTTTTTTTCGCTTAAAATGTTAGAAATGTTTAAATAGAAATAAACTTAATAACCTTATATTTGCGTTGTTGTGATCTTATTTTAAGGACTTGTACAATTCTGTGAATTCTGGCTTTGACAGTTTCGTAACCTCAGTTACATCCCTCAAGTTCATTACTGGTATTAGCTGAAAGTGTGCATGGGTCTGTTCTTTATGCTTTTGGAAATACCTGCCATGATATTTTCTGAAGGATTTAATGGGTTCCATTTGCCAAAAATTAACCAACATGTAAGCCTACATTAAACCACCTGTCAAGTCAAGTAGCCCGTCAATCACCTGTCAAGCTTTCATTGTCATTTCAACCATATACAGTTGAGTACACAGTGAAACGACACAACGTTCCTCCAGGACCAAGGTGCTACATACATACAACATAAATGAACACCATAAATTAACAAAAATACCCAAGTACAAAAGAAAGCAAAAGACAACAAAGTGCCCGTGCAAATGTGCAAACGAGCGATAACACAACATAACACAATGCTATAATATGATAATGAGTTGAGGTAGTGTAAGTAACTTGTCCGTAAGATGATGGATGAGAAACATTAAAGGTTTTCTTGTTAAAGTAGTATCAGAGATCCTTGTGAAAAATAGTTCTTGTGCAAATAAGTAATAAATATTGTGCAAAAAAGCAAATGCAGGTTGCTATGTGAAATTGCTAGATAGTTTTGAGTGAGTGAGTGAGTGAGTGAGTGAGTGATCGATCGATCAGTCCAGTCCCTTTTTATTGAGGAGACGGACGGCTTGCAGGAAGAAGCCGTTACAGTTTGGATGTGAGCGCCGAATGCTTTGGCACATTTTTCCAGATGACAGGAGGGTAAAGAGTGAAAAGTGACCTTGACCCTTGACCAGGCAGGTACTAATGATGAATGAATAACAGCTATGCATTTTCATGAATGAACAAGGTTTTTGAAAATCTCGTGATCGGCCAGATCGCTCAGGGCTGCATGCCAGCAAAAGCTTTCTAAAGAGTATGCCTGTTATTCATATTTGTACCAGTTTACAGTAGAAAACATTATTTATACTCTACAATGCAACTGACTGAGATGACATTTCCCCCCTGGTGAGAACAATAACTGAAGCTTGACCTGTAAACATGGTAAAAATGTAATTCTTAAAAAAAAAAAAATAATAAATAAATGAAAATGAAAAATGAAGTGTAGTACACAAAGTTGTACTCGGAGCCGTGCAGGCAAAACACTTCTGTGCATGTAGGAAGTAAGACCAGGGCAAATCTTTCCACCTCCTACACTCTCAAAGACGCCTGCTTTCACAGCCAATAAAGGACTTCTATCCTAAACATCCTGTTTCTCAGGAAACATTACGTACTATATTTAATTTTTATTATATTCACTGGCAGACAAGGTACATCTGGCACATATCATACAAATAACAAACCCTAATGAACATGGCCCCTAATAGTTGGGGCGGTTTCCCTTATGTATTTATTCTATATTTTATCTATCCACAGACATTTTGTGGAGCATCCGCCATACATATTCCTCTGTACGAGTTGTTACTATAAAAATGACATTAAAATTATCTTTAATGATATTAAAGCCTTAAGTATATAAACCTGTCATTTGTTTACATCTGGCAGCCATGCTGTTTTATATTATAAATAACCTAATCAACACTTGACCAAACAGATTTGAGAATCCAACAGAGCTGTGTAATAATTAAGCATGATTGAACAAGATGGAGTACTGTCGTGCTGAATATCAGCACGGATGTGATGTGACCATAGGCTCGAGGTTCTGATATTCAGTACAACAACGGAACTTACTGTTGTATTATAAATAATAAATAATATAGAACCTTGTTATACAGAAAAGACAAATTAAATGACAATTTTAAATATAAACACGGACATGCAAGGAGTGTAAAGTTAAATATTTAAAACTCTAGACTTACACAGTACTATGCAAAAGGGAAACATCCAGCATCTGTGCGTCAGTAATGTTACACAGGTCACAGACTTGGCAGGTTTAATAAGAATAATGACAACGTACTTTGTTAACTTGGCCGTCACTTTATGTTTGCTGCTCATAACATAACGGAGTCAGCCACTTTCGATTTACTAACCAATGACAAGCTGATGTGAAGAAAGCCTTGAAAACAATCAAAGAAACTGAAAAATTCATCACCCAACAGGTCATCACTTTAAGTCCCTTAAAGGGTCTGACACAGCTGATGATGGGATCAACACACAACAATCACTTTGAGTTTTGAGTGTGGAAATGAGCAGAACTCATCAGCACATACTGCACAAGCACAAACACAGATGTTTCTTCTTTTTTTTTTCTTTTTTTTCCAAAGATTTCAGATTTAAATGTTTTTATGAAACAGCGTATATAAGTATAAAGATCCAAATACCACAAATATATTTTAAAATATCATTTAAAGGGAGAACAGAAAGAAATCCATACAGTGCTCAAAAACAGTCCTAAAAAAAAAAAATACTCAAGCGGCAACTCGAGTATTTCTGCGTTTTACACGAGTTTCACTTCACCATTATATGTTTCCATCACCATTTGCCCACTTTTTCTATTTAAGTCAGACAGTCACGGCATCAACATTAGAGCAGAGGAAGAGCCCACAACACGCTTGTAGGGGGAGAACAAAACAAAAAAAAGTGCTACGAAGCAAAGTAGTGGTTTAACAGCCATAACTTAAAACTAGCACTGAAATGTGCACGTCTAATAAAAATCCCACAGCCGTAAAATGTCAAAAAAATAAAAATGCAACTATTTACCCGTGCATAACACTTCCTCTGCTGTCTGACATTCAGTATTACTTGATGCCCTCATTTGTCTTTTTTGTCGAAGAACTTTTTAAAAACAGCCAGCTATTATCTCACTACTACCGACCTCTCAAGCAAGTGCAAACAGTCTTAAAGAGCCACACCACGCAGAGCATATCATCGCTCTTAAGCAGATCTGGAGCCAGCACATCACCCCTACAAACAAGCTAATTATTCTCAGCTCAACATTGCAGGTTAAAGCAATGCCGGATCATGTATTAAGAAGCATTTGACTGTGGTTGTTTATCAGAAAGTCCCATATAGCTGGAAATTATAAACTGCCTGTATTGCAAATCTGCAAAAATGAAGCTTAATGAAGCACTGTGATCTGGCATCTTGGAAGCAGATGATGGTAATAGGAAATGTAATGAGTGCTGGCTAGGAAAACAGACAAAGCACTAAAAGCCCTGCTACATATGTTCACTCAATCATTAACTTCTTAGAGGCACACTTACACGTCTTACTTAAGCAGCGCTGATATACGTCAGGTTGCACCTCGAGAGACATGGCTGAACGGAATCGGTTAATCATGAACTAAACGCAGCCAGCATTCAGTTAATCAACATTCTCATTAGACCTCTATGACATGTAATAGAAAGTTGGCAGACGTTTAGGTGAAAGTGACAGAATGTGCCTATAATGTTAACCACCAGCACCTAACCCCCCCCCGCCAAAAAAAAAAAAAGAATTCATAAACAATTGTAATACAAGCACATGTTAAAGAGTTTTTATTATAAAATGTGCCGTTGGATATTGCTTTAACCTTTATAGGGTACGCAGACAGCTAAACGTTTGCATGAAATCGGTTATGGTCCAGCAATTTTTGCATTCCCTAATGAGAAACCCACATGGTTGGTCCTGTAAACAAGGCATTTTGATCGACGTAATACTAGCACATATCGCAGGTCTTCCATCAGTTTATATAGTCACCCTAAATACCTTTTTAATACAAGTTCATTCCTGTTTTTCTCGAAGTGGCTCTAAAATTCAACAAGTTCTCAGGAAACTCCGACATCAATCCAGCGTCAGCACAAGTACATGTTAAGGCTGGCTGTCAATATGCATATCTATTGTTGTTCGCTGTTTCACATGAATTTATCAGCTCATTCCTGCAGGGTTGGCTCTGACTGCTGGTACATTTTCCCATATGGCACTTCTCGAGAATCAGGCCTTTCCTAGCCTCCGCTTCTGCTCTTGATCATTGAGAGAGCAATGGGTCTCAAGTCAATCTACAGAACCCACCGTGCAGACATGTGCTATAAACTGCAATATAATGTATGTGAAGATATAAATGATTTGCATGCCACTTACAGATACTACAGCTTCCCCACATAGCGGTACGATTTACATGCAGAGATTTTCAATCCAGGTTATTTCAGTCGGAATTTACCGTGTTGAAAATCTCAAACACATTCTTTAAAAGCCTGGTTTACATTTACATTAGATACAATTCAAATATATGCACAAAAGCGGAGCTACTTTTAGTGTCAACATTTTGATAGGACCGGTCAGGTAGCTACTGTTGGTTAAGAACATAGCTAAGCTTTAAACCCACAACCTTAACAAAACATCCACCCAGTGTTTTTTCCAAGAAACCAGGAATGTCAGAGGCAATGATCTAAAAGCCAGTTTGTTGCTCAGACAATCCATTCTGAATAGTTCCAGGCCATTTTAAAATCTTTGACATATTACTTCACTGTACCAGGTCCTAACCCTCAGTTGGTGTTAAGATGCAAATGCATGCAAAACTTCATCCATGAGACTAATCAGATTCATTTCTGTATGATTAATAATGTTACACTTTATAGATAAGGGATCTGACTATCTAGTTCATTTGAATGAACTGGACTTGGATCTGGATTACGCTATTCTGAATTAGAGCTATGCATGATTTCGTTTCGTGATTGCATTATCAGTCATACTATTAAAATATTAATAGGCTGTACTACAGACCAAATGTTAGCAGTGAAGGTGAGGGATCCTTCCATCACACAAGGGCTTTGACATCATGACATCCTCACCTTTTATGACAGTAATACGAAGACTAACAATCCGAATTCTCATCAAATACTATTCTTTTCATACATTTTGCATTGTGTATATAGATTTTGCATTGCTTACTATCTCTTACTTGATATTAATTTGTCATGTACCCCCTCTACTATATTTCCCCTTTACATGCAGTCATGCTTGGACCCTACAGCTGCTTCTACAGCTTGGATGTACATGGCTGTAACTAAAGTAACTAAAAGATAAGAATGTTTTAGCTTCTAGTTACCGATTTAGGAGCAAACAACATATTTAAAATCGTCAAAGACTCCCAGTAAAAATTCTCCTCAAGTTTTTCAGTATGTCAACTTGACTTTTGTATTTACTCACAATGCACATCATCATCAAACGTACAGAAGGATGTTGAAGTGGTAGGAAAAGATGTGTGGTGTCATAATGAGGATGATCCCACATGGTTACACTAAAGTGACACTTCTCAAAATGTATATTTAAGTAGATTTATTCTTCTAGTTCCATTAATTTTTTTTTACAAATGCTCTAGTGAGGCAAATGTGAGATGATTTAAGACATGCATGTTACTCTATGAGAAAAGTGGTATCTGCATGTTTTCTCATAGCTCTGGTGCAAAACAAAAACCTAACTTAGAAATGTAGCTTAAACTTAACAAAGAGTTGCGTTTGGCATAAAGAATTAAATTGCGACAATCATTAAAACTAATGATTTTTGGCCATATATGGCCCATTAGCCATAACACCACCACCATTTGAATACCCTGTCAATGTATGCAAATCACCATGTTTTTATATAAACTCATTACCCATAACATCAACACCACCGTTACACTTTTATACCCCCTCATTGTGTTGGACTATTGTGCACTAAGTACCCCACATGATTTTTGTACCTTATGCATCACTACAGTATATACAATAAACTTGTGCATATTTTTTTTTTACTATCGCCTTATCTGCAGTTGTGCGTTTTTGTTTTCAGAACACCTAGTCGTGCATGTGGATTAGAACAAAGAGTTCAAGGTGTTGACTTTTTCCCCCTAGTTCTCAATCAGACTGAGCATCCATGGAATGCACTGGACAAACAAGTCTGACCCATGGAGGCCCCCACCTTGCAATTTACATTACTAAAAGGACATGCTTCGAACGTCCTGGAGCCAGATACTGAACCACAGCACACCTTCGGGGGTCTGGTGGAGTCATGGGCGAGTCGGCGCTGTTTTGGTGGCACAAAGGAAATCTTTACAATATTGAGCTTTTTTTTTTTTTTTTTTTTTGAGATTGCCAGCAAAATCCTGGACAGAAGAACTAGCACAGAAGCTGCAACCTTGCAATACATTCCACAGAAGGTTCAAGCCACAGTCCATGCAAGTGTTGCATTCATGCTGCAACCTGCAGGGTGTTGAAGCGGCTTATCTTAAGCATGAGTCATGACAAATCAAACGAAGCAACCTTTCAGACAGGATACTAACATTTGGGTCATTTCAGACTTCTGAAAAAATGTTTAAAAAAAAATTTTTTTTTTAATGTACACACTTTATAAACCCTGTGAGGCAACTCTGGCTGCATGTGGTTTGCAGTGGGTTTGGTGTAGTATTCACTCAGTTCACAGGTGTTCGTCATAAGTTTCGAGACAGGGGTGGCCTTTATAAACGTGAATTGATTTGATGGCAAACAAATATCGCGTTTTGCATTCCTGTTATGTGATTTGCGTGTACAGTGTTCTCTGCTCGCTTTACTGCCGCAGTCAGTCGGTCAGGCCTCTCTATCACTTCCTTATTCCACGCTCACACCGAGTCATGTAGCGTATCGGGGTGTAAAGCGGAGTCTCAACGCAACGCAATGAATTTTTTTTTTTAAACTTTAGTGCAAATGCAATAAACGGTTTAATAGCTGAAAACTTACCCCAAAGTGCTGATAAATCCATTGACAGTTCCCTCCGCGTACAGAGACACGATGTCGCCGATGTGGAGGAAACTCGACCTGTGTTCTGACATGTTTCGGCTCGAAGCTGCAGTAACTCCGCAGGAGGAGGCCGACTTCAGCGCTCTGCAACACTCAAAAGCCTTGTGTCCGACCTGGAAGAAGTTGTGCCGCCTCGCAGGAAAACATGCCAAACAATCTCGCCAAGTCCTGGCTAAAAAGGACAAATATAGAGAAATAAAAACACAACGTGCTTGAAAGTATGAGTGCTGGCTACTTCTTTCTGACGTTAGTATTGAGGTTTGAAACTCCTTCCTGTGAGTGTGTGTGTGTGAGAGAGAATAAGAGACAGGCGAGGCGTTTTAGCTACTCTGGGGGAGGAGACGCACTTTTCAGCGCTGAAACACAGCACAGCCTCTCCTGTGTAATGGAGGAAGCGCCGATGCTCTCTGGCTCTGCCACAGTTTATGGGGTTGGTTTGTTTGTTTTGGTTGTTTGTTTTTCTATCAGAGTTTCTCAAACTTTTTAGCACTCCTTTAAGTATAAAATAAATGCCACCAAACATCACCCCATTAGTACATTAGATTTTATAAACATAATCCACCTATTAAAATATGAAGCACATTATTGATGTTATTTTAAATGGTTTATTTATTCTGCAGCATGGTGGCGTAGTGGTTCCCACGGTCGAGGGTTCGATTCCTGTCTCAGGTCTGTGCGCATGGTGTTTGCATGTTCTGCCTGTGCTTAGTAGGTTTGCTCCGAGTGCTCTGGTTTCCTCCCGCAGTCCAAGGACATGCAGATTGGGCTATTTTCCAGTCCCAAATTGGTGGCAGGCGGCACGGTGGTGTAGGCGGGACGATTCCCTGTCAGGCTCGATTCCTGTCTCTGTGTGCATGGAGTTTGTATGTTCTCCCCATTCTTAGTGGGTTTCCTCTCACAATCCAAAGACCTGCAGATTGGGCTAATTGGCGTTCCAAATGTATGTGTGTGCCCTGCGATGGATTGGATAGCCCGCCTCGTGCCCTAAGTCTTCTGGGATAGGCTCCAGGTCCTTGCGACCCTGAATAAAGGATAAAGCGGTACAGACGATAAGCAAGTGAGTGTGAATGTGCCCTGTGATGGATTGGCATCACGTCCGGGGTGTATTCAGCTTCGTGTCCTAAGTCTCCTGGGATAGACTCCAAGCCCTGATGCAACCCTATATACAGTGAAAAACAATATGTACTGTATGATGAGTGAGTCGTGAAATTTCATATATTGATTAATTAGAATTTGCAATACAGCATGTTTGGTGCATTTTGTGTAATATAAGTTTGAGATCAGGAGAAGACTACGCTCGCCCTGTAATTTGACTGCTCCTGTATAAAGCAGGGCTTCTTAACCTCTTGCCACTTGTTTTTCAGCTTTGAACTGGTGAAAAAGGGGTTGAATGATTTTAAATTGGATGGTAACAAGTTCTACCTTGGAGGTCAAAAGAGGTGGCTGGTCATCGAGGGCCTTTAGCTAAGATGCCTTCTAGTATGAAAATTTTTTTTAATAGCTTAAATAAATTGTTTTATTTTTCCTATTGCGGCTGCATAAATATAATTAGCCCATAAAATTCTGCTAAAATGTTAAAGGTAAAACTAATTAAATCTATTTTGAAAGGAGTGCCTATCAAAAGAGGTAAAAATAATAATAATTGATGCAAAGCAATGTGCTGTATATTCCCATCAGGTGACACTGTAGCATCCATTTTTAATGCATTAATCTTACAAATTTATAGCAATTTACACTTTTTTTAATTGATGTGTGGTTAGTTAAATTGCCGTATTTTGGGCAATTCAGGTACATGCTGTTCACTCATCCTGAACATAAATGTCACAGCAAGAATTTGGAGCTCAGGTTTTAACACATTTTAGGTTGTCAGATATCAGCACATGGTCATTATTATAAATACAGGGTTATACATAGACACATGCACATAAATTATTAATTCAGTGGTTCTGAACCTCATCATAACTCATATTCTATTCTGCTTTATCCAATGTACAGGTAATTTGGGGCCTGGAGCATAGGAGACTTTAGGCGGGGTACACCATGGACAGGGAGCCAATCCATTGCAGGGCACACATACATGTTCATTCACAAACTATAGGTAATTTTGGAACAGCAATCAGCCTAATCTGCATGTTTTTGCACTTTGGTGGGAGGAAACCCATAAGCATGGAGATGCAAACATGCAAATGTCATGCATACAGACCCGAGGTGGGAATTGAACCCAGAACCTGGAGGTGCAAGGCAACAGTGCTAAACACTAATCCACCGTGCTGGTTCTGAACATCCTGAAACATATTTTACATTTGCTGAACCCAAGGCTTCTTCACTGGCTATTGTTTGGCATGATTGACTACATCTGGTAGCTTCTCTGAGCTAACATAAAAATGGACGGCAATCATTGGATTGACCAACACACAGTACAGTAAGAAAGCCCAAGGAGCTCAGTGAACAAGTTTGTTTGAAATGTCCAAAGAACTTTTTCAAAGAACAATTTTGCAAATGCCTTTTTGTATACTAGCACAATAAGTAGTCTACTTTAATTTACATTTAATGTCTAAAAGAGCAGATGATCAAAATTTCTCACCAGTTATTCATTATTGTCTGGTTTCATTAAACAATTGAACTGAATGAGTTTAATCCAAACTCAAAAACGATAGCCCTGTGTCGTTTTTAGGCCTATAACGGCACATGGATATTTAACCGAGGATATAGATGGAGTGGCACGAGAGTGCAGTAGCTATAGCACTGTCAGTTCACTTCTTGGTTACTGTTTGTTCTAAGTTTCTATCCCTTTGTGTCTGCTTAGGTTTGCACTGGGTTCTTTAGTTTCCACTCACCTCACAAAAGCTGACCAGAAGATGAATCTGCTAATTTGCCTCGTGTTTTTTATGAGAGTGTGTGTATGGTAAGGAACTCTGAGATTGAT
Source organism: Clarias platycephalus (assembly GCA_030068275.1). NCBI lineage: Eukaryota > Metazoa > Chordata > Actinopteri > Siluriformes > Clariidae > Clarias > Clarias platycephalus. Next base: position 13,223,679 of record JAQQZT010000038.1, on the reverse strand, counting down.
GTCCCATTCAGGATGTATTCCCATATCACCTCTAGTGTTCCTGGGATAGGCTCTGAACATGCTGCAACCATGAGCACTTATGAGTTGTCCACTTCAGAAATATTTGACTATTCTATTCATCACTTATACATTACTTTAATCAAACTCACATTTATCATAAAGGCTAACCACATAAGTGTTAAAATACCAGTTTCAATTAGTCCCACTGTGTACATTAGAACGTCTGTGCTGCCATCTAGTGAGCAGTAAAATAACAACAAATAAAAAAATAAAAAAAAGACAGAACCACGTGGTTGCGTGATGACGTAATGCAACTTTAATTCTTTCCTCAAAGTGACCACGTGGCCTTGACTATGTACAGTTCTACTTAAAACTGTACATAGATTCATTTAATAGTTAAATGAATAGAGTGAAGATGAGTTGTGTTTTAAAAAAATTAAGATAAAAATGGTATATTGTGAGAATAATCCAATTTCTCCTTTTCTTCAGTTTAGAGTTCTTATATGGGTACATATATGGATTATTATTATTAAAACTTGTACATATTTGAAATGTGCATGTTCACTCAAATCCAAGCATGAGTAATCTGGGTTCTGGGTCCTTGATCTAAACCAATAACTCTGAAGTGCTTAATTATATCTTGTCTCAATTTAATATCTAAACTTATTGTGCCACATACTGTAGTGTTTCTGTTGCTGTCAGGATCGGAGATAGCATATGAACAGAACGTACGTATACATTTCAAATTGTAATAATAGTAAACAAAATAAATATATATAAAATATATATTTTAAAAAAATTATTTGTAGTAAAGAGACAGAGATACATACTGTAATCTTTCCTAACCGGTTCTCTGTTCCCTTTTTTTTTTTTTTTTTTTTTAACAGTGAAAGAAATCTTAATCTCAATCACAATACAGCATGCAACTACACAAGCCAATTACAACATAGCAGTCAACAAATCACAAGACATTTGCCCTTTTTTAAAATTACTTCTGATTGGAAACGGTTTTACATTATAAACTTCTTTTTTTAGAGCATATCATTTTATTTATTTAAATTCATATGGTTTATCTACTATTGTGCATGTGAATGTTGACGTGTAGATGTCCTACCACAGTCAGAAAGTTGTTGTTGATGATGATGATGATGATGATATTTGTTTATTTATTTATTTATTTTGCTATACACAAATATAACAAAAATATGTCCAATATTTATTTGATGACCAGTCAGCTTTTCATTGCCTGATATGAAAAAATATCAACATCAAACAGATTAACCAAGCAAAATAATGAGAAAAACTCCATGATGGTTGTGAGGAAAAAATGCAAAACACCTGTCAGTGACATCACAACAATTATCAAAGGGCAGGCGTAATGGTGTCACATTCCACCATTTGAAGAAAGGCAAGGTGCAAACCACTCATCTTCAGGATAGATCAGAGGGCTAGACTGAAATTCAGAGACGAGCCACAAAAATTTTGCCATTAAAATTCAGAAATTCATCATGCAGCAAAAACAATGATCCAAAGCACACTGCTGACACAACCAAGGGGGAAAAGTGGAAGGTCTGGCCTAAGATATTTTTGCATGCATTTCACCTTCTGAAGAGGAGACTGAAAATAACCCCTCAAATGAGACTTTGGCAAATTTCTCCTACCGCGCTTTTTTATTAGCCTCCTTTTAAGTTTGAAAAAGAGCTTTATTTAAGCTCTAAAATGTTTCTCAACTTTTTCACCACTTTTTAATCTTAGGCAGATAAATATAGCTCTATGGACCGAATCTCTATGGACCGAATCTATTCTCAAACCACCCTTATTCATGCTGAGCTGAGAAAGAGCAAAGGTCATCAATACTTTTTTTATTTTTATTTTATTTGATAATTAATGATTAATTTGTGGGCAGAATGAGCAAAACGACAATGATTGATTTTAGGTACCACCCTTGCTGGTATTACCCAAATTCTATTTCCTGTGAATAACTTAAAGTGTTTCACTGGATAGTACGTATTTAGTTTTGAATCATGTACCACTTATTAATAATGCACATTTATTGTTTATTAGTAGGCTTCTTTTGTTAATTGTGATTTAATTTCATTGCTTCTCTTGAACTGCACCTTTACAGAAATGCATATAGTGGGATTATAAATCATTACCCATGTACAACGTATACTATGAAATAAAACAGGAATTATTGTGTTGAAAGATGTTCAGTTTTAGTATGACCCTGCAAAAACTTTGGAGGCACAGATGAGCAGAAAGCACACTGAAAATTACATTACAGTCCTCCTTCTACGTTGGACCTCAATGAATGCCAATAAATGTATAATCATTTCAACAGCTGAATGTTTAAACTATGGTTATAATATTTATTTAATTCAAACTATTTATATAACATTGCAAATTCACTCAAAATAAATGGCTAAAAAAAAGGAAGTATATATATATATATATATTTTTTTTTTATCAAAGTCTTTTTTATTGGAAATATAAACAAGTTACATATACATTGTACACTATTTTTTTTTTAACCGTATCCTTCCCCCCACCCCACAAAAAAATCAACAACAAAAAAGCTAAAATAAAAAAAAAATATTTAAAAAACAGCCAGTCAGCAGAAAAAGAAAGAAAGAAAAATAAATAAATTATGCATAAAAAAAAAAAGGAAGTATTTTTAACGTGCAAATTCTCACAAATATTTTCAGTACGTGCACTTAGTCACACGACTAGGGCTCATAATAAAATTTAAGGAAGTCACATGGCTGGTACAGAGCTGAAAAGAAAGCAAACAAACTAAAGAGCAAAAGAGTCCTCAAAAAAAAAGGGGGAAGTAAAAAGTGGCGTTAATCAATTTTAATTTTACCTTTTAATAGTTTACATCGGACAACAGTTTGAAAGATAAAAATCACATCATTTTTATACACGGAAATTTCCATAAATTAATCTTCAGTAGGACTTTTTTTTTTTTGTGCTAATGCTAAAGGTCATGTACATTTTTGTCTTATTTCATTTACATGGCAAAATAATAGTCAAGGATCAATATGTTTAATATTGATTCTTGACTATATATATCAAATATATTTAATATTGATACTTGACAATATTCACACACTCACCTAAAGGATTATTAGGAACACCTGTTCAATTTCTCATTAATGCAATTATCTAATCAACCAATCACA
>JAQQZT010000038.1:13203945-13220442 GCA_030068275.1 Clarias platycephalus | reverse complement strand
TGTATATATAAATTAAGTATTTATATAATCATTGGTGGGATTCTTCTGGGTACTCCAGTTTTCTCTAACAATCCAAAGACATGTAAATAAGGCTAATTGGTGTCCCCAAACTGTCTGTAGTGTTCACACACACACCATCGCACCCTGTTCAGGGAAATTAACATTTACAAAAAGTACTGAAGTACAAGTACATTAAAAAAAAAAAGATTTTCTTGCCCTAGCAACAACAAGGACTTACAGATGTAATATAATAATAATAATAATAATAATAATAATAATATCATCTAGGATCATCTATAAGCCAACTAGGGATCATGAATGCTATTTTAAAAAGAAAGCTGCTTTGCGACAATGACAATTGTTAAAAGCGCTATACAAATAAAATGGAATTGAATTGAATTTATTCCTCTGGTCAGAATTCACACACTACGGGCAACTGGGGAACACCAATTAGCCTAATCTGCATGTCTTTGGACTGTGGGAGGAAACCAACCAAACACGGTGAGAACATGCAAACTCCATGCACACACCCGGATCCTGGAGGTGCAAGGTGATAGTGCTATGCCACCATTATCGTTTATTAATTTATGTATTTATTTTCCTAGGAGTGTAAGTATAACTCTACATAAACGGAATGATCTTGTGAGATCTACTGTAGGTTTGAGTTATTTAGTTACTTAATACCAGTTTTGCCCAAGTGATGTAACGTGTGTGTAATAACTGTTTATGACTATATGTGTAGCTGGTGTGTCTATCACCTGGGCTACATTAGACATCACAAACAAAACAGTAACTTCCTAAAATAGTTTGTTCATGCTGCTGAACAGGATTTACAGGGACAATTAATTCGTCATGAGCTACGTAGTAAGCTCTCCCAGAGATAGATTTTTAAAAAATCTTCTTTTGTTTATGATAGACTACACTGTGTCAGACGTCATAAACGAGCAAAGTCTTCTTCCTTTAGCGTGTTAACGGTAGGAATTTGGGATAGTCACGTTTAGGTCATTCAGGTCATGACACAAAGGGAACCTGATCCTGTGTGGAGGTTAATTCCGAGTTAGAATCACACACTTGGTACACACGAGACACGGTCCGAAAAATCACCTACTGTACCTACCGCTTTACTAAACACAGGGTCATAATAATTACAATTACATGTTATTCCAAAATGTGTGTGTTGTTTTTAAAATACTAGTGAGTACGGTAGTGTGCGCTCGCTCCGCCCACTCGGACTTTTCTCTGCTCACACACACACACACACACAGTGAACACGGAGACTCGGGGTTTGTCTCGGTCTATTGTGCGGTAACGGCTGCTCATTGTGCACCGAGCTGGGAAAAACCTGTACTCCACCGCACGCGCGTTATACGTTACTACTAATTAGTTTAAATGTTTGAAATCTCTTTTGATGTAGCTCATCATCACCTGTTTGAAATCGAATGACTGAGCAGTTTTGTTTGGTGAGAGGGAACAGCGCGCCAGTGTACTCGTAGACACACACACATCGCTTCATGGAGACGACTGAAACTTGAAATAAAACGTAAGTATCCAACATTTTTTTTTAAATATAAAAATAAAAAATATAATCTTAGTCACTTACCAGTCTGCATATATTTGTGGATTTTTTGTTTTTAAAGACAATATTAATTTGTGTTATCCGTTACAACAGGTGCATTGTCCATAACAATTACTCTGTTTTACTTTGCATTAGTCTAAAACAGCTGGAGGAGTTTCATCATATTAGTGCAGATATGCTGGTCTGATGTTAACTGTTTTTCTGGACTGAATAAAGTCGACAAATCCAAGCCCGGTCCTGAACTTTTCTTGTTTTGCCAAGATTTGAGTCTGCCACAATGTGACATTTACTTAAAACACTTCTGGCAAACAGTGACCAGGCTCTACAGGTCTCTTGTATTTCTGTGTAAACGATCGTTTGTGGTTAATGCTTTCCCATTAACATTATTGTCCTTCCTCAGGGAGTTTAATCTGATTTGAAATAGTTTCAATACACAAAAAAAAAATCCCCTAACCCAATCTATGCTTTTCTTATTTTTTCCAGAGTTGTTTTTTTCTTCAGCACAGCTCCAAACTGATCCAACTCTTCTGGAGATCAGTTCGCTTTCAGCCCCTCAGTGATACCATGCTGCTTCCCACAAGATGACTGACATAAATCATGAGCATATAAAGGAAATTGGAAAGCATGTGGACAAAACCCTGGAATGGACCTACATCGAATGGCACGATGAGGACATGGCCAAAACCGCGGATGCTCAGACGCAAACCTTTCAAGAGCAAACCGTGGACAAAGAGACCCAAACGAGCAATCCGTTCCTGATGCGGATCGAGTTGTCCAGGACCCCTTCTAGACTGAGATGTGGCTCGCTGGGTGAGATGGAAACCATGCCGACACCGCTATTTCAGTTTGACAGACAGGCGCCTGCTCGCATCTCCACATCTCCCACTCTGAGGAGGATGAGGAGCACCAGGATTCCTTGTCGTGATCCAGGCAGGATAGAGAGCACTCAGGAGGAGCCTAGCATGAGTGAGTCTCCATCACCGAGGAGCCCTCTGTCACCTTCACACCGTCAGAAATCTCCCCATCCTTCCACTGTGAATGAGTCTAATGGGGACAGTCAGCAGGACGGTCACTCTAATGATGTGTTGACTTCTGGGCGCATCAGATCTTACAGATCAAAGACAATTAGCAGCCATGGCCTTTATTCAAAGCAAGAGTTTCTAACTGTGAATGAAAGCTCTGATATTGATCATGATTCTGACAAGGTAATGTACTAAATTTTACCATACAGATGAATAATGTTCATACAGCACCGAATAATGTACTAAACTTTCCAATACAGGTGAAAAGCAGTTTAATTTATGTATATCATGCTTTGATTTGAGGAATGTTTTGGCCTGTGGTATGTTCAAGACAGTGGTAGTCGCAGTCAATCTAGGGAGTCATAAGTGTGATTGTTGCGCACAGGGAGCCTTTTGCATTCCTTCCAATTCAAGTCTCCATGCTCATTCTGCTCTGCCTCCTGTGGTGGCTCTTCACAATGAGCCCTTTTGACAGCAGATGAATGAGTAGATACATTTGCCGACAGCTTTGACCGAGCCCATGTCCCCAGACCCCCTCAAGTAAGGGCCTCCACTACCCACAGTCCACAGGCATCAAATAATGACGGGGTCACTTGGTGATCAAAAGAATGAAAGGAAAACCCCATTCCTTGAATTTATATATTCAATCAGGCACATCCTCTATAGTCAGAACATCTTGGCAGATTCAAGGGCTTTGGGGAAACTTTAAAATGACAGTTGTTGCTTCAGAGAAATATATCCTATGGAGGAGATGTTTTGCTAGGCTTCAGCTTATCTGAATGTACAGTGATGTAGCTAAAATATTTTCATTGCTACCTGTACTTACATCATATGTTTTTCACTGCAGGTGAAAGATCCAAGTCATAAAAGGTAGGTGTACTGCCCCACTATCTTCAGCAATTTGCATGAACTATGCCCTTCTTAGATTTGCATGTGAGACACATAGAATTTGTATTTGTTTTTTTCATACTCAGTGTTCGTACATGCAAAATGTCTCTGTCTCGTATGTGTGAAACTGGTCAAGCCAGCAGTCTTGGTGCTATTCTGTGTGCCAAAACCAATGATTCCATGCCAACTGTACCTGTTTCCTTACTCGCTCAACATCACTAATTTGAAGCGCTGTTTTATTAAAGATGGCCAAATGGCACAATTTCTTGTAAACCAGACAGAGCGATGCTAATGGAGCTGGCCATTGAACACCCATTGTTCACTGTGATCCCACTTTGTTAGAGGACTAGTCCCATGGTTCTGTGTGGAATACAGAAACTCATTAATGCTGTTTTCCTCCAGTGTATCTGTTCATCTACGAAGGGCTTCTTTTTAATGAGAGATAATCAGGCAGTTATAAAGGCCTTAATTGTGCAGCACTCTTCGATAACAGCTTGTTCTGGGCCAGGCACTGGATAAGAGAGCTTGAGTCTGAGGGCATCATTATCTGGCAGAGGTGGAAGGACAAAGCCCCCTTCTTTGTGGAAGCACTGTGGCATGGGACTTGGTACTCAGACTGGGCTTCATTGAGATGCGAGTTGCATTATGGATGCGTTTTGTGGTAGAATTAGCGGTGACCTATTTTCATTTCATGAGCCTGTTCAAAGTGGCATATTTATAACAGGAGCAGGACACATCGACCAATGTTTTTCCTTTTTAGGCCTTGTAGCTCTAATCTTTGTGTGTAGTAGAGAAGAAGGAGAATTATGTGATGACTATTAACGTCATCTTTTTAAAGACTCTTTACATGGCAAGTAAGGCTCAACCTTAAAGAGGAAAAGGAAATGTGTTTCGAAAGGTCTATCAGAGCAGGTGCTCTGCCCTGGGCGTTATTGTTATAAGGGCAAAGGGTATGTGTCTCACAGCAACTGCGTCTGTGACACTGTTTATCATTACAGTCTCATGGTCAGGTGCTGACGAACACTGATAAGAAGTGTCCATGAAGGCCTTGCTATGATGTTTTTGTACATGGTGTTTCATCAGTTTATTTGTACGTTTAAAAGTGTATGTATTGTGATTATGAACAATGTTGAGGACTGTTTCCATTCATCTGTGAAATGCGAAATTATCATGTTGATATACACAGCAGCACACCTGGCCACCACCATTTAGCATTTTCATCATAACATTTAGGGTGGAACTTGAAAACCAGCCTGTCAGGTTGCTGCTGAAAACATTTCTGCTTCACGCTCGAGATTCGCAGCCGCTCCGTAGCACATGTACAGGAGAGCTGAGGTCACCTGAATATAATGCAGATGAAACAGGATCGAAGTGAGAACATAAGAGACAAAATCTCAGTCCTGAGGAAGCTTTTACATGTGGCATATCCGATGCTGACTTTTTTTCCAGTGAATAATTACATCATAAATGTACATACATTAAAAAAAAAAAAAAAAACTATAGGCAAAAACAAATCCTCAATTTTAAAGCACTGCTCCAGGTTGCACAGCCACAGGCTGGAAAGCTGGGCGTTGCTTCTCTTGTCTTGCCTTTTCGTTTTTTGTCTTAACTGGTTCCACAAGACATGAGCACTGTTCATTTCACTATTTTGTATAGTTTAACATGACCAATGGCATGCGATATATAAACACAGGACACAAAAGATTTCAACGGTTTCTTTTTGTGAAACACAAACCTGATAACCCTGTTAATAGACCTGAGAACTTGTGTTACCCGAGGTTTCACAGATTCTCACTAAGCTTAATATGAGATTTTGTAATCCTATAACGAGTAAAGTTTAACGTATTAATTCCAATTATATTTAATTACTGTATTTCTGTAATTAGAACTAAATGTAGATTCAGGATCCGCAAGGCATTGAATTATTGATATTTTGTTCAAAATTTTACGCACTTTTAACAATCGACATTCAAAGTCACAAAGCAGCTTTAAAGGAATATAGGTTCAGGATATAAATGTAAAAAATATACATATTTAAAGATTTATCAATTTATATCTAATAAGCAAAAGGTGGCAGTGGTAATTAAAAAATGTACTGAGATGACATGAGAAAAAACTTCTGACATGACCCAGACTCAAACGTGAACCCATTCTCATTTGGAGCTAATAAATAATAATAATAATAATAATATAATGATAAATTATTTCTATAACTGTGCTGTATGGTCAGAAGTGCAATTTCATAACAAGGAAATTCATGTTAGTTCACATAAAGTCTACTTTGTTTTAAAATTAGCGGTGTGGAATACAGTCCAAAGCCATCTTTATGGTTACTAAATAGAACCGTCCTAAGCCGTCACATGTATCTATAAGGCTGTGTTCACATTAAAAGTCACATTGCTCAGTTCCGGTTTTTTAATCAGATCAGATTTTATGAGATTTGTTCCACATTCATTGTTCTGGTTTTACACATAAAAAGTGGTCTAACTTTGACTTAGAAACATGAACAATAACACACACATCATTTTATTTCATACTTAATGTTTCAAACACTTTGCTGCTGTCATACCCACACAGAATATCTTTACCCTTTTATATGTGTAGATATTTTTTATACTTTACACTTTCCGTGTAATCTATACATTTTTATATATTTCTATTTTAATTTTATCTTATTTGTAACCTTTGACAATTTGTAAATTTGAATATTACAGCCCACATTATTTTATTTTATTTTTATTAAATTTGTTCTTGGAAATTCTATGTTTAGTTTATTTGTATTCTTCTAGTGCACATTTTTTTTTCTTTTATTGTAGTGAAATCTTTCTATTCTATTCTATCTTTTCTTTTTAGGTCACAAACAGTCGTATACTGTGTACGGATGTTTACGTGACAAAAAAAAAATCTAATTTGTATTTTTAATTGCATTTCATGGCCGTTCACATTCACAATCAATATCGACTTTTTTAACTGACTCTAATGCGGACATAATGTCTGTCCTCTGAAACGCCATGCATATGCATATCGATATGTCATTGCTCACGCCATCTGGGTTAAAAATGCGTCACAAGTTTGTGCGACTCCACATTCATTTCAAATAATTTATGTAATTTGAGCAAATAATATGTTTGTGATTTTGCTCTGGATGACGGCATGCAGTTAGTCAGCTGTATTTCAGGTGCAAAAGAACGAGGACAGCCAGTTGCTCGCTTGAGCTGTTTTAGTACTGCTATGAAATCCTCACACTGGCAGTGCTGCTGAAAGGCAAAAAGTTGGATGAATTCCGATCTGCCGATTCTCATTCATGTCACATGCCCAAGTAACGGATATGTATTCGAACTAGGACTATGTACGAAAGAGACTCGGATCTAATCCGAAAAACAGCATATATGTGAGTTCAAACCGTCAAAAAAAAAATCAGACCTCTGTCATATAAGGTAAAAACATCTGAACTGAGTGAGTGATCTCTATGTAGTGAGAATAACAAGTAGGGCGTAAGGTTAGATCATGCAGGTTGAGAGAGCAGAATGGTTCAGCACAAGGCGGTAAATGATTAGATTATATAACTTTTAGTGATTTTGATGTCCATTTGATATTGCCCTCGGCAAGCACAAGGCTAAAGGAATTTAGTAATTTTGTGTGCTCAACTTGTGGAAAGACTAGCTTTAGGAGTGTAAATAGAGATACTGATTAGGAATATCTCCATAAAATGGGAAACAATCACAACGCTAAAATAGCAAGCATTGATATTTAATTTAACGTTCAGCCTGTTAGACAGCAGCTTGCATACTTCTGCAAAAGACTTTTATTGAGAATTAAATATTTACTTCAGCCATATACAGTTGCTAAGTGCTTTTTCCTATGTAGTGAGTCATGAAGAATGTGATGTGCTCTTTTCTTTGCTGTTGAACATGTACACTGCATGTGATCCCTCCACTCCCTTTGCCTTTAGATGCTATTTGATGTGCACTGTGTTTATCTTCGTTCACATCTTTTTTCTTTGTGCATGTGTTTTAGATAGCATTTAATATCTGACAGCAGCCAGTGGCATCCTGAATCCAGACATACAGTACATGGCACTAAGACAATTTCATAATTTTGATGATAGTTTAATTCTAAAAATCAAATGTTAAATTAAGAAGTGTAATAATATATATATAAAATTCAGGCATCCTGAGATTTGTAATCCAGGCTATGAACTGCACATTCCGAACAGTTTTTCTAAATGATCGATTGAAGTTAACTTAAAAAGGAAGCAACAGACCGTCAGTTAGCAAACAGACAGCTCATCTGTCATGCTTTGAGAAAATAGTTCCCATTAGGTCTGAAAAGTCTTTTATTCTATGCAACATCGCCCTCTGTTAACATATTTCTCATGCCTTTGCTTTGTTTTCAGCAGGCTGCAGGAAAGGAGGAGAAGCTCCGTGGTGGTCACTCTTCCTGGAATGGACGTTTCTCCTGGTGATCTTTTCGTCTCCAATGGTGCCGTCGATATTTTAAACCGCTCCACGTTATCAGGTTCATCACGCTATCAGCATAAGCATTCAAATACATTATTATATCCATATATCAAGTTTTTATACTTAATATTTAGTTTAAAATTGCTCAGCAAAATAACTGAGTATAAAAAATTGTCCATAGTGTTATACATTTCAGTATTTTACAGTATATACGGTTTGCTGTGTATACTAGAGGTGTGTTTACCACTTTTATTTCATTCTCATGTATAGAAACAAAGAAACCAAAGTGGCCTTTTTCAAAGCGTACTATGGTAGGTGAAGTTTAACATTTCAGGCATTAAAAAAATATTTGCACTAATAAACATCTAAATAACTCCTCGTTATTCTTGGGGAAAAAAAACACATACATACTGTATTGTTCACTGACCCACGTCAAAGTAGATTTACATTTTCATCAGTTTCTGGCAGGTACAGTAAGCGACATGTAAATAACCACATGCAAAACAGAACTACAAAACAAAGTTATGGCATCATCCAGAGTTGTTTTTATTACTGGATAGCTGAGATGTTAAAGCTGTTTATAATGATTTGACTACTTAGGCAAAGGAAAGAAGTTTCGGTAATAACGACCACTGTTAGAGTGTGTGTATCAGTTACACCAGTGTAGGAAGTGAATGATGAATACAGTGTGTAGCGTTTTTATGCTGTACGAAGTAAATTCGTCCTATTGGTCCTGTTTCAATATGAAGTCAAGCAGAACATAAAGTCACCTTGGCTGTCACGTGACCATACTGAAATCTGATTGTCTGGTTCACTGGAAGGTGAGACAAAAGAACTTTGTTGCCCTTGCCTCCCAGTGAGAAGGGCTAGCCTCCGGTCATGTGCATAAACACATATAATTAAGACAGGCACCCATCTACAATGAGTGAGAGAACATTCTGAAATGCTAGCCAAAAATTTAATAAACAAGAACAGGAAGGAAAATAAGGAAAGTTTGTATTATATAACACTAAGCATTCTTACTCCTTAATATATGCAATAGAAATGAGTTATTTGTTGAGGTACACTCAATTACACAATTTAAAATTGACTCACTTTATTGATCAAGGGTTTCCCAGATTCCCGAAAATAAATGAAAATCAAATTTACCAATTTTTTATTGTAAATGTATAAGCTTTATCATGATAGTTCAGATAGGAACAGTTTGACAGCAAAATTAGATAAATGCAGTTTTTGGGCTTTCACTCATTTTGCTAAATTATTGTCCACAAGCACACTTGGTGGCTATCCCAAAACATTTTTGTTGGACATTGCTATATATTCTATACAGTATATGCTATATATATATATATGCTATGCTATATATAATTACTCTATATTACGTAGTAGGTTGATGCCCGATCAGACCTTACCTCCAGCCTCGGGTCTGTGTGCATGGAGTTTGCATGTTCACTCCGTGCTTGGTGGGTTTTCTTCCCACAGTCCAGATATATCCAGGGTAGGCTAATTGGTGTCCCCAAATTACGCATATTGTGTGATTTATTTTTTTGCAAATTTCATATGCGAGGTACCAGTCTACATCTAAGGTGGGGAGTATCCGTCACCCGATGTGCCACACACATTCATAGCACATGGACTGACCAAAATACCAAAAGAAAAAAATATTGACACACTGATTATTGAAACTGTTCATATACGAGTTTTAGCTGTGGTGGTCTGTATGGTAAATAAAACACCGATTCAGTTATCGATGTTATCGATTCTTTCCTGCGGCAATACATGTTTTGCTACATTGACTCCAAAATGGATTTTTTTATAATACATTTTTTATTTATATATGTTTGCATTTGAGTTGGTAAAATGTTGGCATTCCTCTATAATCCCGGTGACCCGCTCTAAAGTATTTGCACATTACCATACAATACAGCATTTTATGTGCTAAGAGCAAATTATATGCTAAGTTTGTTTAGATTCTGCAAAAAAAAATTGCATATAGAATCAGGATGTGTATAAAATCATAAACCGTACAGAATCGCAATACAAATCGAATCGACACCTAGGTACCATGATAATATCGTATTGTCTGGTTCCTGTTGATTCTCATCCCTATTAAATGATTGTGTGGTTTTTTTTATATATATATATTAGAGCAAAGGCAGGACACGCACAGCTGGAGACATTGAAAAATGTCTCATAGCCATTCAGATCCAAGAATGGAGGAACACACATTTTCAACAGTACAAGGTAAAAGAGACGGAAATGTCTGAAATGTTTGAGAAGAGAGCTCTGTCTTGGAAAGTCTTCAGTAATCTGTCTAATGTGAAGTAATATGATGCCGACAGTCACATTTGAATATGTGCAAAATCTGTAGGCATGTAATAGTTGATTGCTTGATTTTCCTCAGGATTCGACTTTGGAGGAGTTTCTGAGAAGTAAGCCTGAGCTGAGAGCAGAAGAGGAGCCAAAAGCATACAAAAGACAGGAGACCCTCTGGGAGCTCTTCACCAGCGAGTGTGTGTACTTCCTAGACCAGTTAATGGTGCTGAAAGAGGTATAAATCATGGATAATAATACACTTTATTGATGTGTGGTGATGAGAATATGCTGTTAGTGTAGAAACTGTAACAGTTTTTCACTGGATTAAACTATTAGTATAATATGAGTATATTATTTTGTTATATTGCCAAGCTTTATTATATTTCGATACTCTTTATCCTGTACTATAAATAATGTTTGAGATTTTGCTGAGTGGACTAGACACATCTATTTCTGGGTCATTCTGAATGTCCGAGTGGTTGCTGGTTGTATGATTGAGTGGAGGATATCTGGGCCAAGGGTCACATGGATCGACAAAAATGTCCAGATGATAGGGGTGACATGGTGAAGGATCTTTTATAGGCTATGCGAATGACTTAATAGTCACAATGCGCTGTTCCTGCTATTGGTACTCGACAAAGAACTGAACAAAACCAGAAAACATTGTAAACTTTGTTATGTTCCTCTGCTCGGTTATACCATGCTTATACAGTATAGAGTAGGGAAGTCCAGGGCTACAGTTCACTGTGCAGTAATGTATATGTGACAAATAAAGGCTTAACTTAACTTTGGCAATGTTTTTGCAGGTGTGAAGAAATACTGTAGAGTAAGAATTTTTCAATTTTTATCATTTACAAAATGCAAAGTAAGTGAGCAGAAGAAAAATCTTATTCAAATCAATATTTGGTGTGAATTTGATATCAATATTTGGTGGCTTCAAACCAGCATCAACTCTCATTAACTGAAATAAAAACAGCTGTGTAGGAGGCATAAAACTGGGTGAGGACAAGATACAAGGTAGTTATACTGCGTTAGCAGGGTTTCTTCCAGGCAACGATTTCAAAGCAGACTGGTTTGAAGTTTGAAGTTATCGTTTGAAGTTATTTTGAAAAAGCACAAAGGAACGGGCAATGTTGAGGATTGTAGACAAAGTGGTCGGCAAAGGAAACATAACGTAGCAGGTGAAAGACACATCTGCTTACTTTCCTTCAACACTGGAAGATGTCCAGCAGTGCCATCAGCAAAGAACTGGAAGAACCAGTGGGATCCACGTCCATCTAGAGAATTATGGCCAGAAGTGTTCTTTATAGACGAAATGCGGCCCAAAAGTCATACCTTCGACATGGAAACAAGGTTAAGTTGGCAGCAGGTGCTCTGGACTGATGAGCCAAATTTTGAAAAATTTGGCTTTAGGCAGGTTGTTTGCTGAAGGGCTAGATCAGTGTCTGCAGGCCACAGTGAAGCAAGGTGGAGGTGCCCTGCAGGTTTGGGGCTTCATTTCTGCAAATGGAGATTCTCAGTGCTGAAAAATACAGGCAGATACTTAACCATCATGCAATACCGCCAGGGAGGTGTCTGATTGGCCCCACATTTATTCTGCAGCAGGATAACGACCCCAAACACACAGCCAATGTTGTAAGAACTATTTTCAACAAAAGGAAGAGCAAAGAGTCCTGGAAGTGATGGTTTGGCCCCACAGAGCCCTGATCTTAAAACCATCAAGTCTGTCTGGGATTACATGGAGAGACAGAAGAATTTAAGGTGGCCTACATCGACATAAGATCTCTGGTTAGTTCTCCGAGGTGTATGGAACAACCTACCTGCCAGGTCCCTTCCAAAACTGTGTGCAGGCAAAGGAGGTCATAGCAAATTCAGATTCGATTTGAATTTCTCCTCTGTTCATTTACATTCCATTTTTTAAATGATATTAACACTTCTATTTATGAAAGCATTCTTACTTTCTTACCATTTTTTTCACATCTGCTGAAAACATCTGCACAGTACTGTATATGTAACCTTCTTTTAAACATGTTTTACCTTTTGGTTTGTGTGCAGGTATTTCAGACCACTCTGTCGGAGCTGCAGATAAGGGAGTGTCTACTAGACATTGATTCTTGGGCATTGTTCGCCAACCTCAATGAGCTGTGCCTGGTACAGTATAAAACATAAGTAGAAGTTTAATGGATAATGTATTGTTCATTGTATCACATCAGATTGTGTGTTTGCTGTCCCTTTGCAGGTTAGCTTTGGTTTCCTGACCAGTCTACTGGGTGTAATTAAAGAGCTATGGGCAACTCCAGAGCCTCCAGAAAGCACTCCAGAAACCAACAGCACAGAGGCCCTGCTGGCTATTCTCAGAAAGGCTAGTTATCACAGATGATTTTGTGTGCATGTGTGTGTGTTGTTCCGTGTATGTGAGCATACATCTGTGTGCATGAAGTTGCATGTGAGTGCGTATGTGTAAGTGCCTGCTTTTGGCTGTGCTTCAGTCAGATACAAGTTATAATTAAGTCTAGATATACATCGATCAGCCATAACATTACAACATAAAATATTAGCATGTTGTATGGATTCCATTTGTACCACCTGGGCTTCTCTGGTCCCTTGGGGCATGACTCCACAAGACCTCTCAGGGTGTGCCGTGGTGTCAGGCACCAGGGCATTGGCGGCAGATCCTTTTGGGGCTGTGGGTTACGGGGTGGGGCCTCCAGTGATCAGATTTGTTTGTTTGGAGTTAGACCGATGGGTCTCCGATCGATCGGTCACGTAATTAAAGATCGGTTGTCTTTCGAATGTCTGACCACATAAACCGATGCTATTGTGATGACACTAAATACATGAGACGACTGCCACATCAACATGACATCCCCAATCTGGGAATATTACCAAGTCTTTTTAAGCAAAACCACATGGAGGAACCTGTGCTTGAAGCTTTAACACAACAAATCTTATTCGCCGGTTAAGAACAACACAGCATGAATAATTTGAGTATGAAATGGTATCCGCAAAGATCTTGCTAGATCTTGTAAGTCAACCCTTAACCACCTATAGTATAGTAGACGTGCTCATAAAGCTTGAGCCCCGTGATGCGGGTTAAGAGATGGGAAGCGGAAGCTATTCTATTGGTTTCAGTTTATTTATGATCTACATAAAATAATAAGAGAATGGAATATATTTGTCATATATCCAATAAACAAAAGTTTTACATTTATGATACTTTCTCATATCTTAATTGTAGAACACTGTTGTTTAGAATAGTAATAAATAAATAAATACTACACAATAAATAGAACACATTAAATGGTAGATCCCAATAACCCACCGACACCTGTAATCAGCGATCGTTATTGGTAATGGTATCCGTCTCGGCCGATTCAGATTTCTCTGATCAGAGCACTCCTATCTGGAGCATCTCATGGGTGCTCGATCAGATTGGGACCTGGGGGGTTTGGGAGTTCAGCAGACTTTGTCTGCCGGCTCCATGTGCGGGGTGGCTGCGGTCTCCTGGGTGTTCTCCTGGCGCCTTTCTATCATAGCCAGCATTGACCTTTTTTGGCAAGTTGTACTGCATTGGCTTCTCTGTGGGATCAGAACAGATGGGGTGGACTTTGCTCCCCACAAGGATAAATGAGCCTCGGGTGCCCATAATTCTGTCACCAGTAATTGATAATCAGTGTTAATGTGTTGATGTTGTGGCTGATTGGTGTAATATATGTGTATGTGTTTGTGTGTGTGTGTGTGCATGATTTTTTAACATCTTTCGTTTAGATGCGCAGAAAAGAATGTGTTCTCTGACCATTGTCCTTGATCTCTTTAGGCTTTTGGTGAAGGCATTTGTCACTGTCTGCAGAAATACTGCATGAACTACACCAAAGCCATCCACTATTTAGACACCCTAAAAGCCAGGGAGGACTTCAGCTCCTATGTGAAGGTGTGTTAGTATTTTCTGACTGATTACATTTTCATTTTCTTCTATTTTGATGTATATAACTCTAGACCTCATGTAAAGATGCATTATTATGTAAAATCAACAAGCGTGGATAGAGAACAGCCAACAACTTGGAAATTCAGCGCAGATTATTTATTATATTTTATATAAAATCAAGATTATTTTATATTACATTCAATAAGGCAGTTGTTTCAGTGGAATATCAGTAGCTAGGTTTGGCTTGTTTTTTTCTGTTTATGTAAAAATTTTACATTTACTGATGTATTTACTGATGTATTTACTGGATGAAGTATGTTATAATGTAAGAGCACGGTGATGAGGAACTGCATGCACGAGAGCGTTTCAGTTCTGAACTCATGAAACTTGAAGGTCCCGTCCCCCCCTTAACATTTTACCTTCAGTTTTTCCCACAAAGTTACCTGAATAAAAGGATTCAGTTACCGGCACGACTCAGTGGTTAGCACGGTCACCACACATCTCATGGGTTGGGGATTTTTTTAAACCGCGTGTATGTGTGTGTGTGTGTGTGTGTGTGTGTGGAGTTTGTATTTTCTCACCATGCTTGGTAGATTTCCTCCGGGAATGCTGTTTTCCCCCTACACCCAAACACATGCGGCATAGGAATGGCATCTCCAACTTGCCTTACAGTGTATGATTTGATGTGTGTGTGTGTGTGTGTATTTGTTTGCGTGAACCATTCAATGGGTTAGCACCCAGGGTGTATGTTTGATGGCCCCAAGTTTCCTGTTATAGGCTCCCGTGATCCTGAACAGGAGAAGTCGTATGGAAAAGCAATGAATGTTACCAGCAAGGTTTTAGTAGGTGATTTTGTTGAATGATTGATTGTGTAAAACAAACAGACACATTTCAAATAGTGTATCTGTGTATAACAAATCCACAAATGACATTTATAGTGGCATTCCAGATTTATTGTAATTTCAGCATACAAGCAGAAACAGTAGCTGAGTTTACGGAGCAGTGATCTCCAATGTATAGGTGACACACTTAGGCTTAGTGGTTAGCACTGTCGCCTTGTACCTCCAGAGTCTGGGTTCGATTCCCGCCTTGGGGTCTTAGTTCGAGTAGTTTGCATTTTCTCCCCATGTTTGATGGATTACCTCAGGGTACTCCCCTTTCCTCTCACAGTCCTAAGACATGCAGATTAGGCTAATTGCTGTCCCCAGATTGCCCTGTAGTGTGTGTGAATGGATGTGTGAATGTTGACCGGAGGTCCCACCACGGTTGTAAAATAGGAAAAAATACAATGGTAATCACTAGTGACCTCCACCGTCCCTAGTTGGACTAAAGAGGTTCCTAGATTGATGGATGGATCTCCTTTGTGCTTATAAATTCTCATTTTATTTCTTTTCTTTGATTCCATATGTTGTATTGCTACCTGTATTTTATTTTTACTCACTGCTGCCTTGACTGCTTTATCAATTACGCTGCTATTATATAAGAATTTAATATCTTTCTGCCTGTATTCCACAGTGGTGTGAGAGGAAGGAACAGTGCCGAAGGCTGCAGTTGAAGGATCTGCTAGTGTCCCCTTTGCAGAGGTTTACGCGTTACCCTCTCATCCTGAAGAACATGGAGAAGAGGAGCTGCACCGAGGCAGAGGAGAGCGCCTTACAGAGCATAGTGGAGCTGGTGGACAGAGCCATATGTAAATAAGTATCATTATCAGTTAGCACAGCTGCAACCAGGCAAGATATTTCTCATGAGCAACGGCCAGACTCTAGGGTTATTCATAGCACAGAATTAGGGCTGCCTGATAAATCAGATTTTATCATTTATGTAATGCGTTTCCATGATGAACAGGTTGCGAAAACATAATGGCCGAAAGGGTGGGAGTTTCTTTTAATGCCAAACATGACACATTCTCTTGCTTTTAGAATAAAGAATGCCTGCTGCTCAGACAAATCACTGAGATGTTTTTCTCACCCAGGAATCGTAAAAAGTTGAATAGTGGTTTATGAAAATAATATTTGGAAGTGGTAGGAATGGATGAGATATCGAGCCTCCCTTATGTCATTGACACGACATAAAAAATATTCCTGCATTGAAACATATTTCTGGAAGACGGTTAATTATGGCATGTTTAGCTCAATATTTATACATATATACCCATCCACAACCCATCTTCAGGAGGTTCTCATCAAAAAATTTTCAACACATGGCCTCATCCGTCAGTGCAGCAAAGTCAATTTGTACCTTTAGCAGAGAAACAGCCCCAAAGCATAATGTTTCCACCTCCGTGCTTGACTGTAGGGACTGTGGTGTTCT
>JAQQZT010000038.1:13182284-13199055 GCA_030068275.1 Clarias platycephalus | reverse complement strand
GGTACTCCGGTTTCCTCCCACAGTCCAAAGATATGCAGGTTAGGCTAATTGGCATTCCCAAATTGCCCGTAGTGTGTATGTGTGTGTGCCCTGCGATGGATTGGCACCCTGTCCAGGGTGTACCCCTCCTCGTGCCCTAAGCCTCCTGGGATAGGCTCCAGGCCCCCCGCGATCCTGAATACAGGATAAAGCGGTATTGAAGTTGAGTGAGAAAACATTGAGTTAGAAGGTGTGTCGATACTTTTGACTGGTTGTGTGTATTATCCTCATATGAGGACGGTTGGGTATAATTGTTTTTAGAAACCTTTTTGAGAAAACGCAATGGACTCGGGAGGTTAAAATAAAGTGGATGTATTATGCATCGTGATAAACGCGAGTACATTGTGATGCCACTTCGTTCTTTCTCACTGCATATCCTGTGCGAATCTATCATAGTTACAGTATAACAAACATGGTTTTGGAACCTGTTCTGCTGCTCCATAGTTCTAATTGCACGTGTTTAGTTACGTAACTATATTGGGTATAATTATGTAGCACCCGTCCCATGTGGCTAGTATTTGGCGCCAATTATAAAAGGTGTGGTAGTACTATGGGCGGGGCCCTGGATTCTTTATAGGGGTATTTTAACTGCAGTAACCTGGGTCCTGTTAAAACTACGTGTTCCAATACATTTGAATATGCCACAAAATTGTAAAAGAATTGCCGGTGCCTCCACTTACAGTAGTATGATTATGTTTAGAAAGTTCAACCCACTAAGAATATTACCCTAATTTATACCACTCAATAGCTTAACCTCTATGGTTTAACCCGAGAAACCAACTAAGTTACTTAATGTACTGTAAATATTTAATACCAACCAGTCTTTAGATAAAAATTTACTTTTGGTCAAACTTCAATAAGAAAAATTAAAAAATCACCGGCAGCTCAAGTTTCCACACACAACTGAACACACTCTGAGCATTTTTTAAACATTCTAGATGAACTGATTTAATTGATCTTTTTATTTATTTATTTCTAAACAGTAGTTAATTACGTTTTAAATCGTTCACGTCAATTTTGTTATTTTAGACTTTTATTTTAGACTAGGCTACAATTATATAATGAGAATTAATGAGAGAACCAGTCATTATGCTTGTTACAACACCTCATTATATTTGAAAGATTTAATGGGATTAGGGTGAGAGCCGTGTAGTCTATTGTGGATACCACACACACATATTGTGCCTAGCTGGACGCCTCTGCCACGCTTCAGTTCATTGACCACAAACAGAATATTTGTTTCTAGTTGTCCATGTTCATGTAAAGAGTATTCAAATGCAAAAAGATTATTCCTTTAATAATGAAAAAGATAGACGGTGACTAACTCGTGCCCATGAGGGAAGACAAATTCTAATGTTAAAAACAAGGCAGGAAAAATGGGGTCATGTTTTAATGACTGCAACCCGAATGTCTCATAGCGTGGATGGAAATTGCAAACGGATGTTATGGGAAAAACTTTGCTTCAGAGCTTTAACTGACCTTGGCTGTTAGGAGTTTTGAGTAGTACATTCACACCTGTAATTTCTCACAGAATCTGAAACACTTGCTGAAAACCATGAGTTTGGAGAACCTGGTCACTCAGCGCAGTCTCCGACACGAGGGGAAGCTCACACTCACTGGTGAGAACTGAACACATGACCTCCAAAACTGATAATCTGTTTACATTGTTTTAATTATATGAAATAGAGTTATTATTATTATTATTATTATTATGTACATAATTATGAATAATTCTTCTCCTATTTATCCCTTTTTTTTTTACTTAAATTATATTGTTTCAAGTCAAAGGGACTTTTGATAACAGAACACGGTTATAAGGGGTAAAAACTACCTTTATTTTTCTATATAATCCCCTGCTACACTAATGCAATTATCCCAGCGTTTCACTAGTGCTTTCACAGTTTCTCAGTACTCTTGAGCTATGATCAGACTACCTGCTTTATGTCTGAAACGACAGCCTCCCAGGAACTCCTTTAATGGCCTAAACATGTGGAAATATGGGGCACATGGCAATAACCCGGTTCCGTCTCTTCCATAAGTTGGCATCAAGTTATCAGTTGATTTTCGAGGATCAGGGGTTCCTATCGCTAAAATGTTCACAGGGGGCTCAGACCCACCCCAGCCGCGATCTTTCTTCATGGATTTCTTTAAAACATTTGCATCATTTAAATGTTTTATTGTGGCTAAGAGTCTCAGCATAGAAGCATTTTGTAAACGTCCCGCTTTGAGTTGAATGCCCCTCGTATTTCCTTTTACACATGAAATGGAGTGTGTATATATGGGCCTGTAATGCATTCAGTTTAAGATGCAGAATCTATTACCGTGCTTCTTTAAATTCATCATTCTCCACTGTTTCCTCCCCTGTATGGACAGAGAATGCAAAGCTGAACGATGTTTACCTGTTTCTGTTTGACGAATTCCTCCTGATCACCAAGATCAAACGAAATAAAAAGGTGCAGTATTTCAAGAAGTTTGTATTCAACTGCTCAATGTGCAAAAATCTTTACATGGGGTTTACTAGCTAAACTGCTGTCTGTGATTTACATAGGTCTTGGGAATGTCATTGCACATCAGTGCACGCTTCTAGGTTACGAACGATTAGTATTCTGAGGTTGAGAACAGATATTTGAAAACTTCTGGAAGCTTATATTGGAATATTATATTACAGGTTTTATTGAAATATCCAACCTAATGGTGTGTATTGTGTAGAGGTCTGTAGCTGGGGAGATGTATCCTGCTCGCACTGCAGCTGGCCTGGAGCTGGAGCAGTTACTGCACGAGGGCTGCACCTTCACCGTGCTGGAGCAACCCATCTCACTAGACCGCCTGCAGATCAGGAACATAGACCAGATTAACGCAACAGGTTTTGAGACATTTCTTTATATCTTATATTTCCTTGCTCATTTCTCAGTATCCTATTTTTATGAAGGAAGAAATATGATAGTATTGAAATAATAGTCATTCAGAGAAGAACAATAAGAAATTGTCACGATATACTTTTTTGTCGTACTTTCTAGCCTCTGGCCTTCCCTGTTCTTTCATTATAATGCACCAGAATCGCTATCAGCAGTGCATCGGCGTCTTCATTCTGCAGGCCCCGACCGAGTCCGTTAAGGTGAGGAGCCGCACCGCATCCCGATGTAATTACACACTGTGCCGTCTTTGATCTGCACCACCTGATCCTAGTCTTGTGTCACCGGTTTTTTTTTTTTTTTGTCCCGATCGAATAACTCCGTTTTAAATGTCACGTCAACAAACACCCTGCATGCAAGAAAAGGTCTCTTAACTGCACGCCATTTGATTGCATTATTAAGCGGGTTTCCTTTGTCTGTGCTTGTGTGTCGCAGAAAGCATGGCTGTCTGAGATCGAGGAGGCGGTCGGAGCTCTGCTGAAGCGGGACTCTCAGCAGCCTCGGCTGAAAAACTCTTCTCTCTACGTGGAGTCTTCTCAGATCTAACTCACATCACACACTCAGAATCTGACATCCCTAATGTCAGTACTGCTGCCTGATAACATCACATGACTTGGACTAAGATTTTGGGCTTCTACTTGACTGGACAAGATCCCTGCTTGGCTGTAGAGTCTCATATTTGACCCTCAGATTCATGTTAATTCATTTGAGTAGGTTTATTCAGGTCTGGCAGCAGTGTAGGTGTAAAGTCCACTGGGTCACAAATCACACAAATAGATACGTAGCTGCAAACTGAACTGTTGCTGTAACCTGACACCCACTGACAACTAAATGTGCCAGAGGGATGGAGTATTACAGTGCTGTAATTCATCCACTTTTTTTTATTAAACTTTGCTTTAAAACTGAAACTATCTGGTCTGTTGATTTAAACCAGGATTGGTAAAGGTACCATATATATATATATATATACACACACAATTTTTTTTAATTGAAAAGATGTTAACATTTCTCTTGGAAATGGAAAAAATGCACAATATTTTCAGCAAACATTGATGCATAGCTACTCCTTATGCCATAAATTGAACAAAAATAAAAACATTATTATGGCACTGCCCCCATTTGACTGCAAAAAAACTGCAGAAAGATTTAACAGACTCAGGAGTGTTGGTGCACCGTTCCACAAGACCTTCATGGAAGAGTCAGCAGAAGAAAACCTTACCTGCGTCTCAAACATAAAATCCAACATCCAAGTATGCAACAAAACATCTACAGAAGCCTGATGCATTTACCAGCAAATTCTGGAAGCAAACATCACACCATCTGTAAAAAAGCTAAAGCTGAAAAGAGCATGGCCTCTACAGCAGGACAATGATCCTAAACATACCTCGAAATCCACAATGGAAAACCTCAAGAGACGCAAGCTGAAGGTTTTGGAATCGCCATCACAGTCCCCTGATTTAAACATTATTGAAAATTTGTGGGTAGATATTAAAGGAGCTTTGCATGCAAGACGACCAAAGAATATTACAGAACTAGAATCCTTTTGCAAGGAAGAATGGGAGAAAATCCCAAATACAATGACTGAAAGACTTTTAGCTGGCTGTAAAAAGTGTTTTCAAGCTGTGATATCTGCTAGAGGAGGTGTTACTAAGTACTGATTATATAGGGTGCCCAAACCTTTGCACAGTGACATAAAACTGTTTTTACTTTTTATTTTTGTTCAATTTATGGCATAAAAAATATTGTGCATTTTTTTTTTATTTCCAAGAGAGATTGTGTTAACATCTTTTCAATTAAAAAAAAATACCAAAATCTGTTATTTATCAAAGGGTGCCCAATATATATATACACACACACACACACACACACACACACACACACACACACACACACACACACACACACAGGGGTTGGACAATGAAACTGAAACCTCTGGTTTTAGACCACATTAATTCATTAGTATGGTGTAGGGCCTCCTTTTGTGGCTAATACAGCATCAATTCATATTGGGAATGACACATACAAGTCCTGCAAAGTGGCCAGAGGGATTTTAAGCCATCTTGCAGAATAGTGGCCAGGTCACTACATCATGCTGGTGGAGGAAAACGTTTCCTGACTCATTCCTCCAAAACACCCCAAAGTAGTTATATACAATAATATTTAGATCTGGTGACTGTGTAGGCCATGTGAGATGTTCATCTTCACCTTCATGTTCATCAAACCACTCTGTCACCAGTCTTACTGTGTGTATTGGTGCATTATCATCCTAATACACAGCACCGCCTTCAGGATACAATGTTTGAACCATTGGGTGCACATTGTCCTCCAGAATGGTTCGGTAGTCCTTGTCAGTGACTGGCATGATATTGCAGCCCAAACCATCACTGATCCACCCGTAACTCTCCCGGGTGTGGGAGAGACAGTGAAAGTGGACTCATCAGAGAACAATACATGTTTCACATTGTGCACAGCCCAAGATTTTCGCTGCAGGAACCATTGAAACTGACGTTTTGCATTAGCACAAGTGACCAAAGATTTGGCTATAGCACCCCAGCCATGTACACATTTAATTCTGCAGTGAGTTGGGCAGCTGTGGTTTTATGTTTTTTGGATACAATCCGGTTTAGCACTCAGACATCCCCTTTAGACAGCTTCCTCTTGCATCCACAGTTGCTCCTGTTGGATGTGGTTCGTCCTTCTTGGTGGTATGCTGACGTTACCCTGGATACCGTGGCTCTCGATACATCACAAAGACTTGCTGTCTTGGTCACAGATGTGCCAGTGTACCAACAATTTGTCCTCTTTTGAACTCTGATATGTCACCCATAATGTTGTGTGCATTGCAATACAGTATCTTAAGCAAAACTGTGCTATTACTCTGTTAATTAAACCTTCACACTCTGCTCTTACTGGTGGAATATGCAATCAATGAAGATAGGAAAACAGGCTGGTCAAATTTAGCTATGAAACCTTCAACACTAAAATGGCGGCTGATTGGTCAAACGAAGTCATGTGATTATCGTTACTGCGCGAAAGTCAAGTACTACATCTACCGGCGCCATGTGTAGAATAAATGGTTAAAAAAGTAACGAGTCGAGTGTAGCCGAATGTAGCTGAAGCAAGAGTAGCGTTTCTTCTTCATAAATCTACTCAAGCAAAAGTAAAAAGTATGGTACAGTAAAACTTCTCATAGAAGTAATTTTTTTTCAAACAGTTACTTAAGTAAATGTAATGGAGTAAATGTATCGTTACTACCCACCTCTGGTCATGCCACAGCTTCTCAATTGGATTCAGGTCAATGACTTTTCACTAGACTTTCACAGCTCCAAAGTCTTCATTTTTTTCCCCCAGCCATTCAGAAGTGGACTTGCTGGTGTGCTTTGGATTTGTTCATTGTCCTGCTGCAGAACTCAAGTTTGTTTCAGCTTGACGTCACAAACAGATGGTGGAATATTCTCCTTCAGGATATTTTGGTACACAGCAGAATTCATGGTGCCATTTATCACAGCAAGTCATCCAGGTCCTGAAGCAGCAAAACAGCCCCAGACCATCACAGTACCACCACCATATTTTACTGTTGGTATGATGTTCGTTTTCCGAATTGCAGTGTTACTTTTACTACACACATAATGGGGGACACACCTTCCAAAAAGTGAAACTTTTGTCTCGTCAGTCCACAATTAATTTTTTTATATATATTTTCCCAAAAGTCTTGGGATCATCAAAATGTTTTCTGCCAAAATTGAGACGAGCCTTTATGTTCTTTATACTCAGCAGTGGTTTTCATTTTTGAACTCCATGCAAACCACTTTTGCCCAGTCTCTTTCTTATGGTGGAGTCATGAACAGTCACAGGTGTGAGTAATCAGGTCTGGGTGTGGCTAGAGAAATTGAACTCAGGTGTGATAAACCAGAGTTGTTTTAACAGAGGGGCAAACACTTTTTCACACAGGGTTATGTAGTTTGGGATTTAGTTTTCCCTTAATAATAAAAACCTTTATTTAAAAACTGCATGCTGTGTTTACTTGTTATCATTGACTAATATTTAAATTAGTTTGATGATATCAAACATTAAAGTGATACAAACAAAAAGAAATCAGTATGAGAGCAAACACTTTACCCCATTGTATATATACAAGATATTATGTTAAAAAAACAAACAGTATTTATCAAGTAAAAAATCCCTACCAGATTTACAAACATTGCGACTATGCTGATTTTCTTTATATTATGCACATAAATTCCTATTGAAATGTTAATTATTTTATTCTTAGCTATTTTATTCTTTAGTGACTCCATAAACAGCAGCACTCATTTTTACTTAGTAAAAATTAATAAGTAATAAATAATAAAGAGACATCTGGTTAGGGAGTTTTTCCTTGCCACCGTCATCAGGTACAAACTGAAGTATAATCTATACTATTTTCCGTACTTGTTCTAATTTATTTACACTTTTCTTTTTTTTCTGTAAACCTGTTTTGCGACAATGACCATTGTTAAAAGCTCTATGCAAGTAAAATTTTATTTAATCCCTGTGGTCGCTCTGTGAAGTTCATTGACACCGATCATGATATTTTATAATATTGTGCAGCGAACAAACATATTAAAGCTGGAATGAAAATAGAAACACCTAGTTTATTTACTCAAACATATCAATGAAAAAAAATTAGAAAACAAACATCTTGACATAAATTATATTCATACACCGTTTTGACACATTTATAACCACCAGCATCGCCATACTGACAGTGAACAGTTATGTACTGTAGGAGCGTGAAGCCTTACGGCTCAGCCCATGTGACCGAGACCACATGATCACAACAGAAACAATCTGTCGTTCAGATGAGAAGTGCGGAAACATAACCGACTCTACTGCAGCGTAGTGTTACTCATAAAAGTTAACATTCTGAGTTCTGGCAACTTTCTTGACTTATTTCTAGTAACCGACACTTGGACTGAGACTTAACAGCCATAGTGTTAACGAGACTGTGGATTTTATGGTAAAACAAACATTTGAGAGGGAAACACACAGTCCAGAGGTAGGTGACATAAAAATACAGAGTCAGTCTGAAATTTACACTGATGAAAATGATATGATTTGTTGATTTTGGTGCATCTGAGTGTGTGTCTGAATAAAACACACTGCTTCTTGTATGATAGGGAATATGCATTTCTATGAGTGCATCCTCTATGCTGAAGCAAACATGTAGAGAGGAAAGGCGCATTGTGATCGATATCTCACACTGAAGTTTACTATACAGCAGGTACAATCTGCACAAGCACCTGCGCCAAAAATTCAGCTGTTTTCACGGCTAAATCCGTCCTCTAGCACAAAGCATAACCGATTGCATCTATGTTTGAAGCTGATGTCTTCTCTCTCATGTCACGCGTGACACTTTTCACACCCGCTTGGTAGAAAGATAAAGAGGAGTAGACAAGATGCAGGTAGTGTGACAGAATGCGGAACGATAACATTGACGATGCGCTTTCAGAAGTGCTCTAGCAGCCCATATTTTATACAATCAATATAGCATTTATATATATAAATCTCTTACGTACACAGATTCACACACACACACACACACAGTTTTAGCCACATCATCACAATTATTGCTTAGTAGCAGGGCACGAACAGGTGCAAATAAGTGATCCTGTCAAAAATCAAATTGATTGAAATTAGCAAAATACTGCTCAGATGCACCGATTTGGAAAAGCTGATATAATTAAAAACTAAACGTAAAAAGTTTTTTTTTTTAATCAAATGAAAACATGAGCAGCATAGCAAGCATGTATGATACATAGACACCATTTAATAAAACATGCCTGAATTAATATGAGGAAAAAAAATAATTGGAAACGGTTCAATCAAGTCAAAATGAAGACCAATAGTACTTTCCAGGGGACAGTGTGGCGCGCTGCACTAACAATTCTGATTTCCACATTTTGTAGTGTTACTACTTAAAACTGAAACAGAATGTACTGGGATTATTTCATAAATCACACACAATACCGCCCACATGAATGAAGGGGTTTCGAGGGGGGAAGATAAAAAACAAACTGGCATGCTATGTTTATTTTATTCTAGGTGAAAATAATTGGGCATTTTTGTTTAAATTTCTTTCATAGCTCAGTTCGAGGTGGTAACATTACAAAATTATGCAACACATTTTATCAGTACTGTTCGTTGCACATCTTGCCAGGGTACTAAACAAGGAATTACGGGTGCAGATAGAAATGAGGCAGACCACTGATTGGTCAAATGTAGTTTTTGAAGAAAGGTTAATCAAGTCAAACAAATATAGCTAGCCGTAGTGGCTTTTCTACCAGGCTGTATGATGCAGGAATCTTCAAGTATTGGTGTCAGTTAATACTGGAAATGTCAGCTGTTGTTAGTGTTTAACATTAACATTAGCACTGCAGGGGAATCGCACCAACTTATAGCCTTTGGTTAACTCCTGCTGTCACAGGTACCATTAGCCAATGGAAAACAGTACTTGATCTACCTGCACATTCAGATTAGCAACTAAATCAGACTGTTCCACACTGTCAACTGGGAAAGTTATACGT
The DNA here is from genome assembly GCA_030068275.1 of Clarias platycephalus. NCBI lineage: Eukaryota > Metazoa > Chordata > Actinopteri > Siluriformes > Clariidae > Clarias > Clarias platycephalus. Next base: position 13,189,538 of record JAQQZT010000038.1, on the reverse strand, counting down.
TTTTGATGAGATTTTTTTTTTCATACCTCTGTGCTCTTTGCTAACTTGAGCTGTTGAATGAACCCTCTCACACTGGATGCCATCCTGGCACATTCATTACTGCTTTGTTCAGAAGAGAAAAAGCTTGAGGTACAAATCTTCCAGTCTGGTACCCAAAGCACAGAGCATGTTAGAATCTCATCCAAAACACATTCCATTAAAATGCTGCAACACTTTCCCTTTTAAATTCTTTGGAACCCCAAATGACCCTAGAGGTGACCAAGGCACTGCTCGGGTGAGGACTGCTGTGATTCTTTTGTTGCTCTCTCTCTCTCTCTCTCTCTCTCTCTCTCTCTGAGGCCACCTCATGCGCAGACCAAACCAGACCAGTCCTCACTTATTTCTGCAGCTCTGCCACCCCACCACTCCTGCTCCTGACTCCAGCGTCTGAGAAAGCGACAGTACTGTGCAGGAAAAGTCCGTGGCGGGTACGTAGCAGAGCAGCAGACGGGAAGAAGCCCATTAGCCCTGCAGCTCGTCGTAGCAGGTCTCGCATACCCGCACTGGCTTCTTAGAGGATGGTGTCAGGGCGTTCTTGGCTGAGCATTCGGCACAAAAGATGTTCCCGCAGTGGCGACAGTGGTGCTGGTGGAGTAACAATGAATCGGATTTTAAAAATAGTCATTTTAGAAGAGAGAGTTAAGAGAATATAATACCAGTCTCAATAATACCAGTCATGTCAGAATGATAAACAAATGCTATTATTTTACTGGCCTCCATGAGTTCTGCACGTGTAGCATTAATAACAAACAATTCAAAAGACAATCTGCTCTCATTTCATTCTGTTCTGTGCATTTTAGTCTAATTTGGCTTCGGCTTGTTGTGTGTTTCAAATGTACTACAAGCGTTCTGGCTTTGAACTCAACTGCTAAATGTTATCCTTAAAGTTCAGATATCAAACGCTGCTGATCTAAGTCGAGACATACAAGTGGGGCAAACAAATACTTGAGTGTTTTCAATCTTGCTGATTAGAGCATGGTTCTTTATCAGCACTTCAACTGCTGCAGCACGACAATCGTGCTTTCACTGGAGACGTGCTGGAGTAGATAAAAGTCCCGCTGGACAATACTGTCCGTTCACAGAGGGGGAAACAAAAACAAACAGATGGCAGACTTTGAATGCCGCCTGTATGAAAGTGGGTCCCTGTAGTAGACCATTAACATAGTATTGATTTAATGCTTTGATCAGGCGGCACCATCAAACACGCACAAGAGTCTGTGGGTGTGAGGCGAGGAGGCAGGAAAGAGAAAAAGAAAGGGAACTAGAATAATCACCTTCCGGATGGTGACAGAGAAGCCTTTCCCACAGGACATGCAGTTCTGCACCTCGTTGTCCTCTGCCCACTTCCGTGTGAGGGTCTGTGACTGCTTTATCTGCATCAAGAGAGATATATAGCTATATAAAATCAACAAATTCTGTAATAAAGTGCATACGAGTGGTGGTGATGATAATGACAATATGGCTTGATGCAACATTCAGTTAGAAAAATAACTGATAACAACAATAACAGTTAATTTAAAATAATAGTAGGCAATGTGTAAAAAACTTTTAAACTGTAATTTAATAGGCTCGTAAGGTAATTTGTCCATAATTTCGAATTATACTGCATAACAGAGGATTTAGAGGTTTTGTCAATTATTATTATATTATTGTGTTATGAATCAAACTCCTATTGTATAGTATACAAGTTTAATTACTCCACTACCAATAATCATCATAATACAACTGATGATGAGATGGGGTGAACACATGATTATGTTATTAAATTTTTTTACATCACATTGTTAAAAGATAAAAAAAAAAAACACCATTTTCAGCAGTGCAAATTTTATGTTATTTTACAAACTCAAATGTCTATTTGTAATTCAAGTACATTTGATTACTTCTAGCAAGCTGGGTTTTAGCAGGTTTTCAGTTAAAAGCAGCATCATTAGTTCAAAGTTCAAAGGCTTTATTGTCATTTCAACCATATACAGGTAGTACACAGTGAAACGAAACAACGTTCCTCCAGGACCAATTAGAATGTGCACATCAGGACCAAACAGAAAAGGCAAACAGAGCAGGTGTTTTTTCACTTCCACGTGAGTGTTGGTGATCTGCTATGAAAGAATTCAGGGCAACGAAAGGCCACACTCATCTACACGGGTGAATACTGAATGTAGGAGGTATTTGAGAGACTTATAAAATGTCCCATGCACTCTACAAAAACCCCACCTACAGTTGTGCGTGTGTATTGGTGTGTGGGTGTGTGTTTAGGACCTGTAAGGATTGATTTTCTCGACCCAGCTCTTGCATGGCTGCCGTGGTGTCGTCTAGTTTTCTCCTCATCTCCAGCCCCTTGGCTTGCAACTTCTCTATTTCGCCTTCGTCCTTCACACACCTAGAGTGCAGCAGCACGGAACACAAGAGAGCAAAGTGTATGTGTGAGTGAAAGTATTTAAAGTTGAGCAGAAAGGGAAATACAAACAGCAAGTAGGCAGTTCCTAACCTCTCGAGCAGGGCACGTCTCTCGTCTTGGTTGTTCTGCACAGTGGCCTCAAGCACAGCGATCTCGCCACGCAATTCATCTGTCTGTTTCTCCAGCTCGCTCACGCGTCTCTGACTGCTTTGCCACTCTCGCTTCAGCGTGGCAACATTCTCATTAAGGGCAGAAACCTGCATTGTGAGCTTTGCCTCGGCCTCCTCCTTCCGCTTTTCCACTTCATCCTTAGCCTTCGCTTCCAATGTCTGGGGAAAAATACAGAGAGAAAGAGGGAGACAGAAACAGAGTGCGATAGTGAAGTAGTTGCAAATTGTATGTATGCATTAGTATTATTCAATCAACTATTAAACCAGGGAAACTCATAAATAGTAGTGTTTGAGTCTCACCACCAAGGGGGCTGTTATATCAAGTCGGTAAAATCAGAAAAAAGTGCACACCCCTAGTGCTTGAACAGGGCACAAATTGTAACCTCCCCTGTTTCTCAGATACAAAGGAAGTGGGGGCATGAATCTCTGTAGCTCGTAGACCATAGAGCTATAAGCAGTGAAGACAACCTTAGATACAAAAGTCGTGGTCGGCTGTAGAGTAATCTTCACCGCATTAGCAGCAAAGCGTGTACATGATGGATGCAAGGCGTGGAGATCATCCCACACTCCCGTTTAGCATCTCGGATGCAAGAGCGAAAAGAAGTACTGTCTCTCCATTGGCTCAAATGGAGGACCAAAGAGAGCCTCAAGCACTAACGCTGGACCTAACTGTGTATCGCAGACGGATGAGCACCTGGTGACATTTCCTTAAAACCAAGCTGACAAGCAGTGTTGGATCTAGAAAGTATTACAAAGGGGTGGCAAAAGATTTTGGAGGGAAATATACAGGGAGGTATTATGTATTATAAACTTAGCATTGATCATTAAGTCTAATATGTTATTTTACTTAGTGAAATGGTGCGTTACTGCACTGTAATTTGTACGAACAAAGAACAAAATCATACCGTTGGGTCCAACTGGAACTACAGTAGGATCTGTCTCCACCCGACTCACCATCACCCCCTGCTTCTGTCCCTCGCTCTGATTCAGTAGAATCCTCATCTTCATCTCTCACATTCATTTCTACTTCTTTCTCCTCTCTCATTTCTTTCCTCTGGTTCCTACTCTCTCTCCTCTCTTCCTCCTGCCCAGACTTCAGTCTTTTTCTAGCTGAAAAAGTTGCCAATATTTTAACCCATATTTTTACTTCCTTTTCATTTTGTGTGTACAGCAGTGAAGAAATGAAAGGGTGTCATGGTTAAAATCCATATATTTCATTAACATACATCGTGGGATTGAGTGTGATTTATACATTAAATTAAAACTACAGTACAAGATTAATGAAGATGTAACACAGAGTGATTGTGGTGACAGAGGCATGGTTGCGCGTTGCTCTGTGAAGGGAGTGACGGTCAGACGAGAGCACTTACTGTAATAGCTCCCACCGGCTCACTGCAATAGACGAAACACTAATTGGAAATATTCTCATCAGGTGCATGTCCCATCTATTGCACTGAGCCGGCAGGAGCTATAATAAAGAGTGAGGACAGTGAATGGCCAAGATAGATGTAGGTGTGTGTGGCGAGTTGCTGAAAAGCAGTAAAGCATATTCATTATGAGCAAGAGGATAAGCTTCAAAATTGCCTGTATCCATCTTCCTTTCCAAGTGGTCTTGAGGTTTTTAATTCCATCATGGTTAAGCTTGCATGCATAATGTTTGTGTGCAGATTCTGTGGTTTAGTTCTAAACTGGATGTTTATTTTGTGATGAACTCTTTAGGGAGTGACTTCACATAACACACTACAATTATTGAACCACCATAAACCACTATTATTGAATCCTGTTTATCAAATGTTACATGTAACTGGGGTTGTCCGTCACAACTCCACAAGAAAAGGCTCTTACTTCATCTTGCGATACTGTAGCAGCTCGTGGTGCGTGTTGAGCAGCGCATCAGTAGCAGGAGCAGGGCTGTGTGTTTGTGAGGCATTCAGGTGCAGTACAGAGTGCAGCTCACCCACGCTCTGAAAGTACTCCTGGTTTTTTTTTTTTTTTTCCTTTCAGTCGTAGACAGCTTATGGACATAGCCTGTTGTTTTGTTTTTACATTCTCAATGTTAGGAACTGAAAAGTACCACATAGTGCTCCTGCATAACAGTTCCTAAAGAAAGAAGACAAAATCTCCAACATGCAGCACTGAAATAGATATCATTACGCGAAGGATTGGCACTTGTAACTCTAGTGGACAAGGCCCGAGCACTTTGAATGGACTCGACCACATTTGGTTGCAGACCCTCAGGAGGTAACCATACAAACTCCACAGATTGGGAAACGGGTGAACCACCACTCCTTCATGGCTTTGCTGCAGGCAGACTATCACTGCATAACACAACTTTGTCGGCCAATGGAAGGCGCCCCCTTCCCGTGCCAGTTTAATTGGAGGGAAGGCATACAACTTATACAACTGCAGCATGCCCCAGAGGGGTATGGTGGTCTGTTATGGACAGGAATAGTGGGCAGTAGGCTATCTCACTGCATACAAAGAGATTCACTACTGCCCTGCTGAAGCGCTCCCAGGTCTGAGCCACCAACAACGTCCTCAAAACATCCTCCCTTCTCTCACAACCCGCCCCCTACTGGAGAGAAGATCCGCCCCCAGGTTCAGGTGCCCTAGATTATTGAGTGGCCACGAGTGACAGAACAGGAACACTGGACCATAGCAACAAAGAATGAGACAGTTTCAACAGGAGAAGCAAACAAGTCCCTCCTTGCCTGTTCATATACTGTATGATACCCTTGTTGTGTTGTCTGTTCTGATCAGAACATGATGGCTATCAAAATACAGCAAAAATGTCAGTTTCAGTGCCAAGAACAACACCAACAGCTCCAGATGGTTGATGTGAAGCCTGCGTTGCTCTGGTGACCAAACCACCCTCACCACTTGCTTGCCGGTGTGAATAAAGGTGTCTTCAGCCAGGACACGAGAGGGCGTGATGTCCCATATGATGTGTGTTGTACTAAGTAAATCGACTGACAGGGAACAGTAAACTTGTCCCTTAGCACACTTCAAAATAAAATTTTCCAATCTCATGTTTAATTGTAAAATATATCTATGAATATTCAGTCACAAAAACTACACACTAACATCCATAATAAGTATATATTAACTAGTCCATGCAATCCAAGTGTAGCTCTTATTATTCATTACTGATATTAACTCGTGATGTCTCCTTTTGTAAGCACCAAATCGCCCCCAAAATATTTTTAAAAATGTGTACCAGTTGTTTATGCAGCTTGTCAGTCGCTGCTTTGTGTTGCTGTTGTGACTGTGTGATGGACTCGCGGGTGGTCTGATGTTCCTTCTTCTCCTGCTCCAGTGCTGCTTGGATCGCTTCAACCCGGCCCTGTAGCTCGACTTTCTGCTGAAGTAAGAGCTGCTTCGCTGCCTGCAGGTCTTTGAGCTCCTATGCACACAAGCGTTCAAGAATAATTTCAACTGTAAACATTATTGTGATTTTTAAAGCATCACTACTAACTACAATTTGCCAAGAAATACTGAGAACCTGGAACCAATGAGGGTTGAAAAAATTATTGGCTAAACATCTATACATATAATAAAACTGCAAAGTTGAGGTGTCTGTACATTGAAGATATTTGCAAAATATCTTGTGATATTGCGATATTCCAAAATTCAACAGATAGCGTTGTATATTTTTAAAAACACGCTTATGAGTGTGGGATTAAATTCCACGTGAACAACGTCATGGGCACAGCTAGTAGCAAATGTCTTAACATGATTTAATATATCTTAATGAGACAAAATTATACCATAAGAATTATGACTGTTCAGACTGTTTCAACGAAAAGATCAAAGTCTAAGAATTAAATCTGCCAGTCTGAAGCAATTTTGTTCAGCAGCTAACCTTCTCACTCTTGTCTGCCAGAGCTTTCAGTTCAGCATTTAGCCTGCTCCGCTCTTTCTCCAGCCCACTCTGAGCCTCTCTCAGCTCCTCCACCTGAGAACGCTCCTTCTTTAGCTCCTCCTGCATCAGCTCCTGCTCACACATGTGCACACACAGACAAGCAAGCACCCACATACACACGATAAGTAGTGTTTGACTGAACTGAGAGTCCAGATATATATGTGCGCTGTTCTTCTTAGACTAACAGAAGAGCCAGTCACATAACGAGCTTGCTAGCAGTACCTGCTGCTTCTGCAGTTCTCGAAGCGCCTCCTCCTGCTGTTTCAGCTTCTCGTCCCTCTTCTTTAAGTCTTTCTCCAGTGTTGCATGTCCTGTTTTCAGATCCTGGATTTGGGCCTCACGAGTGTTCAGCTTGTTGGTGCTGGCTACCAGTTCCTCCTGAGTCAGGGCCAGCTTCTCTTCACGTCCCTATACATACATTAAGAAGCTCTTCAATTACTGAACTGCAAGGCCTATTCACACAGCACAATGCACCAAAACCTCATAAAACTCAAACAGGATTTTCGCCTAACTGAATCACTACCAGAGTTTCTCATTTCATGTTTTTGATTTACACAGACCCCCCCCCAAAAAAAATAAATAAATAAAATAAATTGTACTGGAATGGGGATGAGATACTTCTTCTTTTTTGTCTTTCGGCTGTTCCCATTCAGGGGTCGCCACAGCGAATCATCTGCCTCCATCTAACCCTATCCTCTGCATCCTCTTCTCTCACACCAACTAAC
>JAQQZT010000038.1:13162779-13182028 GCA_030068275.1 Clarias platycephalus | reverse complement strand
GAAACCATATTGCTGCTCACAAATGCTCACCTCTGGCCTTAACCTAGCTTCCACTACTCTTTCCCACAGCTTCATTGTATGGGGATGAGATACACTATATTGCCAAAAGTATTCGCTCGTCTGCCTTCACATGCAAATGAACTGGGGTAACATTAAATTCTTAATCCATAGGATTTAATACAACTCTTCTGGACAGGCTTTTTTTGACCATTCTTCCAGAAACGCATTTGTGAGGTCAGGTGTGGCTCGCAGTCTCTGAATTAATTCAAAGGTGTTCATAGAAAAAAAAAACTGGATGTGACTCCAAGTTTATATTCATGTGGGGGAGGCGAGCGAAAACTTTTGCGAAGAAATTACTGCAATGCAGAGAAGAGAGAACACAATGGAGGAGTCAGACGTTCAACTCGATTTAAATGGAACTGTTGCTACCAGGTGGAACAATCACAGGTGATGTGACCGTCACTGTGATGTGTAGCTACGTTTCTAAGGAGATGCACGTCAGGCTACGCTTTAGGGTACACGACTATGACAGCTATGTCATAGACTTGAAGCATAAATCAGCCTTTACATTTGGGAATCTTACATTATGTTGTGGCTCATTGTGTTGTAAATATGTCTTTAACTTAAAAAATGCTGTGCTTTTGCAGATTTTGACGAAAGAAAATGCCACAAAAGATGTTAGGGTTACCATACGATATTGTGAATCTGTAAAGACTAAAGTCATCATTGACATCATTGTAATTTCAAAATTACAATTGTCTCACACACAAACCTTGAGGTCCTGGCGCAGAGAAGAGACTTCAGACTCCTTGCCATAATAATCAGACTGTACTTTGGACAAGGTCTCTTTGGTGCCGTCACAGGTTTTCTGAAGCTCTGCTCTGTGGTTTTTCTCTGAGTTCAGCTGTTCAGACAGCACAGTCATCTGTTCCTTCAGCTTAGTTAACTCCTCATCCTAGATCACACAGACGTTCCTTTTAATTTACAGAGCCAAAATGTGATCTAGAAAAGAAAATTCTTTGCTGTTCTAAGGCACAGATAATTCAAGCTTTAAACACTTTTCAAATCCGCTGAATTAATGGATGTAAGTTACAGGTGTGTCTCCAATGCTGAAAAAAGCGCCAGGTGGCAGAAATGACAAATTGTACATCATCATCATTCTATGCATATGATGCTAAAAGCACGTGCCTTCTTTGTCCGAGTGGTCTGCAGGTCTGCTACTTGGCTCTGCAGTTTTTTCACTTCCTCAGTGAAGGATCCCTGGGATGTCTTTAGCTGTGTCTGGACCTGCTGGATGTCCTTCTCCTTTTCCTTCACTGCATCCTGAGACTGTTTTAACTGGGTATTCAGCTCTTGCAGTTGTGCCTGAAGCTTCTTCTCCACCTAATTTAATTTCACGTAAGTTAAAATGTTCTGCTCCAGGTATTTAAAAAAGTATAATTATAAAAGTTATATTTTCTCACCTCTGCCATTTTCCCCAACTGAGCTTTGGCTGTGGTCAATTCTTTAGCCGTTGCTTCTACGTTCTTCTGAAGCTCTTGCTGGGCCTTCTGGTAAACTTTCTCCTGTGAGGGAGAAATGTGGGTATATTACTACTCAATGATGGATGGGAAATGCCTGCTTTATTCTGAATTTATCTCATGAATGTACCCAAAAAATGCAGCCAAAAAAAACACATGCGGAAAACAAGTACACAATTGTTGCTTTGTGGTGTTTGTTTCCTATCCGTATTAGCCGGCAAACCACTCAGAGCTAAGTTAACTGTTCCTGCCCTCAGCCCATAAGAACCCACCTTCTCTTCTAGGGCTGCTGTACTGGCCGCCTTCTCTTTCTCAAGCTGGGTCTCACTCTCCTTCAGGGCTGCAGAAGCCTTGCTTAGAGCCTCCTTCACCTTCTGCAGCTCTTTGGCCTGTGTATCTCTCTCCTGCTTGGTTTTCTGGTGCTCCGTGCTCAAGCCCTGGAGCTTCTTCTCCAGTTCAGATTTTTGCACATTTCCTTCACCAACGAGTTTCTCCAGTCTTGTCTTAATATCACTCTGTTCCTGTTCCAACTTTTCAACATGCTTTTGTGCATCTCCCAAAGCTGAGCTTTTTTTCTGCAGCTCCTCCTGAAGAGCTGCAGCCCTGAAACACGAACACACAGAGACACTCTCCATTATACAGCTTAAACATTACAGAACAACATCTACAACATGTTTTTTAGCAATCAGGGTTATGTGTAACGAAGAAATTTACTGAGGGTTGATGTGAATTCTCTTCAACACAATGAGCAACAATCCAACGTGACAAACCGAAAATACTTTCAGTTTTAAATAGATATTGAAAAAAAATAGACAATATCATGGAAAGAACCTGGTAAAAAAAAATTAACTAGTAACCTGTTAAGATGGTATTCAATATGAATATTTCAATATTTCAATATGAATATTTGATGATGAGAGCCGACTGTGAAGGTTCAGGTTGTAATTTTACTGTATTCATTGAGTTCAAGAAATGAAACTTAACTGTTTAACTGTAACACTATTCACAACCCTAACAATCCCAGTTCCCTCCAGTCTAGTTTATTTTTTTTGTACATTTGTGCACTCAGTAATATAAGATATAAGAATAATGATAAGAAATATAAGCGCACTGGTGATTCTCTGGGTCTGACATCATAAAATATTCTGATGTTGGAACACAGTAAAAATCTTTTTTTTAATCATTTGAATTTTTTTTTAGTTTATGAATTTTCTAAATATTTAAGAGACAGAAATGCTTTCATGAAGTAAAATACCATTTTCTTTAACTAAATAACCATGCCAAATAAATTTGACAGTATAACGTGAATACTGATGAAAATTTATTTTAAAGTTATTTTTTCCTTATTGTGCATTATCATTCAAAATGACACTTTTCAAAGACAGGATAAAATTCAGCTTTGCCAGAAAGATGGAAAAACCTACCCTTGTTTTTCAGTGTCCAGGTGGAGACTGAGCTCCTTATTCCTCTTCTCCAGTTCACTAATCTGCTGCTGCTGTCTTTTCTGTGCCTTCTGTGCTTGTTCCCTTCCTGATCGAAGCTCCGCTAACTCAGCTTCTGCTTTCTGCAATAAACAGAAATGTTTTATGAGTACATGAAAATGCTCTGAATAGAATTTACGCCCAAAATGTGGAAATAAAACTATGGTTGAGCCATTGAGGAACAGATAGTAGCAGGGGAATTCTCAGTCCCAGCAAAGAAGATAAAACCTTTATAGACGAAGTTACTCAAGGGACTAATTAAACCTGGTGTGTGCTGCTGACCTTAGCCTGGCTCTCCAGACTGTCTGTCTTCTGCTCTGCAGCCAGCAGCTTCTCCCTAACCTCCTTCAGACCGGCCTCCAGCTGCAAGCACTGTTCCTGCTTTTCCTGCAGCCGACAGCTCTGCTCTTCCAGTTGAGCCTGAGCTTTACTCACCTCCTACATACATGCACACAAACCCAATGCATTAATACTGCCTGTATTTTTGATTAGACTCAAGAATAATGTAAATCCAAACTTAACTACTGCACTTTGAAAGGAAAAAAAATAAATTCTTGGTTATTTACCTGTTGTTTGTCTTGCAAGGCATGCTGGGCAGTTTCTAGATGGCTCTCTAGATCTGCTCTCTGGGCAGTTTTCGCTGCTTCAGCTGACAGTAGCATCTCAGTCTTAGCCTTTAGCTGGTAATTAAATCAATTCACACTATTATTTTATAAGCTGAAACAGAAAATATAAACATTCATCATTGCATTTCTGTGTAGGATAACACACCTGGGTGTCAAGTTGGGCAAGTCTCTCCTTGTTCTGGGTGAGCTGGGAAGTGAGATCTGTTACATTACTCTCCAAGGACAGGCACCGGTCCTGTGCTGAGCGCATCTGGCTCTTCTGCTCTTGTAACTGCTCATGGAGGTTCTCTTGTGCTTGTTTATGACTCTCTGACTGGTTCTTCAGTTTTTCTATCAGCTGATTTATCTATAGGAGAACAGAAATAGAGGGGGCACATTACCAGCCTGAACCAACTCAATTTAATCTTAATGTGACACAGATATTTCCAACTTTTTAGGGCTGTTGGAATGCACAAATCTGATCTGAGACACTTCCGTACTGTATGTGTTCCTAAATTAGCTACATATCTGATATGTGGTCATGCTAGTTGAACGAGAACAGGCAGATTGGACCTTTTTGGCTCTGTGCATGCGTGGGGCACTTTTCTGACGTCAGTCAGCACTGGCAGCGCAGGTATTTCATAACGGTAGTGCTAACAATAGCTAATTAAACAGCGAAAGTGAGGTGTCTGGCTTTCTTCCTTCTTCTGGACCTCAACAAAAACAGCTGACTAACTGCTTGCCATCCTCCAGAGCAAAATCCCAAACATATTTTTACTAAATTTACTACATTTTCAAACATCCGATGTTTGAAATTAATGAGTGGCCGCCCAAATATGATTTGTTTTAAACAGACTGGTGATAAAAAAAAAGCACTGGCAGTTCCAGACAGGCGAATCCACATGAAAGTTACTAGTAATTATGAATGTGAACCGTCATGGCATGCAAATCCGTTCTGACCCAAAAAATCGGAACTGAGCAATATGGCTTGTAATGTGAACATAGTTGTACAGTATCCCTACAAGATACACTGTAATGTGTGAAGCTTTTCTTAGCTATGTTCTATGTGTGAGTGTGTCTCCTGCACCTGCTCCTGTAGTGTGTGGTTCTTTTCCTGTAGTTGGTTGAGTAAAGCAGCTTCCCCTTCTCCTGCTTGAATCTTGGCACACAGGTCTTGTCTTTCAGATTCCAGCTGACTCAGGCTGGCTTTGCTTTTCTGCAGGAGAGCCTCCAGATTCTGGATTTTCTGGTCCTTATCACCGATCTGACGCAGCACCTGCTCCAAATCATTCTACAAGAAAGATGATGGAAAGTAGCTACTAGCTACAAGTATGCTAACAGCACTGTACACATTTTTAATATTATTAATCAATTAAAAATGTTTTTACATCCAGGATGATCAGTACATCAGTGCTTCCCAATCTCAGACCTGAGGACACTGAGTGTTTCTAATATTTCTGTTTTAGCACACCTTATTGCTTATGCATCTTTGGATATAAAGAAAACCAGTTACCTGTGCTTCTCGCAGCTTGCTGTTGGTGCTCTGCTGGAGAGCTTGCAGTTCTTGATGTTGCTGTTTGGATTTGTCCAGCTGTTGCTGCAGGTCAGTGGACTTGGAAGTGTTCTCTCTCAGCTAGAACACAACACACACAGTTAAACATGGTGTACCATCTACACAACAAGAATGCTATTGCACTCAATAGCAAGATCATTATTACAGAAAGAGATAACTACCCACCAGTCTTCACTACCTCAATTCTAAATGAATTTTTCTTACTAACTGTGCAAAGCTTCTATAATTATATAAAACTTTAGAGGTGCCTGTTGTTGCCAGTCAATATCACACAAGGTCACAGAATAAAGCATGTCAGGGATGTAAGTGACTCAGCAAAATCTAATGCAATACTGAGCTGGTCTGTCAAGCCATGATGCTGATACTTTGTAATAGAATTAAAGTCTTTTCTAGTGTTGGTCGAAGCTTATTGGGACGTAAAGCAATTGTTTTTTTAAAGTCTGGACAGAATTTTGCTTGCAAAATCTCTATATCCTAATAGTCCTGAGAAGTTGTGCAGCATGTTAAACATAAAGCACTCTGGCAAAGATCCGATCTCAGGTCAGCTTAATTCACTAACTGAATCACTAATTTCCCCTTTAAAGCTTACCTGCTCCTCTAATCTGGAAAGTTTAAGCTGGAGGTCAGCGACCTGCTGGTCGCGGTCCTTCAGCTTTTCTCCTGCAAGCTGTCTCTGCTCCTTCAGCCGACCCTGCACTTCACCCAGCTGCCGCTCCGTCTCCAGCAGCTTCCCATGCAGCTGCGTTCCAAAATACAGAGCAGCTCACTGTAAACCAAATTCCCTTTTCAATCCGAGTGCTCGTGTGTGTTGTGAGTGTGTCTGACCTGGCTGATTTCACTCTGCTGTTGCAAGCCGTGGCTCTCTCTCTCCTCCCTTTGCTGCTGAAGTTGTTTGCGCTCAGCTTTCAAATCCTGGTGGCTATTCTCAAGCTCAGCCAGCTTCTTTCTGAGACGCCCTACCTCGTCCCCGCGCTCAGTTAACTCGGCCTGGACCCGACTGAGGGAGGCCTCTCCTGCTGAAGCGCGTGCTTGGCTCTCCTGCAGCTCCAGCTCCCTTTGGTGAAGGCTAGCCTGCAGATTCTTCTTGGATAACTGCTCCTGACCCAGCCGCTCCTCCAGCTCTTGGTTATCCTTCTCCCGTCGTGAAAGCTTTGCTGACAGTATCTGAGAAAAGCAGAGCATTAGCAAAATTAACAGACTAAAAAGGCTAATTATCATCATCACACTGCAAAATGTGATTTCCTAGCCAGTGAAAATATCTTATTATATTTATAATATTTTTATAATATTATAAGATTACAAACCAAATATGAAATAATTAAATGTATTTCTAGACAAAATGTATTAATTTTAAGTAGAAATGTCTGGTTCTACTGGAAGATTATTTTGCTAGTTTTAAGCATTTGTTTCTTGAAAGAAATGCTTAAATATTTTATTTTCAGAAAAAAAAAAGCTTAATAATTTTACGTTTGCTTTGTTTTAAGGTTAAATGAGATAATTTAACCAGATTTAAGATATTTTCAGTTACTGAAATATCACATTTGGCAGTGCTGAGTCAGTAAGAAACAATTTAATTCAAGCAAATAAACAAATAAATAAAATATTTAAAGCAAAATCTTGAAATCCTGTTACTCCATAATCACAATTAGCAATGTAACGAGCTATGGATTACAAAAGAAAATGAACATGTATTAATTTTAACAATTTTTTTTTAACATGAACAGCATAACAGCTCAGAAAAAATGTGTAATAAAACATTAGCTTTCTTTATAAATACATGGGAACCAGCTTACACAAAATTTAGCACACAAAATAAAAAAGGACAAACATAAATATCAGTCCTCTTCAGATGCAACCTTTCAGACACCCGGGCTCACATTCTCAGTGCCGGCAAGAAATAACATTTAACAGCAGACAGTTTTACAATGCGTTGGATAGCACAAGAAGCACCAGTGGACAGTATGCTAAATTCTACTCTGAGACAGCTATAAAGTCAGCTTTGATAATGACAAGTGCTGCTAATATAGCGTGGTGACACATGTCACTGAGATTTTTCCATGTGTAGTTCATGCCAGAGACAGCTGTGACGGTTTTACAAGCAGCTTTTAATGTTGTTTAAACTTTATTTTCTCCTCTTCAGCAATAATGTCTCATTTTCTTTTGTTCATCTGTAATTTTTACTCTTCACACAGACTTTATCCATTCAAGCATGTTCTTCATTTGCTTTGTTCTACATGCTTTATTCTAAGATGCTCATTTTCTATTATCAGTTAACAGGAACAGTTGAATCATCAGGCTTTTTTAGGTTCCGATGTAGGTTTTGACAAAATTATTTCAAATATGGGGTCAGTAACTACATGGATACAAAACCACTTACAATTAATGAACAATTGATATGCTTATCAGTTCTCAACTTCTTTCTCCACTGCTGTCTTTTGATGCCTTTATTTATTCGTCAGTCATTCCTTTTGCTCCACATCAGCCTCAGAAGTTCACTTCACAGGCTGTCTTCAGGTCCCTGACATAGTAAATTGTTTCCAGTCACTCACTTCGTAGAAGCGGTCTGAACTTTCCCAGCACCACAACACGCTGACATTCTAATCCCTCCTGACAACAGGCACACAGGCAGCTGAGGGCCATTACAAGGGTCTATTCTATACATCACCCCAAAGGACAGTGGTGCCACGGCACACATCACTCCCAGCTAGTTTAATTATAGAGGTTTCAAAGCGCATCAGCATACACTGACAGACAATAAAAATGCACCATGCTGACAATGTTATGCAAGTCAGCGTAGGCTTGATATGCAGGGTGAAGAGTGTATAGGCCCTTCCCGTTAAACTGTCTATGTTTCCCATTAGGGATCTCATGGAAACATGAAGATCATCGAGGAAGCAGGATCTCATCTCAGGCATTTTTTTTTTAAAAAGCATGTGGGAACCAACAAACCATGAAGGAAGTCATGGATAGTGTAGATTTGCTGTTGGCAATAATACTTAAGACATCCAAACTATGAGAGAACACGAAGGTGGAAGGAATTATGTAAAAAAACAAAAATGTGTTAAAAATAAATAAATAAATAAAAATAAAAATCGCATAATATATTTTAGATTGTCCAGAGTAGTTACATTTAGCTTTGATAACAGTTTGGAACCCTAATGGAACTCATCAGATTCACGAGGTAGTCACCCATAATGGTTTTCAGTTGACTGGTTGTGACATTTCTTGTTTTCTTAAATGTGCTTTAGACCATCAGTTGTCTTGTGCAGAGAAAGGGTCCTAATACAACTACAATGCAAATCCATATTGTGGCAAAAAACATTCTGTTAAATAAAGAAAAATCACAGTTCACCATTAAGAAATGACAGTCAGTCAAGCCGAAAAATCTCAAGAATGTATAGTGTAGTCGTCGCCTAAACCATCAAATGCTACAATAAAATGGCTCATCCCTAGAAAGGTTGGCGAAGAGCTACCTCTGCTGCAGAGGATACATTTATTAGAATGACCAGCCTCAGAAACCGATGATTTACAGCACCTCAGATTAGACCCCACATAAATGCTTCTTGGCATTCAGACATCCACTGATGGATTCAACATCCACTGTTTAGAGGACACAAGCCTTCATGGTCAAAGAAACTATTACTTTGGAAGAATAACAAGCAAAAGAAAATTGCTTGGGCAAAGAAACACAAGGAATGGATATGAGATCAGTGGAAATGAGATTTTTGGTTCAAACTGCCATGTCTTTAGACATAGAGAGAGTGAACAGCCAGTTCCTGACTGTGTGGTTCCCACTGTGAAGTATGGAGGAGGAGGAGGAGGTATGATGGTGTGAGGGCGCTTTGCTGGTAACACTGTTGGTGACTCAGTCAAAATTGAGGGCCACTTAAACAAATGATGGTCCCACTAAGTAGCTGTGCTGGTTATTTATTTTCCAACAGGACAATGACCCTAAACTCAACTCAAGGTTATGTACAAGAATTGTGATGAAGTGCAACATCAGATGACCTGGCCACCACAATCACGCAATCTAAATCCAGCTGAAATGGTTTGGAATTGGTTGGAGGGAGTAGGAAAAGTAGCCAACAAGTACCCAAAACCTCTGGGGATTTCTTCAAGATTGTTGGAAAACTATAACCTCATGAGACTGACTTAGAGAATGCCAAGAGTGTGCAAAGCTGGTATTAATGCAAAAGGTGCCTACTGTGAAGAATCGAAAATATAGCACGTATTCAGGATTGTTTTTTGACTATATAACTGTGACTATACTATAACTTACTTTTGACTATACGTTTTTATTGACTATATAATTCCATATTTGTTCATAAGAAATTGCTTCATATTTTTTTAAATCATATTTTCAGTATTCCGTATTAATATACATGTTGAAAACAATATAAAATAAAAAAAAGCCACTGAATAAGAAAAGTGGATCCAAACATTTGGGTGGTACAGTATGTACCTGGCTTTGTTGCTGGAGGTTGTCCAGGTTGCTTTGTAGTTGGTGGATCTGTTGCGTGTAAACTGCAGCTTCCTGGGGACCCTTCTCCAGTTCTGCCTTCAGACTGGATATAGTTGCCTATGAACAAGAAATAAAATATGAGCACGGAACATCTTCAGTGTAGGAGCAACTGCTCTTAGCCATGCAGAATCCCATAAGAAGGTAACAAAAATGCAGGAGCAATATAAAGTAAATGGCATTAAAGTGGTGCCAATGTTTTAGCTTTTTTACAACTTTACTGGAAAATTAACAGGTTCAAGAAAGGAGAGCCAAAGGTAAGTGAAAGCACGCAGTGTTACCTCCAGTTTACGAATCTTCAATACAAGTGCAAAGCAGGTAGAGTAGGAATGAGGAGAAATACAGAGACAGAGACAAACACAACACCCAGGTAAGTGAGAAATCAAGGACACAGCACAAATATGCCTCCTCAAATACACAAACAAATAAAGCCTTCTCAAATGTTTACCAACATAAAACAAAAATTGTCTTATAAAGCTTTAACGGACACAGAATCTCATTTAACCTGGAGATAGAACAGTATATCACAGTCTTCCAAGGGCAGAACGATAATGTTATGGATTTTAATCATTTTTATCTTATTTTTCCATTAACAATATATATACACTTAACAATATATTACTGTTTTGTTTCCATCGGGTATATATATGTTATGTACAGTATGTATTTGTGTACATCATTTACAGTAAAATGTTGGATGTTTCACTGTAAATAATCATTTCGAAATGTGCTTTGGGAAGCTGAGTTTTGTGTCCATTTTGTTAGGTTGGGATACAAGATACAAGGTTAATGATGTACAACCCCAGTACTGGTCCATTAAGGCATCTTTAAAGAAAACTGACACATTACACAGTTTACGTGACCTTGAATCTATGAATAAAAATCTGAAACCAGATAATGATTGTACGATTTGTGTGCATGTCAACACATTTTATTTTTTGACTTTGCTCAACACCGGAAGCTACTGTATAGCCATGAACACTATGCACATTCAGCCAATAGACATTCAGCCAATAGAGGGCAGACCATGT
Organism: Clarias platycephalus; assembly: GCA_030068275.1. Taxonomy (NCBI): domain Eukaryota; kingdom Metazoa; phylum Chordata; class Actinopteri; order Siluriformes; family Clariidae; genus Clarias; species Clarias platycephalus. The sequence continues at coordinate 13,171,299 of JAQQZT010000038.1, read as the reverse complement.
ACTGGTTGTCTGCAATCACGTTTAGTAAACTGAACCACATCAGTGCACAAGGAAGAACAACACTAGGAGAAGCTGGCATTGCCACATAAATCCTCACTAGCAAAAAAATCAATTACTGTGGAAAGAAAGATGAATAACTCAGACTCTTTAAATGAGATACATTTTCAGAAATAAAAACACTTTAACTCAATGAGGATTTAAGTTCGACCCCTATGGCCTCAGTCTCACCTCTGAGGTAGTAAAATTCCTCTGTAGCTGTTCATACTCGTTTTTGAGTCGTGCAGATTCATCCTCTCTTTCACGAGTCATGCTGTCCATCAGTGTTTGTACCTGCACCAGTTCCCTCTTCAATACCTCCACATCCTCCACTCCCGGTCTCTGCAGCTAAACAAAAACACAGTGTTATCTATCCATAAGCATGTCATAACACACTTATTTCCAGTGCAGATATCGCTTCCCTCTCCTTTCCCTTCAGTGCTGTGACGCAGCAATTCAAGAAAGATGCAATTTACCGACATCATGTGTTAACTTTCACCCTTCCAGGTTGGTAGCTTTCGACTGATGGGGAATAGGATGATGAGGGACTTGGGAATGGGAATGGGCAGGTGACCAAATCTGAGAACTATTTTTTTTTGTATTTCTGTAGCTTAACGTCACCTTGGTGCATTTTGTTTGGGTAGATGATAGCACGACCCATTAATCCCATTAATTTGGAATAAAACTCTCACAGTTCAGTTATAGTGAGAAAATGATAGGATCCTCTTTCGAGTCTAGGTATTTTGGGATGCGGGCATTTCTTAAAGTGCAGGAAATATGCAAATGTCAATGTGATTGTAGGAGCGAGTGAGTGTTAAAAGTATGTTACTAGTTCTGTCTGTAGTCTGTCCTTTTCCTCTCTCTCTCTCTGCAAGTCCTGCTGCAAGCTCGTCACTTTCAGCTCAGCCACTGCTCTTACGCTCTTCTCCTCATCATAGCGTGACTTGATATCTGGAATAAAACTAATGTGTTAATAATAATAATAATAATAACTACAAGAATTCAAAACAGTTCCCATTTCAATCAATTTCCTTACAGAAAACAAGGAGAAGGCAAACTGTCATACTCCCTTACCTACAATCTCAGTAGCCAGCTGGGCTGCCTTCTGTTCAAACAGGTCTTTCATCTGTTTGATGTTGAATTTTTCAGTCTCAGCCTCTTGGAGTTTCATCTCCAGCTCTGACATGCAAGACGAGCAAGATGTTTGAGCCAGCGATTTCCATTTGAAAGAAGCCAGAGTGATCTATATATGGTGATGTATCTGCACCAAACAGCTTAAAGAATCATTGAGTTTAAACTGAAACGTGAGCTTACCTGATTCCTCAACACCTACCGGGCCGTCATTCTGAGGTCCCTAGGAGGGTAAAAAAATTACTCACATGAATACAATATTACCTAAAGTTACTCAGTCAAACAAGTAAAGCTACTTCCCTTAAAGTTCATCTATCTTCAGTTCAGCATGTTTAAATCTGTAGAATCATAGATCTAATCGGATTAAAATTTTAAAGAAATTACTTGCTTCAGTTGTCCTTGTACTTTGTCAAGTTCTTTTTTCAATTCTCCTGAAAACCATCGTTCTTCCTGTAACAATTGCAAAATATGGGATATGCAAGTGATGAGCAAGTGCTGAGATGCAAGAAGGTCGTGTTAAATAAAAATTTAGAAGTAAGAGACAGCAAATAGTTTTTAAAAAAATGCATTTAGCTGAAGTGGCAAGATATTACCTTCAGTGACGCTTGCAAGTCTTGCACTTCTTGTCGCAAGAGAGAGAAATCTTCCCTTGAATTAAAACAATGATAATTAAAAAAAAAAAAAAAGTTCGTTATTTTTAAATTTCATAGTACATTGTTAGTGCCTAAATAGCGCTTTGTTATAAAAAGCAACATATCATCATACTGGTCTGTAATTACCTAGTAGTAAATAACCTACAGCGGTATAAAGGTTTTGCACAAAAACTGAAAACTGAAATGTACAGTTCATGGTTCAGTGTTTTATGCATGTGATGTGAATGTTTTTCCACTTTAGCATGCAATCAAAAGATAGTCACTAGCATATAGGCTCACCATATTAGGTATCACCATATTAGCACCTTAAAACAACATTATCAACCAGCAGCCAGTTTTAAACAAGAACCAACAATCATAAATAACCTAATTAGTTAAATCTTTTAGCAATACTCAGTGTAAAAAAATCTCTAACTTCTGTTCATGCACAAACAATAAGTAAAGTCATAAAGCATGTGGAGAAGAAGTGACTCAAACATCCATGAGTCACAATATGAAATTCTGAATAGAAAACATTTCAAAGTACTGTTATACAAACCAGACCCTGGCTCCAAAATCAAAGGATAAACCAAACCATGAACATATTATCAGCAATAAATCAGGAAGTTCAAACCTGTGAAACATTTCGGATTTCATTTCTGACTAATAAAATAATTTAGCTAAACAGAAATGAAGAAAATGAGGACATGAGACTATAAAAGTAACTGTGGCTGAGGAATAAAGCTGGAGGATGGGAAATGGAGTTGAGTTGATATCTGACCTCCCGGAACTGAGATGAGATGGCTGCTCCTGGGTCTCATGGTAAACTTCATAATGCTTAAAAAGCTCCTCAGCAGAGTTATGAGACTTCATACACTGGGGGCAAATGAAGCCCTGCACACAAACATGGAAAGGAAATAATTAAACACTTATGTTCTACTTGAACGAGCCCACATATACTTTTTATTATAAATAGATAAATTTGAGTCTCGGCAGTTTCATTGCGACTGTGGGAAAAGCCAACTGCCGAGCAATAAAGATGAAAACATCTTTAAGTAGAAGAATTATACTGATCTGTCAATATTGTTATATAAGTATTACATCCATAAAACAAAATACATCTGAAAATCTAAATAACATTAGAAATCCAAACTTAAATTACCTCTGAAGTCTCATTATTTATGTCAGCAGACGGCTGATCAGACTCAGGTGTCTGGGATCCTCCCTTTCCAGGAGTCTGTGCAGATCAGAAAGAAGGGGGGGGGGGGGGGTGATGATGGGCGGAGAGGGAGAAAGAGGTCAGGTCAGGTCAGGTTAGATATCTGTGTGTGACATACATCAATGTTCCTGTGGTACAGTTGAACTGGGTCAGTTGATGAGCAAGGCTTGGCCTGACTTTTACATTCCAGACGATTTCACAATTCCCATGATTGGTCTCAAGCCAAGTTTCTGCAATACTCTGATATCCACTAATCTCCATTTAAAAATAAATACGGAGAACCATTATCATCCATATTAACATCCAGTTTGACCAAGAAGCATTAAATCGGTTTCCAAGCTCTTTGTTCCTCAGAGACTGACTCACTAACAGAGGAAAAGAGGAAGGGGTTGCATGTGAAAATGCTGTCATCTGGAGTTAATGCAAAACTCAACAACATGGCGCATTAGAAAATGATTAAAGATTACCACAACTAAACTTTGACCCAAGAATAAATTCAAACAATACTATACTGAACCATGTAACACATAACTCACCTTTTAAACAAAGTAAATTATGTTACAAGATTTTTACAAGATGTCAATGCATCATTTGGGATAAATAAAGATTTTACTTCCTCAGATTAAACTCAAAAGTGATTCTTATTATTCTTAGTACTTTAACACTTCTAAAAAACTTTATACAAAGCTACTTATATATAATTTACTATTACCAACCTTAACCCTGATCATCTAAACATTATATATTCAATGTTTTTTATATATACACACACACACACAGGAAAAACTAAGAAAGAGAAGCACAAAAAAAGAACCACACTTTTACCATTTGAATCCCGGAATGTACCGATTTCAGCTACAAAAAAAACCCTCCACAGATGTGATACCATGGTCATTCAGGTCATCATCAGCTGACTACATTTCTATATTTCCACACAACATAGCTGAGCCCAGAACTGACCAACTGAAGCAAGCCCAGATCATTACAGAGGCCACTATGCATGATGGGTCCATCGCGTCATGCGCTGCCCTTCATACCCTGACGCGCATCACTCTGGTATTGGGTCAATCTAGACTCACTGGACCACATAACATTTTTCCATTGCAAAAACGCCACTCTTTATGATCCTAGCAAACCTAAGTGCTTTTTCTTTCCTGATTTGTTCCTTAACAAGTGGTTTTCCTCTGGACACAATCATGGAAATTTCATACCATACATCTTTACTAAACATTTAAGTGATCTCCATTCAAAACACACAAAAGTAAAACATCACTAATAAAGACTATCTTTAAAATAAATAAAGTCCAACGTCTCGAAGTATTCAGAAACGTTTAAGATTTTATAATTTTCACATTCAGAATTTTCCAGCATGTCAATCCACAACACTACCTCCACCATGGCTGACTGATGAGCTCGCATGTGTTGGATCATGAGAAAACTTTTTCTTTCTCTGTACTTTGGCCTTTCCATCACTTTGGTAGAGGTTAATACTGGTTCTGGAACTTGTGGCTTGTCTCTTTTATTTCTTTGTGAATTCCATATTTGCCTTCTCATTCTTACTGTTGATAAGTTGTTTGCATTTTGTGGCAGTGGCTCCGTGTTTCTGCTCTACAAGTTTTCCTCAAATGCTGGACTGCAATATGTTCACCCCTGTCCTGTGAAGGTTTCTGTAAAATATCACTGACTACTGCTTTTTAAATATTTTCCCCCACAGCTCTTACAACTTTTAGATCAACTGATGTTTACCTTGGCTGATCTGGTTGTTAGTACAGGAATGATTTCTTTCTTTTTCAGGACATTCTGTGGTACTGGGTATGCCCAATGCTTATGCTCTAACTGATTATTCCTCTTTTCTCAGTGTTGAAATGGCTTGCTTTTTGTCCCACTGACAGCTCTCTGGACTTCACATTGGTTTATCCTCGTTAGCAACGAATGCAGTGTTCACAGGTCACAGGCTCAAACGGGGAGGAGATATGTACAGCTTCTTGTTGTTTAAATAATCAATCATACACGGCACTCAAGTAACACGTCAATCATATGCTCCGATAATTCTTATCACTTGACAAATAGGTGTGCTCAAACAAACAAGTTGTTGCAAAAAACATTGGAAAAATTAGCTGAAACTCTGAAACGGCTTCGGAAAAGGAATCAATAATGGGTCTGATACTGATGTTCAATCTTTGAACATCAATCTGGCTTTGACACATTTCGGCACTATGGTTATATTAAAACCACATTGTTTTATCAGCACTTTCAGTTTAAAGCTACTGTCTCCCCAGTCACTGCTGTGCAGGTGTGAACGGGTTACATCAGTCCATTTGCAACTGCAGTGCGAGCAAAAATGGATGCCCCACTTGTGATTTGCAAAAAAGAAGAGCAGCGTGCAGTGATTTGTTTTTCGTGGCCTTGAGGGTGTACCGAGTGCTGAAACAACTCACGGAAGGGCATAAACAGAAACGTTTGGGTATTTACAAACAAAATTTGGATTCATCACTATGTGCCTGAGAGATAACGCCAAAATATGGAGCAAAAACACCTCAATCGCCGACCAATAAAAAGTTTAAAGGTCAACCATCAGGTGGAAAAGTGATGCTTACATTTTTCTGGGATTCTCAAGAGCCAGTACTGGAACATCAGGAAAAAGGTTCAACAATCAACAGAGCTCGTTACAGAAAGATGCTTATTGAATATTTCAGGTTTAAATGCAGACGCCTGCTATCCAAGTGAGTTGTGATCTCACATGACGACGCACATCCGCACACTTCTACCTACATCGTCAAAACTCTGCAAAAAACTCTGCTTTGAGGTGTTAAATCATCCTCCATATAGTCTTGATCCCCTGAAAGCGGTGCTACGAGGACGAAGATTCACTTCTGATGAAGAGGCGAAGACAGCAGTGCACTCGTGACTCGCAGCTCAGCCTAAAACATTTTCATAACAAGGGAATGGGAAAGCTTGTTGACAGATGGACAAAGTGAATTGAAAAACTTTTTTTTTTTCGATTGCGTCTGGGGGGAAATTTATAATCTAAAATCTGATAGAAATAAATTCTACAAGGTGCAGAGTGCGGATAATTTTTGACTCACCCTCGTATATTGCAAACGAACACAGGACACAAACGCAGCCGCTATATTGCAACGAAATGAAAGCGATAAGAGACATCTCAGCTCTTCACCAGCAGCAGATGAACAGATTTATTCACAGCTGTTGCCGTTGCTAGGTCACGTGACCAACGTCTAACGGACCCGTGAGTCTAGTCACGTGACCAATTCAGCACCCCTGTTATTATTATTAACGATATATTAAGGACACGCCTCAACCGAAAGAGGTTTAGAGCCTCTCTTAACCGCGCGCGACCTTTTGCTCACCTTATGTAGTTCATTTAGCTAACAGGCTAGTCAGCTACACTGTGCTGAGTTGCTAGGCTAGTTAGCTAGCTGGGCGTTCTACCAAAAACAGCACCGCTATCTTACTACTGAACAATTACTGAGCTAAGCACGACATTCATGCCTCTAACCTCACCCACATATACTAAATAAATAACCCTGAATCCCCAGGGTTAACAGACAGGCCTGAGCGTGTCCCAGTGCAGGCCTGCCCGGCTGCAGCTAACCAGCTAGCTCACCCTAACCGAATCACTGATGGAAAAAACAGTACAGCTTTCACCGCTTGTCTTACCATTTGTAAAATTCGTCTGAGCATTGTAACGTCTACTTCTTTGTTTGCCTTTGGTATAAAGAAACCCAGATATGGCAACCTGTCGCAACTGTGTGTGTATGTGTTGATGTTGACACCTGCACAGAGCGCAGCGTCCTAGAGCTACGTCACAAAAATATAGTTGCCAGATTGGACTCAATGAAAGTCCTCTCTTAGCGGCGAAATGAAGAAAGAGAACTATAATAAAAAGAAAAAAATTAATATAAACCTAGGCGCCAGAAGATTATAATTACAAGAAATAAAACCCCAAATAATCAACAAAATACTAATTTTATTCATTTATGGTTCACGCCTCCAGGTTTCAGGTTCGATTCCCCTCAGGTCTGTGTGCATGGTGGGTTCTCTCCATGCTTGGTGGGTTTCCACCAGGTACTCTGGTTTCCTCCCAAAGTACAACATGATGCAGGTTGGCTGGCGTTCCCAAATTCCCAGAAGTTGTTTGTGTGTGTCCTGCAATGCATTGTCCATGCCCCTGCCTTCTGCCCCAAGTCGCCTGGGGTGTGCTCTAGGCCCTCCCCAAATTCCCTGTATACAGGATAAGCACTATATAAGATGATAAAAATAGATACAGTTTAATTATTTTCTGAGCTGCAATAATAATAATAAAAAAACACCATGAGCTCAAACATCTCCCTAAGATTTATTTTAAGCCCTATGGTATATTACAGTTCAGACCTCAATAACGTACTTCACTGGCATCTTTTTTTGTAATAGTAATCATTTAGAATAAAGCTTTCTCTTGTTACTAGTGTAACAATTCAAAAACCTAAATCCAATCTAAATTCAATAAAAAATTTTCAAATGTAGTAATCTGTGTGGGAAAATAAGCATTGTGAGCATCAGATCTATAACCTACACCTGACAAGCTCAGCATGTAAATGTACATGTCAAATTGTTCTATTGCCAACAATTAGTACCACATATTACACATATGAAGCTAAAATAGCAAATTTTTATGCCGTAGAATTAGTTGGTCAGTATTTTCATGGCCCAGGTATAAGTTTGAATATACTGTATTAGAGTTTAGCGATGAACAAAAGCAACTTATACATGGGTGAGTCAAAAAGTATGCCCACTCTGGCCAGTTGACTTTATTTTAATAAAGTTTAAAGAAAGAACAAATACAGAATTTTTCAACATAATCTCCTTGCCTTTCAATATGCTTTGTCCATTTGTCAACAAGCTTTCGAAGTGAATCTTTGCCCTCATAAGGCTGCTTTCTGGGGACTAAACTTGACAAAGTCTGATGGACTATTGGGAGGATGCTTTAATGTCTCAAAACAAAGTTTTTGCTGAGTTTCAACAGTGTAGGAAGAAGTGTGCAGACATGAAGTCATGCAAGATCATAACACCCTTGGATAACAGTCCTTTGCGCTTAAGTTCAGGCTTAAATTCTTCAATAAGCGTCTCTCTGTAAAGAGCACTGTTGATTGTTAAACCTTTTTCCTGATAATGTTCCAATTCTGGTGAGAATCCAAAAAACCTCTAAGCATTCATTTTCTTCCTGATGGTTGACTTTTGAACTTTTTCTTGAGTGGCGATTAGGGATGTCCATTACATACTCTGCTGTTTACTCTCAGGCTTGTAGTGATTAATCCATGTCTTGTCACTAGTCCAAATGTGTTTGCAGATATCCAAACACTTCTGTTTATGCTCTTCCGTGAGTTACTTCAGCAACAGGTACACACACACATACACACACATATACATATATATACTCAGCAAAAAAAGAAACGTCCTCTGACTTTCAACTGTTTTTACTTTCAGTAAACTTAATGTGTAAAT
>JAQQZT010000038.1:13115724-13136680 GCA_030068275.1 Clarias platycephalus | reverse complement strand
ATTTCAGTGTGCATGTCAGAGTGTATCCCATGGTGCATTTCAGTGTGCATGTCAGAGTGTATCCCATGGTGCATTTCAGTGTGCATGTCAGAGTGTATCCCATGGTGCATTTCCGTGTGTATCAGGGTCTATACAGTATATTCAGAATGTATCTGATTGCATGAGTGTGCATTTCAGTGTGTATCCGGGAGCCTATCAGAGTGTATACTAGAGTGTATTTCGGACAGTCACGTGGTCCAGGGTGTATGTCGACATCAGACTGGACGAGGCTGTAGAGTTGAGGTCGTTAAGATGCAGGACGCAAGAAATCTGTGATTAATCAGTCATTTAATCACTAATCAGTGTTGAACACAGAGAGAGCCTACCTCGTCCTCTCGGTCGTTTTTGAAACACAAGCACGCTGCCCGCTGTTTAAAGCCTTCCCCGTCGTACGTCCTCGTCTGATTGGGCTTGAACTTCATCATGTATTCCAGGTTGCTGAGATTCTCCATAAGCAGCAGAACAAGAAGAAGAAGAAGAAGAAGACTGTTCCTATGCAAGAGTTTTAATTCTCCCCTCTCAGAGCAGTGAAACCCGATTCGGTCCTGAGTTCTCCGGCTCCGTCCCGCCCCGAGCGGCTCTTTAGCTGGACGCTGAACAGAACTCCTCGCGCTCTCGGTCTCTTCCTCACCATGGTGGTTCTTCTCGGAGCTCCGCGCGCATCATGTCCGACTGCGCTCCTCGCGCTGTGCTCCTGCACACACTGCGCAGACGCATGCACACGCACACGCACGCAGCGGACTTTCGGAGTCCGGAACAGCCTGGAGCATGCACGGGGAGAGGAACTAACAACCGAGCGAGGGGAAGAACAATCTCGCGCTGCAGCAACTAGCGAGCGACACCGAATAAACCACTTAAAGGACAAGCAGCGACTTTTAACAGCGTGGACTTTTAATGGCGTGGACTGCCTCTTTGGCGCCATCTAGCGGCAATTTTGTAAAAAAGCCTAACACAAGGTGAGGGCATGGGGTCCGGATGCAATTTTGCCGAGACGAGAGGAGAAAAGACATGACCAAATGTCGAAGAGTCATCATCCTTACTTTACAATTCTGCACACAAACACACACTACAGGCAAATTGGGAACACCATTACCCCAATCTGCATGTCTTTGTACTGTAGGAGGAAACCAGAGTACCCAGAGGAAACCAATCGCAGGGAGAGACCGAGGTGGGAATCGAACCCTCAACCCTACACACACAAGGCAACATAATATACAGAATACAGGGCACCATACGCCGTTAAGGTCCAAACAGAACAAATAAAGGACTTAAGCTAGTTAAACTCCTCATCAACTTCTTTTCCTAATCAACTTGTTATATCTATAGTGTCTGTTGTTCCAGGTAAGCTGTGGTCTCCTGTTGGATTTGAAGTTATGTGGAACCATACACCAACAGAGCACTTTATTTGGAAGACCTGTGCTACTCATTGATGTGGTTATTCTAGTCATCCCATGGTGTGGTAGCAGAGCAATGCATAAAGTCATGCCGATACAGGCTATCTGTATCAGCTAACCCTAACCCTTACTTTTCATTAACTAGGAAATGTGATCTCAGTGATTTTGGCCATTACATTATTGTTGGCTGATGTGACTATTTCTGTCACAGGGACATCAAAAATGGGCAGTCAAAAAAATAACAACATAAAAAAAATCCAGCTTGGAGGTCGTCTCTGCCGAGGCACATAGGGTCAGAATTTGTCTCCAACACCATTCTTCCATGACCCAATCTTGCCTTGTGCCAACCGCCCAGGCTGGTTGTACAGGTTATACAGGTAGTATAATGGTGTGGGGAAATGTTTTCTTCAAGCATTTATACCAATCATTGCCACAATCTGTTGGAGTATTCTTGCTCACCATGCACATCTCGTCAAGGCCACAATTTGCCCGACTGTTAATGACTACCTCCAGCATCATAATGCACATAAATTATATGCTGCTTTCATGAACATGACAATGGAGTCAGTGTTCTTCACTGGGCATTCTAGTCACCGGAGCTGAATCCAAAACACATTTGTGATATATGATAGGCGACTTGCAGGATGAAAGTGCACCTAAAACATGCTGTGGAATTCACGACATGAAGAATTGCAACTATTTGAAAGTAAATGTATTAATATGGTGTTACTAATTACACGTTCAGTGAGATGACGCTCATAGTTCTTCCTTTATATTTACTTCTTGTGAAACCCACACAGCGAGAGGATTTAGTAGTGGCCCAAATTTGAGATAGCTTAACTTATAAAAATAAAAAAGCTGTCAAGTCAAGGTCAAGTTTTAAAACTGCTTATTACTTATACATAGATTTACTGAATGGCTTAAAAACTACCAAACGTGCAACAAATATCTTGAGTAGAAATCATTTGGAGAAACGTTTAAACTACCTTATTTGATTAATAAGGTCTATTAAATAATTAATTTATTAATAAATAAAAAAAATCTTAACTAGCACACAAATGTTTGCAAGGTAGCTAACAATGTTAAGTAGAGACTACTTAGTAAAAATAAAATGCTGCAAAAGTTCCAGGTGTATAGTGTTGGTTAATATTTGTTTGACATTTTGAAACGAGTTCTACAATTTCACATCTGTATATCAGATTTTGGTCACTATTTTAAGCGTCTAAGTTCCATGCAATCACCTCCTCTTCTGGCCAAGCAGGGCTTTTTCCAGGTGCAAGAAAACAGAAGCAGTGTTTAATACAGAGGCCAGCGCAGGGTTGACACTCAGCTTCACGGTTCCGGATTCAATCCTCAGCTTGGTCTCAGGTCTGTATAGACTTTATAGCTCCATAAAGTGTATATGTGACTACGTTTACAAGGAAAAAAGGAAACATGTCTGTATGACAGTAGAGTTTATTGCAAATACTGCATCATATCACCATGTGACTGTCAGGTTTTTTGGGAAGTATGCACATGCATGCAAGAAGGCATCCAGGTGATTCTCACCACCTCTGCTGGTTAGGAGGGACGAAATAAGACAAAATGTCAGTCACCTTTAATCAGTACTGTATATAGTCTGGTTGAATGATGACACCACAAATCTTATTAATCAACAGATTTTATTTACAGAAAGGACAAAGTATGTGGGCTGTTTTCATGTCATTCAGAAAGCAGGAAATCATTCTCCCCTTTAGAAAGAAGGAATTTACATACAGTGAATTGAGACACAAAGACTGATCTTGGAAATGGAGATCAAGCATTCATTGATCACGGTAGGCTCCTATATGCCCCACCTCGAAAACGCCTCACCATTCGCACACCACCAATCCCGATGCAGCCGAAGTTTGCAAAATAAAGGCTAAAGGGAAGAAAACAGCAAACGAAGCTCAATGCACTAGACTGTGTCAGACACAGGAGAAGGAGCACATCAGTGATGGAGTTCAGAGAGTGCAATTAGTACAGTGATGGCATGGAAAAATAAAATAAAATACTAACACCGAATACAGTAAGAGAACTGTTATACTAAAACTCATGGTATATTCATCTCGGAGTTTCGCCTTGCAGTCAAAAGGAAGAGATAGAGAATAAAAGCCTATGTTAGAGTCTACACGATCAGCGGTCACAATAGTTAACGTGAGGGTGGAAGGCTATTTTATGTTAATTTAATCTAATCGTTTCCACTTCAGACAAAGTCTGAATTTTCACTTCACGCATTTTTTTTTTTTTAGCGAAGCTGTTTTTTCCTTTTAGACCTTCTAAAGGGGGAGCACACTTTTGCAATTTGCCAGAAAAGGGTGGTGTTAAATCAGCTGCTTCTCAGGAACAAACAGCATCATGAGAGGAAACAACAAAACAAAAAAGAGGTTAAAAGAAAAATGTAAAAAGTTACCCACCACCCCCCACCCTCCATATGCCAGGACAAATGAATGCCAGCCACTTTTTCCACCCTAGAGCCTTCCAGATCAATGGAAAAAGAAGCCATGTGAATAGATCTAAATCCTCTGCCCATGCATTTAAACAGTAGTGAATTAGGTCAAATATGTTTTTTCTTTTTTCCCCCTAATGTGCCATTAAATTACAAATTAAATGCAGTTGTCATTTTTTTTCCTTGTTTCTTTAATATATTCATGACAGTTGTTTTTATTATAACATTATTCCCTGTGTCCTTTAAATGCAAATGAATAGGTCTTGGCAGAATAGGAGGAGTTGTGTTCACACTTGACTTCCACTTTTTTTTTTTTCCCGCTTTTCCTCTTCTCGCCCCCCTATTTTCCTAGACTTCAATATTGTTCCCAGCGTAAAGCCTGGTCCATGTCCGGGCTGAAACAAACAAACAAAACGCAAAAGCATTAAGTCAGCTCATCCTAAGAGACTTGATGGATTTGGAACAAGAATGGAACGTGACTCTTCATTTATGGTGCAACATGAGCATGTGTAAAATTAAGAAAGAAATTCTTATCATGTCATGTGTTAGTGTTAATTCTTATATACAGTAAAAGTAGGGTTTCTGGATAACTGACCATCACACCAATGTGGCTTTTGGCCAAACTGTTGCCACATTAGAAGCACATGACTGCATAGGATGTTTGTATTACATAATATTACAATTTCCATTTGGCAGCTGTACATGTGCATAATTTTTCTTCTTACACCAGCTATAGTAAATATTGCAAAGACTGGTTCTTGGAAATAAAGCACAAGTGTATATAATAAACACAGTGTATTGCACCATTTGCTATAGAAAGCACTAATGCTATTTTGAATAGCTGGTTGAACTTTTTTTTTGTCCTTTCCTCGGAGTAAATAGTCGTCATTTCTTTCTCGACAGGAAATGCCACTGCAACTGAAAAGAGTGAGGGGTTAATATAAAAATAACGAGTGGAACAATCTCCATGTAAATGCCCGAGGTTTTAGAATGGCACTTATGGGGGTACTGCTCAGGTGTCCACATATTTTTGGCCATCTGGCCGGAATAGTATGCGACGCAAGGAGTATTCGGCCAATTCCTAATACGGGCACAAGGTTACATACTCGCATACATCAGAAGTTCTAAAAACGGCAGATCTGATGTGTTATTGATCCTGTGCCTTGACGCCCATTTCGCTCTTCACCCCCAATGAGAACAGTCTCCATATTGGCTCTACTGCACCTCAGCTGATGTGCAAACTGTATTAAAATGCTTTAATGCTTTAATGTACTATTCATTTGGTGTGCAGAAGGTTACCAGAAGTCAAGTTAAGTGTGGCTGCATAACTCACCTGTTTCTATGGCTTGAACTTCGTTGCTCTTCCACTGCTCTGCAACATCGTTTGCTAGAGGATCATCAGGGTTGGGAGCACTTAGTAATGCCTGGATTGATAGCAGCACTGTGCGGATCTGCAAGGCTGGGGACCACTTATCTGGAATATAAATTATGGCAGAGGAGGAAAGAGGGAGGGTAAGAGGATGAGGAGGGGGGCAGCGACCAGCAATCTAAGAATATACTTTACACTATACACTAGTGCTCTCCAAGAGAGTAAGTGTGAAATCGGAGAGTCTTTTGACATTTTGTGAGTGATTACTATAAATGTCAGTTACCCTATTCTGTGGCGTGGTATCACCATGTTGAAAACAATACTGAGAAGTAGAGATTTTCTTTTCCACACAGGATTTTAAACAAATTGCAGATCATATAACAATTCAGAATCCCAAAAACAGTTCTCACACTTTTAATGGAAAGGAGATTATATGACAAAAAAAGATATATAATCAATAATATATGAGCCAGAAAGAGGACCTGCGGACCCGTGGAAGGCATTATGGCCAAGCAGAATAAATACGCTACAGAACTACAAACCAGCTGCATTTATATTAATAGCAATTGGCAACAGCACCCTTTTCAGAAGAAACCCTACTGAGTACTGACAAGTAAGTGTCCGAGGTGAAGCTGCCCCTCCTAGAACACAGAGAACCTATTTAACAAGACGGAAAATGCCAATAAAACCAACAAAAACGTCACTGGCAGCAGAATCTGACAGTCTTTTATATTCATATATTTTTTTATATAAAATACTTATATATTTTATAGAAATATCATCTTTTATATCAATTTAGCAGCACCAAGGCAGCGTTAATTGTTTCAATTTCAACTATTTACCTCGTGCATTCTCAGCAAACTGCTTCTTACTGTGATCATGCACTAGTGTTTCTTTGTGCAACATCTGCTAGCGTTTCAGCGCTGATTGAAAGCAAGTTTTGCAGTTTAAGCAGTTTGAACACATGTTGGTTTTATTCCGCAGCCAAGGTGCACTCATCACTGCTGATTTAGGTAATAAGGGTCAAGGCAGTATAAACAAGGCCATGCGGCTGCGGTAAAACGGCCAACTCAAAGCAGTTGCAGATCGCAAGGAACTCGGAGGTAAACAAAAATGTCCGTAAAATCTTGAAAATGTACTTCTAATGAAGGCTGAAAGCTTTATTCACTCCAATCGCTGCAGAAGTGAAATATTTGAAACCTTTTGCCTCCATAAAATTTCACATCAGGGCCAATGCATATATTTAGTCAACAACAACTAAACCCAAATCCTCCTTTTCCCAAAGACAAGTACAAGGCCGTGATGCTTCATGTTCATACAGGAGCTGAAATTAAAACAGGCCCATGTTCGACCTCCAGACAGCCAGCAGACGAGTGTGATGCACCTTGATGCTTCTATCTACCTTTCTGTAGTCACCATGCAGGTTAACATCTCTTTGTGCTCTGACACAAGTTCTATTAATAGCTATATCGACAGATTGATATGAGCTGCTGAACTGTAAAGTCTGCATGTTCATAAGCGTTTATAACGTTGTGTGTGAACGACTGTGTGCGTCTCAGATGTAAACTTCTGAATTAATCTCTCAAGACAGATGTTAATACCAGAATAGGGCCAGAATTTCACCACATTTACATTTTAGGCAGCACGGCAGCATCAGTGCTGGTGTCCAGAGAGTAATAAAAGGCAAAGACCTAATTTGATCCTGGAATCGTTACTAAACCCTAAAGTCAGTGAGAATAGGATGTACTCCTGGGCCTGTGACTAGATTTAGTTTAACTACTCAAGTTCAAGCAAATTAAAACACATTTTCAGAAGAGATTAACCAAAAAGCTAAAGGCGATTTACATAATTATGATGAATATTTTTGTCACACCTTTATGGTCTTACAAAGCAGGCTCACGTGAAAATTAAAACTTGAACACGGCACGATCGAATCATCTACCCAGCCAGTTAAATAATGGCAAAATTGCTAGTGAAAATAGCCTCTAGCAGACAGTAGTGAGATTTACGTAGCTGAGTATTAACCGTCATAATCTCAGTCAATAATCTAAACACTAGCCAATCTAACAAAACAATATTTTGCATCATTTAAGATTTGACAACTAAAGCAGCACCCAGGTTCTGTGGTTAGGTTTCCGGTTACTGAGTCATCCTCTGACAATTTACATATTAGAGAGTGTGTTTGCTTCGTGCCATTAGGCTTCTTTTGTGACCGTTTTGCCATTCTGCAGTTAACAGAAGTACTGAGAGTAACCGCATTTTACTGTAGAGTACATGCATGTCCAATCTACAGTCAGTAAAATAAATATATTATATAAATAACAGGTTACATACCTTTCAGGATATCTAGGCATATTCTTCCCAGCTTGTCAACATTGGGATGATATATTTTGGTCATGAAGCGTACTTTCGGAGCTGCCATGGGGTATTCTTCAGGAAGAAAGAGTTCTAGTTTAAAAGTCCCTCCCTCAAAGGGGGAGTCCTGAGGTCCAGCGATGACCACGTGGAAGTAGCGAGCATTCCCTTCATCAGGCTCTGCTTTGATGCCTGGCACGGGCTCTGCCAACAAGCGTTGAGTTTCCTAATCACAAACACAAACGACAGGAAAGAGAATAGGAAAAGTCGAGACAGAACTTGTTTGTAACTTCTATCCTGGTGCCCTCAACTAATTATTAAATTAGAGTAATTGGCAGGGGCTGATCTGACATTTTTGTCAGTATATAGACATTAAACCTGCTGGTGCCACTCAGCCACTGGTCACAGCTCCTAATGTATAATGTGGATGCGTTTAAATTGCGCAAAGGTGACTAAGCAAGTTTTCGCAGATGACCGTTTGTTTCTGGTTCTTTTTTTGTTGTTGTCATAAGCCAAGCCTTTTAATTTTTTTTTTTACATGTACAGTCAACAATACACAACGCGCTGATTGCAACGTACCACAAAACAGGTTGTTAATCTCCACCTGCCTTTAATTGGATACAAAATAAAAACGTGACTTATTAGGCTTATTTGCAGCTACCCAGGCACGTTTGTCTAGCTCTTAAAGCTCTAGACAGTTATTGTGCAGATGTTGCTTCCAGTGGCAGTTTGAAAGTGATGCAACAGAGACTAGGTGATTTTTATGTGAACTCTAGTCTGGAAGTTTGGTCTACAGCTTCCTCAATGAGCTTTTCTTGGTCTTAGTTTCTCCTATTTTACAATAAGAGCATTTAGAGTTGGCTGGGGCAGATCTAATCAAGACCGAAATGTCTTATACTAACTTGTCACAAAAGGTGGCATCCTACAACATTGACCAGTTAAATGACTTTTCTGTCGTTTTCAGATATTTAAGGAAAATTCAGGGGGAAAAAAAAACTTGTCTTGTTTTTCTTTTTCATTTTGTATTGGCTGGGGCTCAAACAAGATGGATTGTTCCTCTACTGTAAGTTTCCTCCCCCCTTTGTTGCTTAGTTGTTCTCTGGCTGTCTTTACATAGACACTGAAACGTTGCATTTGGAGAAGATGGGAAATAAAGGGAGTTTTGTGTTATGGGGATAATTTCAACTGGGGCATCAACAGAAACTTCCAGGAGCGCTAAGACCCACGTTAACAGGTTTAAGAAATAGTCACCAAGCTCTTTGGTATACGACCCATTGCCCTGCCAGTGTTCGTCTAATCTGCTGCAGTTGTTAGCAAAGGGTACGAGTTAAATACCTGAAGTTAGTACTTAGATGGAGCTCCACATTCTTATGGCCATATAACAGCTTCCTTTTTTTTCTTTTTTTTTAAGTGCACATAGCAGTCTGGCACAGGTGGGGTAAAAAAAAAAAAAAACAAAAAAACAAAACCGACCACACCTCACTCCCCCGGTAATCATTCAATGCCAGTACTTCACTTTTTTTTAAACATCAGATGTGTATGCGTGAGGTGAAGTGAAGCATGAGCAGCTCGCACAACCGGAATTACTTTTACAGCCGAGGATGTTACAGGTGCTTTATATCTTACGTTTTGCAGTCACTGACGAGTAGATAATTGTCTCATAATTAAAACTGAACAAAGACGCAGAATTTATTTTAGCGGGTCTTAAAGCTAAATGGTACTCAATAACAACTACTATTTTCTCAATTAGAATGGGATTTGCGCTCGTCCTCCTCAAACAATAAAACTTAATGGAGTGATGTTAATTATTAATCACCTTACATGCACAATCACAATTTTAAAATAATTTCAAAACTGCTACAAGCTCTACAAAAGGACTACAAACCTGCAAAGCATCCTCATAGTTAACAGTGGATATAGAGTGTATATTTTTACACACTGGTAAATACAAAATACAATATGGTTTTGCCACCATATACAATCGCTGCTTCAATGGCTTTGGATTAAAGGTTGCCTTTTGTAGTTTTCAGAAAGGACTTTTACTGTGCAAGCCCTGGTATTCTTAATTCATGATCTGTATGCCTTCATTACATCCCCCCCACAACTCTTATATAGCTTGGTTGTGTATGTTATTAACGGTTTTAATTTTTATTTAAAATTAATCGTAGAATTCAAAGGCTCCAATTAAATTCTTGAAGATTAAAACTGATCAAAGAAGTGGAAAAAAAATAAATAAATCAGCAGTTATGCTTTCCTAGATTTTAGAAAGGATTTTCAAATATTCTTCTCTTGAATCATTATGGGGTTCACAATATGCCCAGGTGACACTCAACCTTCCCCACAATATTGTGAGTGCTGCATACTGACATGCAGAATGTGACTTCAGCTTCATATACTGTATTTACATGAAGCGTTTCTATTCCTGTTTATTTCGAGTCTATGGTCACTCCTGCACAAGCAGATCATACAAATATATTTCTGCAAAATACTGTGTATTGAATTAAATTTGGTTTCATGTAAAATAGTCCTTCAGTGCTGGAACTTTTATTGGCCTGATGAACGTTACCACAGGCAAACATTTATCTTGTTGGTTTAAAAGATTGCAACTAAATATTTATGAACTGTTATGAAGGTTCCTTTTTAATAGGAAATGAACAAACAAACATGACAAAAGTGACAACCCAGTCTTGTCCAGGAAACGCTATGTTAATGTTTTGTTTATGATATGTTTATCAGCTTTTTTT
Organism: Clarias platycephalus; assembly: GCA_030068275.1. Classification (NCBI taxonomy): domain Eukaryota; kingdom Metazoa; phylum Chordata; class Actinopteri; order Siluriformes; family Clariidae; genus Clarias; species Clarias platycephalus. The sequence continues at coordinate 13,126,312 of JAQQZT010000038.1, read as the reverse complement.
TTTTTTTTTTTTTAAACATTACTCATCTGGGGGTGGGGGTGTTTGCAAAAGAAAACATTTTAAAATCTCGATTCAATAGCGTCAATGATTCTCTGATTTCTTTCAAGTAGACAGGTTTACTTCAAGGTCAATGCTTTAAGTTTAAAGTATTAAAAACTATTAAAAGTATCTAATAAGCTTTGAAGTGTGCAACTTGTCTTGCTGAATGTTTAAGTGTCATACAAAGCAATAATCTTTTTTCCGTCAAGCTTCAGCTCCACCCTCCATCCCAGCAGGTGGGGGTATTGCATCAAGCACTCTTGAAAATCAAAAGAGGAAGCAACGATACTCCTGTAAAATCTGAGTATTTGCCGAAGTTTAAAGCTTTTTGTATTTTTTGCAAAACTTATATTTTATCATTTGTTCTCAAATTGACACTGGCAGACTCAAACTGTTTTAAGTGCAATGAGAAGACAAAAAACTAACTATACTAAGTAATCAATTATTCACTGTTCCATAATCTGTATTAATGCACATAATTAGATTGTCATACTTTCGAGTTAAATTGATGCTTTATATTCTGGTTAATTGGGCATACGTAATATGTGACAGGGTAGCACACTGGAGCTCTCGGATGGGTTCTGGACATGATAAAATGTCCACACCTAATATTAAACTGTCAAAAGGTTGACATTCCATAATTTGCTTGTTGAATCTCTCATTCCAGATTTATATATACACTAAGAGTTATAATACTCTCCATTCTTCTGAGAAGGCTTTCCACTAGATATTTTAGCATGGATGTGGAGATTTGTGCTCATTCAGTCACAAGGGCATTATGAGGCAAGCAAGATGTTGGACAAGGAGACCTGGTGCAGATTCGCTGTTCCATTCTGGCAATAAACTTCCTTTGCCCCAACCTGGGCAAACCAAATCTTTATAGACCTTGCTTTGGCATAGGGGCATTGTTATGGTTTAATTTTATTTTATTACCCAGGAAAAGCTTAAAGAATTAAAAAGACCATCCTATAAAATTGTGTGCTCTCATAGACCTACACATGAGTGTGCTGGTTCTGTGTCCACAAATGTTTGTGCATATAGTGCCTGTATCAATGTTAAATTTGCATAAAGATATGCAGCACAGTACATTTTAAATATTTTATGTTTCTAGCCTACTGTTTTAAGTCATAATCAGTGAATCCCCATACGGCTTTGATTCCCAATCAGGGAACCAACCCTAAGCCACTGGGGCTGCTCAAGTGCACCTTCAATGCCGGATCCAAGCGCAGATAAATTGCTGAGGGTTGTATCAAATGTCAAATGAAACATGTGAACCCCGTGGAGAGGAATAACATTCAGCATTCAGTAAACCACTGATGTTCTATAAGGCATAGCCACAAAGTCAGCAACGTTTGCAGTTCGGTTATGCCATCTACTATCTAATTTTATTAAAATGTGTGTTTTGAGTGAAAAAATTAATAGTTTAACAATTTCCATTAAAATAACCTACACAGGAGGCCTGTGTTTTTTTTTTTTTGCAAGATTGACACACAGAGCATAAGAACACAGTGAGACACACTACTCATTACTGTAAGAGTGAGCTGGGGATAACCTTCAGAGCCTTTCCTAGCGCGCACACACACGAATAAAGAGCCAGAGTATCTGATAGCACCTGTGGAATGTGTGAAGCTCAAGATACGACACATCTGAGGTTGCATGATTTGATTAAGTGCTCTCTATTTTATTATGTAACTTACGAAACGCCCAACAGTGTTGCATTCCTGTAGATTGTCTGCAACAAAATGCACTTGACAAATTATTTTCCATTGCATAGAAAAAAAGAAAAAGTTATTCTAAACGAGATGCTCCTGCACATAAAACGCAATGATGAATCCAGTTACTGCATCTTAAAAAATGTCAAAGCTTCTGTAATTACACTGGGATCTGAGATTCATTAAAAAGATATACATGCTAAAATATGGAAAGATTCAATCCTACTCAGATTTTAGCCGTCTCAAAAGGTTTGACAGGAAAAACGACATTCCTGAAATGTCTCTGGTTTTTGGTATACAAAAACAGACAACCATTGAGCCAAATCTCTGCTCCCCATGAGAAGATCAGAGCTAAGGCCAAGAGCGCACGGTGATGCACACTGCATACACAACCACCATTACTCTGACTGCATGAGTGTGGCTTTTGTGGTCCAACTCCAGACACACACACACAAACATGCTGGAACATTAATCAGGACATTCATGCTTAATGAACGACTAATGCAGATTACCTTAATGTGGGCTTTTATGATGGAATCTTAAGATTTTATTATGATTATTATTATTATCATCATCATTGCAATGATCTGAGCAAAGTGACATTTTTTAAAAACGAAAACAGACCATATGCATGAAAGATTGTATTTTTAAAAATGCATTAAAAAGAAGTGTCAGACTCATAATTTAGGATAACCTGACCGATACCATCTCTGGGCTACGCCTTTTCCTTACAGGCTTTTAAAAAAAAAAAAAAAAAAAAAAAAATCGACCAGTCATTCAGATTTACATGACTCATAGTAATGTTAAAGCAGTGCAGTGGACTAGTCTTTGGACTTTCAAACATTTAAAACACTGAAACAATAATTTGACACGGATCTGATTATTATTGTTCTAAACCCTAACCATTATTTTGCATCTCTTCGTCGTTTGGTTACTAGCCGTCAGCTAAACTGCGCAGTTCGTTTATCAATTTATTTCCAAAACACTTTTTAAAAAAATGAACGCAAACCGTTTTGGGTTTTTCCCCCTATACAGCGCGCTAAACGTTTGCAGTAAATCCCCCGCATTATTACACAGCGCCAGGACTGCATTTCGCCGGTTAGCTAAGGTCTACTAAGGCCTAGCAGGGAACCTACCAGAGCCTTTTCAACCAGCTAAGCTACTCTATTTACACTTCCTCTCCCGTGCTTCCATTATTTCTAAAACAAGGCCAAATGTTAAGGTAAACTATTCAGTGGATGGACTGGACTGATAGGATGCGGATTAATTGTGCCCCAAAACCTAGCCCTTGCTACGTCTTAAATCTAAACCTCAATGCTACTGCTAAAGCTAGCACAACGCGCACTATCGACGTTCAATCAATGAATGGCAGCGGGGATGATGATGACTAGCCACCTAGCGCGCTATTCGGCTAGCCCGATCACCAGCCGTTCCTTGCTCTCATCTACTGAAATTACGCGGTATTTATTATTACGTTCATTCGCACGTTTGTTAACAATCATGAACCAAAAACAGGCCCTCCGCCATTTTTTTTTGGTAGCGCGTGCATGTATTTTTAACCCACCCATATAAGAGCGAAGACCTAAACGGAAGTCGCGCGAGCAAACGCTCAGCTAGCGGGAGCAAGATGGAACCGGCTTCTGCTGGCGTGCACGCCGCCTCGCGCGCTTTTCCTGACGGTTTCAATGCAATAATTCGGGGCGCGTGAGCGTTCGGGAAAGTGTAGCTCGCTTCACGGTTACCTTGATAATCCTGCGGGGCAATCCTGCCATGGTGTCTCGAATGCGGTTTTAGCTTCGACTTTCAGTGCCTCTTCCTCGCAGAGACGCAGCGCTCACGCCTTCAGCGCCTTGCGTCACGTCCCCACTGCGCCCAAACCGCAAACGAGACACTATGGGACTTGTAGTTTTTCAATAGAGAATAGCCGCCATTTTCCGATCCGACTGGTGGCGTTATAGAACACTAGCGTTAGTAAGCGTCCGTGCCTGGAAACCTAGTTTATAGAAATAGGTAAAAGATTAGAGCTAAAAATAAACTAATCAACTTTAATTTACTCAGTAATATTATTATTTCAGTTGGAAGCCCATGTACATGCCTGTGTGTCTTTCTGTACTGTAGAACTAGCTCCCTACAAAGAAATACATTTTAGGGTTAAACTTAAGGTCGAGTAGCTTACGCCTTGTTTACGCCAAGTTGTGTTTCTTTCATTGTCAGCCAAATACACACCCTGTTCGGTCGGAGGTCATCACAGGTGCTGCGACGCATTATGTGTATGTGTGTGTGCCCTGCGATGGATTGGCACCCTGTCCAGGGTGTACCCCGCCTTGTGCCCTAAGTTCCTGGGATAGGCTCCAGGTCCCCGCGACCCTGTATATAAGGATAAAGCGGTATAGAAAATGACTGACTAAATCTGACACATAACTGTTCATAGCATCACTTTTACTCAATGTTTCCTTTCTTTTTTTTTCTTTCTTTTTAAACGCCATGCCAAAATTTAAATTTTTACTGCTGAAGCAAATGCTCTGCTTATGGCCTTGAAATTAATTGGAACCACATCACGAAAGGATTACCTAATAATAACGGACTCAAAATCATGTCTCCAAGCATTAGAAAATATAAAGACTGATCACCCAACAATAGTGGAAATCCTAACCAAGTTATCATTCTTAGAATGCAATAATTTTAACATAGTTTTCTGTTGGGATACCTGAACACTCAGGAATCCCTGGTAATGAAAAAGCAGACAAAACTGCCAAAGTAGCATTACAAAATGCTTTATACTCTTCACAGATTTAAAACCATGTATTTTAAATGAATACATCAAAAATAAATGGCAATCAGAATATGACCAATTTTTAAATAATGAACCATATGAAATAAACCCCGATGTTGGATTAAGACAAAAATTTCCTTTTAAAAATCGTTGAAATCAAGTGACTTATACAAAATGAACTGGGTGCTAGTTCACATCTGATGCTAGTGCTGGTTCAGTGCAGGTTTATTAGTGAACCTCCTAAAAACTGGCTTTGTTTTTCCATGGGCCAGAATGTCACATCATTACATCACTGTATACATCTGTGTATGTCTCTACTTTCTCAGCAATGCTTAGCACTAGCAACCAAGTGTATTGGAGTGACCGGTTACACAAGCACAACAACAACAATGGCAAACTCTAACATGGCTTTGCGAGCAGTTCTTCTATCTTCATCATTACTAGAAAGCATTTGAGCTGCCCATTCCATATTGAGTCCATTTTTTAAAATATTGGTCATAAACTTTTAGTTGGAGCTGATAATCCCACCCACAGCCCCTGATGTATGTCTCAGTTCTCACCCAGCAAATTGTTGGTGGCTAGTATTTTGGCCATCTGAAAACAAATAACTGTTTCAAAATTGGGCATAGACTCCAAACTAACTCCAGAACTGCCTTGGTGGAAAAGCTACCCCTGCCCTCCTATGTATGCACTGTGCGCACATAAAAAAAAAAATGATATGGCAACAGTTTTTACCTCACTGTTGTCTGGTAATCAGCGCACATCTCTAGCCTTCCCCCCACATTTAGCAAAAGAAAACAACTGAACATTTTTCAAGCTTTTGAAACTAGAAGCGACTCAATGTATGCAGTAAAGATTTTGTCGAGGGCATCAGTGTGCACTGCATCTGGATTTTGAAATGCATTTGTAGGGTAATCAGAGGTTTATAGTGGTATTGAAATTGTTAAAAAAAAATTGCTTGATCACTCACTTTCACTTGAGTAGTTTGGGTTGAAATATAATCCTGCAGCGCCTCAATGGTATAAAGGAAATACACATCCAGTTGCCAGGATATGCCCGTATCTATAAACCTTTTGGCTATGATTAAATGCCTAGGGGGCAAATCTCCATGCTCAGTGTAAGCAAGTTTTGAGGTAGATACACTTAATAACGTACGTATCAAATATATGCATATAAACTAATGTTTGCTATTAAAACTCATATGGGATGAATTGAAAGATACAGAGGGCCCAGGGGAAACAGGATGCTTTCTAATATAAGATCATGGTAAGCAAAACACCTACATGATAGGGAGATGTCAGTCAACCTTGGCCCATATAAGAAATACACGAACAACAAGCAAGGGACTATCTCAAGAAGCACTTCTTATTGAGAAACTACACTGAAGCATTGTGATGTGAGGGGAAAAGAACAAGGTATGAATGTTTCTTTGTGTGCCTAGGAAGCGTTGTGACTATGCTGAGCGCTCATTATTGCCCATCAAGCAGAAGTTGGAAGAAACCATGACAAACTCATAACATGTGCAAAAGCACAGTTTAATCTGCTACAGGTATAGGAAAAGAAATACACATAGGACAGAACGTGGATAAGGATCAGAAAATAAGAGCTCAGTGAACAAATCATATGAAGAGGCCTGTGGCTTCTGAGCAAAAACCACACCTAGTGGCAATACAGTGTGGGGAAGTATGGACAGTAGGAAATGAATAAAATAAAAAACATGGAAAATAACTAAATAGCACATAAGAGATGCTTAGCCATGCTCTGTCTACTATTTCGAAAGCTTGTGAGAAGAAAGGGAATAGAGCAGATGTCTCAGCTTGACCCTGTGCTATCTCTGTGTAAGGAAGCAGAGCAGAAAATACCCATGTTGCTTCTCCTCACTGTGGGAAAAGACCTGCTGATGAAATAATTGCTGATAACGATATGAAGGATATGTGGCAAGTGCAATTTTGATTTGATTTGTGAATAACATCATTCTTTGGTTAACAGAATATAGAGTGTGCTTTTCCGTTTGTTCTTTGCTTGTTCTTAACCTTGCATTGGGTTGGCTCCCTTGGGTTTTATTGCTGCAATAAAATCCAAATTACTTAACCCAGATCAAATGACTGCTAAATCTTTTTTTGATACTATTATAATGTGAGTTAATGTGAGTTATGTTTTAGCACTAAAGTGTAACTTGCATTAACAATTGTTGTTGTTGTTGGTCTTTCGGCTGCTGGAAGACAAAAATCTTCACACATCAGTGACAACATATCAGTAGTTTACTTTTGTAAAAACTTCTAGTAGCTTCAACGTCTAAACTCCTCATAAATTTGATCCTTGACAAGCTATTTACATTTAGTTTGTTTATTTTTTATCTATTCTCAACCTTATAATGTAAAAAGGAAAAGCCACTCTCTAATTTATGAATGACATTAATGAATGACACAGAGCACATACTGTATTAACACTCTATAGTTATAGATTAACATTGTGATTGTGAATTATATTACAAGAGTTAGTTCAGACTGAATAATCTGATTGGCTAGTGGTGATAATAGACAGTTTAACAAGGTAAAAGTAGGCAATACAATCTGCAGTCCTGATGAGACTATCAAAATCTACATTCAAAACCAGTGAAATAATCATTTCATGCAAGAAAACATATCTTATAATGTTATGGCATCTTTAATAGCACATTGTTCCCTTTATAATTCATTCTGAATTGCCTCCTTGTTATTTAATTTGCACCTAAGTCAGGCTACAAAGATAACTCGCTTCTAACACAAGGCTGAATTCCAAATCGCTCTCTAATCCCTAATCAAGGGCACTAGTTGGTATGATGAACAAATGATTGTACACCCTAGGGCACTACTGTAGCTTTAATTTTACGCTGTTTAGTATTCAACTCGGAAGTTAACTGTCATGATTGTTTGGTCTTTGTTGCAGGCGAGGAATAAGCGCAGAGGTTAAGATTTTTATAATTTTTTTAAATTTTAAGTTTAATTAAAAAAAAAAAACATAAATTAACACAAACTTTAAACATGAATAAACAAAATCACAGTCTATGACAAACCAGAAATCCAACAGACTAAAATAGCATTTCAACAGTCACCAAAGCACACACTAATTAGCAACCTCAGTTCAGGTGAGCGGTCCCATCACCTGACTGAGGTGCACTCTGGGAAACTGAGTCCACAAACAAAACAAAACACAAAAGAGTCTCTGCAAGGCGCCCTCTAGGGGTTATACCTGACATTAGCGTAGTTGATATTCTAAAGCGGAATATGTGCAAATATATGGAGAAACTTACGATCTTTACGGGACTGTCAACCACTTCCATGGTTTATTCTCCTCAACTTTTGGCTACATAGTACTATTAAGAAAGAAAATACTTCCATCCCTTTTAATTACACGAATTGTCAGTCGCCAGTTCTTCAATGTTATGAGTATTGCATATGTGTTGTCGGGGGAAAATAACTGGTAAAACAAAAACAAATCATAATGTTGATAATAAATGCCATTTGTGTAACTGTTGCATAAAAGCAATACACAAAATACAAAAAATCACACTGTGACACAGCAGCCACAAATGTGATATTGCTTATATGGCTGAAGTATAATCTGATAAACAGTCCACACCATAAAGGTATATATTATATACAATCATAATACATTTTTGATTGTTTTGTATTTTTGTTTAACCATATTATGTTCTTGAAGTACATGACACCTCATTTTGACCATGATGGCCTTCCACAGGCCTGCTTAACTAAGTCAAAAAATTTGAGTTCACCAGTTTAGTACCAGAGGGTGACAGAGGCTTTCATGAAAAGGAGGAATAAGACTCATGAGACATGACCTCTCATCAACAGTTTAGAACAGGTATGTATAGCTATGTAAGTTCTAATAAAATAGACAATAAAAAATAATTTACATGTTTTGGTTTGTTTGTTTGTTTGTTTGGATGCTTCATTCGTTAAAGTGATGTGATTCCAAAGAATCTGTGGAATTTTTAAATGATAATGATTAATGCAAATTTTAAACAAAACATTTTTGTGATATGAGCGTGTGAATGTGTTCGGGTGGACATGGTGTATTCCTGCCTTTCAGACAGCTTTTCCAGCTGGGGTCTGAATCCACTGCTGTTACAGAAGATGAAGGGTTAAAAAATATTTTGCTTGTTCAATTGAAAAACTATAATACTCATTTCCCTATTTCCTTATAGGAAAAAAACACTGCAGAGTTGTGTATTACAATGTTCTTTTTTTAATTTTTTTTTATCTATTTTTGGTCAGTAAATCTTTCACTTTTATTTTATTAAAGTTGTCATGGCAAGGCAAATGTATATTTAACATATGTAGAGAAGTTCATCATTAAAGAAACATATCTTCAGTTTTAGGCTCAAATTACATCATCAAACTCTCAGACCTTTCTTTAATACAGCCTGGTCACATAATATTTTTTTTGCTGTGTCATCCATTCATAAAATCTATTGTTCTAGGACACAGGGGAACTGAGCCAGTGAGTAATCTATAATCTTTTCCCCCAGTGGACAGACTGAACAGACTATACCAGCTGCATTAGAGCAGCTACTGCTTCCAGTGAGTACTTGACAGGAAAGAGGAAATGCATTCTGACAAGACTAAATCAGACTTCATAACTTCCTAACCTGCATGGCATTTCAACACGTTTACACACTGACAAATGACAATAGGACCTCTAGACCCTGGTATTCACTTTCAAGTGAGAAATCCTGTAGCATGGCTGGTTTGAGCAGAATCACATGCAAAAATATTTGCATCAATCAAAAAGCAATGTAAGCATAAATTTTCTTTTATATTTAATCGTGTCCACATATTTTTCTTATCTTGTTCATACCCGTTCATTTCTGGGACTCATTTTTACTGCTTCTCTTAAGTGGTTGAGAGTATAGAAGCGCATTGCATTCACAAAAGAAAAAAAAAATCATAAGAATTATGTCATACTTATGACTTAATATGTCATAATTATGGCTTACTAACTCATAATTACGAGATAAGGCAGGGGGCCATTTTAGCGCATGATATTGGAATAAAAAATTACTGCATCCTTTTGCTCGGAATTAAGGAAGGGCATGACCTAACCTTACTTTTTTTTGTCATAATCATGAGTTCAGGATCTTATAAATATGAGATCTTAAGTCATAATTATAAGTTAATAAGTCATAAATATGAAATCAGGATCTCATACTGTAATTATGAGATACTAAGTCATAATTATGATGTAATCCCTGTGATTGTTTTTTCCGTTTGTGAATGCAATGCGTTTCCGTATGAGAGCACTCTTATGGAGATTAAAATAATAATAATAATAATAATAATAATAATAATAAAACCTTACATTCCGCAAATTGTTTGTCCAGTGCATGCAAAGATCATTTTAAAACTTGAGATTATATTATATGTTTTCAGAGGAATTTTGTGATTGGATTGTTTAATTCATTGGCTAAAAAAGTACTATTGGTCAACTGATCCAAATTAAGACCATAAAAATGGACGCTTGCATGCTTCAGATGGATCCGTAGCCATTTCAGAAAGCCACAAGCTCTCTGAAACACATCCTTATAAAAACCACTATCCAGTTTGTTATTAAAAACCACTCAACTTTATAAGACTCTAACATACAGTAGGTGATGTAGGTACAGTACAGTATGCCCTCACCCCATGTGCAATAAAACCATTTTGTTTTGTTCTTTAACTGCGGCTGACGCAGCATTTACAGCATCAGCGATCTCCAGTGGTGTAAAGTATTTGAGTAAATGGACTTCTTTACTGTACTTAAGTATTTTTTTGGCTACTTTGTACTTGTACTGAGTATCAAAAATATAAGCAACTTTTACACTCTACTCGACTAAATTTTTTATTGAATTTATGTACTCTTTACTCCAGTACATTTGAATGGACACTTACCGTTACTTTTTTTTTTTTGTCCATTGTAGACTGAAAATACCTTTTTTTTTTTGAGGAAAAAAAAATCTTTTACTTGTGCCTTTTTTGAACATTTGAGTTTGACTGAGACTGACTTTTGTTCTGCCATTTTGAAA
>JAQQZT010000038.1:13100067-13115624 GCA_030068275.1 Clarias platycephalus | reverse complement strand
CAAGTCTTATTGGAATTGGTGACTTGTAACTTGTAATGGAGTCATTTTTACAGTAAGGTATCTGTACTTTTACTCAAATATGGTTTTCAGGTACTCTTTACACCTCTGGAGATCTCCAATGTAAGATTGAATGGAATTCATATTTCAGCTCACATGCCACTCTGGCTTGCTTCTTTAGGATATATTGATCTATTTTTATTTTAAAATTCCTTTCATTTCAAATTAAAATATATATTTCTGCAAAGCTGTTTTATAACAATGTTCATTGTTAAAACTGTTATCCAAGTACTATTTCACAGAATTTGAATGTATATTTCTCTTAAACTGTTATCTTCCCATTCTCAGGTTTCTTCTGCCACTTGTCCAGAAATGCGTTCTGTCAAACAATCCTGATCATTACCTGTGTCACCCCTTTTCATATTTCTCCCATGATGCCCAACTTGCATTCAGCTTTCTCTGCTACACGCAGCACCAGCATGATGGGTGGCTTTCAGCGAGTAGTGACCTTTGACCATTTGCTTGTCAACGAGGGTGGTGACTTCAACCCAGACACAGGCATCTTTCGTTGCCGGATCGCTGGTGCCTACTACTTCACACTGACAGTGGGAACGTACCCCAAGAAGTTGCTGTCTGTGATGCTGGTAAAGAACAGACAGGAAGTGCAGGCTATGGCTTATAATGAGTACAGGAAACAAGGTAGAAAAGTTCAAAGCCAGAGTGTCATGATTAGCCTGTTGCCCATGGACACAGTATGGATGCTAGTGCAGCTGAACCCGGACTATGCCCTTTACAGCAATCTTGCCCCTTATATCACTTTTTCTGGCTACCTAATATACCCAGAGTCTACATCCTCTATGGGATACCTGAGCAACCACCTTGACTCTGAGTGCCTGCTCCCTGGAGACCCGGGTAATAGCTGGAAAGCCCCTGAATATCTCAGGTCTGCGTTTTCAGTAGCTAGGACATCCTCTGTGCTGGGAGAAAGCAATCGTCATAACAAGAGGGATGCTTTGACATTCGATGTGGAGTATGTCAACATTGGTGGACATTTCAACAAGTCGTCTGGCCAATTCATATGCCAAGTGCCTGGAGTGTACTTCTTTGCATTCACAGTGGGGAAGCACCCTCGACGGGCTGTATCAGTGAAGTTAATGAAAGGGACAGGTGAGGTGCAGGCTATGGTGTTTGATGAGGACATGTCACGCAAAAGAGAGATGCAGAGCCAAAGTTTGTTGCTAGTGCTAAATCAAGGTGATATCATTTGGCTTTACAGCCAGCAAGATGAGCACTACGGTGTTTACAGCAACCAAGGACGCTACACTACTTTCACAGGATTTCTAGTCTACCCCAAGTCTGATTTCATGAACAAGGAAACTCTGCAGTGAAGTCTGGACCCAACATAGAAGCCATTATTAGATTAACTAATAACCTGTATGCATTTTCCCAGCACTGATTTTTAATACTATTTTCGTTTTATGTGTTGTTGAATATCTTATGCTAGGACAGGGTGTTTGGATTTTAGGATGACCAGTAGGTTTGGTTTGCCATCATTTAATTGAAATAAATAGACAGTAAAACAGCAGCTACATAAGATACATGTAGATTTAAGCATTGAGGATATTAATAATGCACACTTCAGTAGCAAAATACATATTAACAATGAGGGCTAGGATGTCCTTCAGCTTAGATGGTTTCACATTTACAACCTTGTATTAAAGTTGCAATTATCACCTCTCCTGGAAAGATATTTTTGTCTCTGTGCCAGAATGAAGTTCTGAAATTTTTTAAAGCTTCAGGAACCCTAAGAAAAATGTATTGCCTTAAATACAGTATATTATATACTTATAATCTATGTTTAAAAAAAACAAGGCAGTAAATATATTCAGTTTAGCTTATCTAATAAACAAAAACAAATTTGTACAGGAGTTTAATTACATTGAGCAAAAAGCTTATTAGTAGCTTATTTTAAAGTAGATGATTAAATCCGGCACATAACTGTTCATAACATTGTTTTTACTTACTGTTTTTGATTTCAAAGTGCAGGTTAAACGTCATGCAGATACCATTAAGTTCTGTCAAGCGGTCGATTTAAAATGCCCCCACGGTTTGTTGCATGTGCAGTACGCTGTCAAAACTTGGTGGTTTATAATTCTTTCCAGTTTTGCCTGATGCATGTGGCAAAATATGGCTAGACAGACATACAGACATACAGATAGACAAACAGACAAAATTTTTTTTAGACTGGTTTCAGGGTCTTCCAATGTATGAAATGTAAAGATATCATTGCTAATGTTCTGCCCAATGTACATAGAAAAATCTTTCTTTTATTTATGTACAGTAGCTCTAAAACCACTATAAGGGGCTACAGAGCAAACAGCCAAACATGTGCTCTGCTGCACTCTACAGCCAGTGGCCAACTGCATACTACACTCTTCAGACATACAATTATAACAGGGACAAAGGGCAATGCATTCATTAGCTCTCATGTAAAGCTACTTAATGGTACTGTACAGTATGTAGCCGGCATAGTAAAACATTTACTAATTTTAAGGTGAACTTGAATGTGTTTGATTAATCAATATTTACACAAGGCTTAGGATTAAATGCTTGAGATTTAACAAAAGACAGTACCAGAATAAGCAGCTCATAAGAAATAGGATTTTATTAAATCTACAATAAATCACCTCGTCAAGGAAATCTTTGTAAACTGTCAATGCCTCTGGAAAAGTCCTGTTATTTTTATTTGTCCTTTTTTTTACCTGAGCTTCCAGTGAGACATACTGTAAAGTCAACCCCCATAATCTTTTTACTCTGCATGGCATATTTTAAATTGTTTACATGTGATTTAAGCTTTTTTCACCATCATAACGCTAGGATTTCAGACTGAACGAAATTCTCTTTCTATCTACCTCTGATCGTTCAACAACATTAGAAACAGTGTGCTTAAATGTTTTTAGTTGGCCTTGCTGTATGGCTGTATCAGGACCTTAAATAAAAATGTAATGCTTGAAAACTCTCAAATGTGGCTGAATTTAAACATAATTTTAACAAATATATGAACCACATGATTACAGTTATTGGAAGTGTTGTCGCAGTTGTTGATGCTATAGGTGGCTTAACCGGTATTGTTAGAGGCAAATATTTTTACTTATATGATACAGATATTATATAATATTCTTTCCTTCAATTAATGAAATGACTACGTTACTGTACTCTGTGTTTCATGTTTTTCTTGTCATATATCAGACTTTGTTTGAGGATCTAAAACCATTTATGTGACAAATATGCACAAATAGAGGAAATTAGAAAAATTCTATCACAGAACTGTTTGACTAATTTTTTTTAAAGATTTAAACCTAAATCATAAATATGCAATAAACAAATAGGAAGGCCAAAGCTTGGGGCTGCAAAAAAAAACCCCAAAAAACAAACATTTTGATTGTATTCTACAGTTTAAGTCAAGTTTACTATGAGAAAACTGCTTCCAAAAGGGTCATTTAAAATAATTCTTGCTGTGGTAGGTAATGAAGGGTGCACTATAGTTTCGGATTTGTTCCCAGTAAGTTGTTGCACCTTAGAATGAAGTGGTAAAACAATGCAACCAAAAGAAACATAAAGTCTCGCCTTGCTGCAAACAAAAACACCTTGATAGCTCCAAGCCATTTGAGTTTGTGTTCCTAGACATTTTCTGCCTAATTCTCTTTTATTTGGTTTCTGGTGAAGCAGAAAACATACTCATAACCGTTTTAAGCCATAGCTGTACAGTCGAGAGTTCCCTGCTATGTCCAACCCCCCAGCTCCATACACCTAACTAAAGCTGCTGGTGCCCCTAGGGTGAGCTAATTTTTAGTGTTTCAGAATAGAAACTCCTATAACCAGATCTCTTTCTCTGATCCTACATGGATGACTTCCACTTGTTGTGTTTAGACCAAAGAATTAACACATTCTTTGAAAAAAATGGAAAAGCAACAGAAGGGGAAAAACAAAACTGAAACAAATTAAAACAAAAGTGGAAAAAACATTTTGAAAATGAATGGAAATAAGGCGAAAACTGGATTTAAAAAAAACTAATAGAAACAAGAAAAACGTATCTCTTTTATCTAAATATAAATCAATGTACCTAGGAAAACAGAATAGATTTTCATCTTTAACAACATAAAGCAAAAAACATGGATACCAAGATGAGTTTATTCTAATAAAACAACAACAACAGGAAGACAGAAATTCATATATTGGTATTTTCAATACATTAAAGTGTTCGCTAAGTTTTTTGATAATGAAATTGGTTAATATAAGGCAATCATTTCTCTCTTAGCAAATATTCAGTAATAGTCTATGTCTTGCAATCTTCTGTTGTATGTCTTGCATACTGTGTTACAGGTTGGGCTTTGTATTCTAAATATGTTTTAAATAACTAATACTTTAACAACTAACTAAATTTCTAATTGCTTTATTCCTCTGTAAATGTATGCACAGTAAAGAAGAATGGTGTCCTTCAGCTCAGGTATGCATGTGTTTTGAGTGCCACTCATCATCTATTGGTTTCTATTTGCATGAAGTCCATTTCCAGTGGTGTGCCAGACTCAACATTACTTTTTAGGGATTCCGGAACCTATAGAAAAACCACAACTAAGCAATCTTTTATTTCCTGTTGTTTCACACTTATTTGTTATAAAATGATTGTAAATTTAGATTCAGAAGAAAACATTTTCTGAACTGAAAGATAACATACCATCGTGTCATGACTGGATTCAGACGGTTTCCTTTTAAACTCAGATTCAGATTCAGACTGTTTCCTTACAGTATTTATCTCAGTGTCAATATATGCCACAAAATGGATCAATGTGTAGATTCTGAAACAAGCAAACAAGCAAACACCGAACCATAAAGAATTTAACAGCCAGGGTGGTTTCTTTCTAAACTAAAGAAATCCAAAAAGAGATTGGGTATTTAGTTTTAATTACTTGTTTCATCCTATTAAGCTGCATATGCATATAAGCTCATTATGTGATTTATAATTCTGCATGTTATTAATTATGAGTACGTAGTTTTATAATTTGTTAAGAATTGTTTTTTTTTAATGAGCAACTTTCCTAGCACCTTGTTTTTCAGGGGAAGACAGAGAGCTGTTTGTTCTGCCAGACATTGATGGAGTCTGTTGATGAGCGCATGCATAAACAATCAATGCATGAACTACAAGATCAAAGTGTATTAGAGAAATACATTGTAGCAGTGGAAGAAATATATACGCTGCAGGCTGTTGCCTAAGGCTGCCAGAAATTCCTCCATTAAACACTGGTTGGTTTTACAATTTACCAACTTATCTACAATTAATCTACAACTTAATTACAATTTCTGCATAAATTGAAACTGTGACCTGAAAAAAGGCAATCATGATGGTTTGGAAGATATATGCTATATCATCCATCTAGGAACCTCTGTAGGCCAATGGTCATTACCATTGTATTTATTCTTTATTTTTATTAATATAATACAGAACATGCAGCATGCACCACAGTGGAAGTGTTTGTCAACTAACCTTAGTTTGAGTTCTTTTGGGAGCACCATGAATGGCTTTACTCTCCAAAAAGAAAGAAGCAAAGAAAGAAAGAATGTGCCGAAAAGATTTTGCATATGTAAATCTGTCTCTACGGCTGAATGGAGGACTGGTGGGCTGCTGACAGGTTGAAGAGAAAGGCAAGACGATGATTGCAATCTAGTGGTAAGTTTTATAGGCTACCCTTTTAATAAATCTTCAAAAAAATTCAAAATCTGGAAGAAAACAAATGAAGGGGAATACCTAGCAGTATTTCATATACAGTATGTAACCTTACATTTAAATGGTAATCTTTAATAGAATGAGCAAATAAAGATGCATTATCACTAAAATAAACATTTGTACTCAGACTATTGTGAAAAATATGTCCTGTAGGTTTTTTTTTATAACTGTATATGCCAAATATGAATAATACGCTTTGAAGAAAAAAAGTCATGTGTTATGCTCAGACAAGGCTAAACTTTTGGGGTATGCAGTTCATGCTTTATGCATAAATTATGAAATGTTACATAAACATTATATCATTTCTCTACTACGTCTCAAATGTGCTTACAGTGGACAAAAAAAAGTGGACCATGGACCATCTGACAATTCAAGCATTAAATCTAGCATCATTAACTCCTTTTAATGTTAATAATAAAAACTAAACATTCATATTCTGCATATTTAATTTAGAATTTTGTTTAATTCATGTACAATATGTGTAAAATCGATTTTGGTTTAAATATAATAATTATAATTATTAAAATAAAATAGTTCGTTGTAGTTTTAATGAATGAAATATAACAATGATTTTGTAGTTACCTGTGGTAAAGCATGCCAAAAAATTGCATAAATAGTAGCAATGCAAAGCTCAAAAGAAACATCAGTGATATTGGATCAACAGAAAACATTTCGCCTTTCGCAGCAGTCCCATTAGGATATATTTTTGGAATAGACAGGGTGACAGCACTGCCAATGGTTTGCAGGAACAAGGTGGCCATCAACCAAAGACCATTGCAGATAAAGTAGACGAATGCCACCTACAGTTAGGGAAAATCTTGCTAGATTAGCTGTAATTCTGCATTTAAAAAAAAAATGTTGTATCATTCTTTATACAGTCCCACCTTGTTTCTAAGGTCTCTGAGCTCTTCTGCAATTTTTTCCTGCTGCTCTTTGTTCTCTTTAAGAGGTTCTAAATATCGTTTCTGTAGCTCTTTCCAAAACTCTGTTTCATCCTATAAAATTGAGAGAAACATGTACAATAATATACAAATAGTTCAAATTATAAAATAAAGTTCTGGAGACTTTCTAAAACCATAACGTTTTACCTCTGAGAGCGTTTCCTGTTGAAGGGGAAAATCTAGAGATTTTACTTGCAGATCTTCAATCCAGCCTGCATGTATGGGTTTAAATAAGAGTGGGAGGAAACAGGCTCATCATTTATAAAGCATGAATACAGTATGTACTGTACAAATATACATTGAGTTCTTTTAAATAGGTATTTTTTAATATAAAAGTTACTTACTTCTAGGAGTTCGCAGTAGGATGCATTCATTTGAACTAGTGGATATATTAAAATAAAAAAAATATTACAATACAGTATTGATAGATAACAAAGCGCATTTACATGTAAAATTTAGTAAAATTCAGTAAAAACATAATAAAAATCATCTGATGATTATTATTACTAACTCGTTCACTCATTAGCCTAATCAGTATGTCTTTCGACTATGGGAGGAGACATGGAGTACCCAGAGGAAACCCACCAAGCACATGCAAACTCCATGCACACAGAGACAAGAACCGAACCTGGAGGTGCAAGGCGGCTGTGCTAACCACTAAGCCATCATTATAATAATAATAATTATTATTATTTTGCATACCTCTCAGATTCTTCAGGATCAATTTGGACTTCATGCTTTTGTTCCTCCATCACTATGGATTTCAGTAGTGGTTCAGTTTCACTTGTGGTGTCACTATTATTCCAGCAGGGGCATGTACAGCATGCAGCCTCTATGACCTGTCTCTTGATGGCGCTCACTGCCACAGTTTCCACTTTGCCACCAGTCTCTCGAGTTCCCCATGAGACATTGTTCATATTTACAATGGAGTAAATAGAAAGCAGGAGATAGCCACTGGGTATACAAAGGAAGTATAGTATCCCATAAATGACTAGAGAAAACTCCTGCGGGTGAAGAGCTGCAGTGAGGAGGTACAGTAGAGTCATGCTAATCAGAAACAGGCCACTAGGGGTCATAAATGTCTGACTCCTCACAAGGTCTCCTAAGAGGGTACAATAAAGTTTGGAGTCAGTTTCATACCCACTCGCGTGCTCGGTTTCTAAACCAAATACCTTTTCACAGTATATATTTGGTTAAAAATGGTCATACATTTAAAAAAAAAAAAAGAAAGTTTTATTTGTTGTCTCAAACATTTAACTTGAATCTCTACTTGGAAATAGCACAAGTCATATGATGAGAATGTTGAAAAAGTGTTACCTATGATGGAGAGAATAGTTCCGGTCATGAGAAACGCATACAGAACACTCAAGACTGCTGCTATCTGGATCTGTGTGTCAGATTTCAGCTTGAAGCACAGTGCCAGGTAGATTGTAGGAGGCACTGTCGCTGCAAAGAGAGCAGCCTTTTGTTCCATATTCATTATAAAAGTAAAGCTTCCTGCAAAAGATGTTACAAATACAATTTCAAAGATTGGTACAGGACTATGACGATGAATTATTACGTACTGTAACTCTAATTATTGTGACTATTATTAGAGATTCCATCTATAAAGTAGGACGACATTTAAAGGTGCATTAAAAGATTTTCTTTCTTTTTTTTTTTTTTTCTTTACAGAAAAATAGCTCTTCACCTGCTATCATCAGGCAGATGGTGGCAGGGCCCAAAATAGAGGCACCCATGCTGATGACCTGGTAAAGAATGTAAGGTTTAGAGATTGAGCTGTTCCGCTGTGTGGTCAGGCCCCCAGAGCCGAGCAGATCGATGGTGTTGGCCATGGTGGAGGGCCCCCAGCGCCGCCGCTGGTTGTAGAACTCTTTGAAGTCTTGTGGTGCATTGGTGTAGGCATCTGATGCAGCATTATACTCCACCCTCCAGCCCTGCTGCACTAAGAGAGTGCAGAGCCAGCGGTCCTCTCCTGGAATGACGATATTTCAATAAGGAACATCCAGAATTGTTTCATAAGGCACACTTAATTTTACATTAACATGTAACTGGTTTGTTCCTGAATTTTCTTTTCTTGCTAAATTAAATGTTTTTAAAATTTAGTAGAAGTTCTGTCAGACGTTCTGTCAGTTCTGTTAGTAGAATTTCTCTCCTTCCAAATGTAATCAGCATGTAGGAGTAAGGTTAAATTATAAACTTCAGCTTGGAAAATATTACCACATCTTTCATGAACATGCGTGGAATAAAACACAATGAACTTTTCCTTCCTTAAATATATTTTTTAAATATTTATTTTATGTTACAACTTCAGCAATAGAGTTGTTCCACCATAGTACTGAAGAACCCAGAAAGGGAAAGGAGGCAATTTTCTGCTGAAGAAACTGTATTTACTGTTGATTAGAATCATCAGATAGTAAAAAGTGTTTTCCAGTACGGAAAAATACAAAGGTGCATGTAATGACACTGAAGGGCCAAAAAAGTTGCCATTTCAGAAGGGTCAAATTATTTAAAATTTGAAAATACATAGCCTGCCTTTGTATTCTGTACCAACAACGATCGGTATAAATACATTACAGATGTTATCGTGTCTTTAAGGGTTATTAAGGATGTCATGAAAAATATTGCAATAACTATTTATTTATTTGAAATAGTATAAACATCATTTGTTGTTTATTGAGTGATTTAAAAAATCTGTTTTATTAATCGGTTTGTTATTATTATTATTTTTATCTATTCATGAAACTATGTTGACAATGCAAGAACTGTATATACAGTACATGTCGCTCCTGAGTGATCAAGACCCCCTCTGCCCCCTGGAGTTGTCTGACTCGTCCTGGTGTCCTGCTTCTGGTTGAAGATCTCGTTGCATGGATGCCCAATAGGAAAAACCTTGAGAGGAACCAAACTCAACAGGGAACCCGTCCTCATTTGGGTGAAAACGGATAGCAGGGATTGATCTGCATCATACTGTGCTAGACTGGAAGTTGAGTATAACAGGAGTCCAGTTCATTACTGGAGACTCAGGTAGACTGTAGGAAACTCCAGTCCTGAACTATCGAGCGACTGAAGTCACAAGTCCTCAGAGAACAGCTGTTTGCGAGGACCGTCCCCAGTCACCACACGCATCCCAGGCAGATTTGCCACTGTTGCCGTCGTCCTTGGCTTACTCATCAGGGACAATCTTATCATTGTGATTCATACACATTCACATCACATACAAACTTAAATAATTCTTTTAATTGTGTAAAGCTGCTTTGTGACAATGTCAACTGTTAAAAGCGCTATACAAATAAAATTGAATTGAATTGAATATATGAACATACTGTATAAGGCTGCCTGGACTCTACAGTTAACTGAAGCCGTCAATGCTCCACCTGGCTGGATTATAGAGCATTGCAGCTACTGTATATTATTAGGAGTGCATGGGGGTGTTTATGGGGCGGGGCATCGTTAACTGCGTCATCGCTGGGATCACATTCCGTGCATGGACTTGTCATGGTTCTCCGTGGGTCCAGCCATGGTCCAGGCGGCTGTTTGAAATGGCTCCTACTGTTTTTTTTTGACCAGGCAGTGTATTATTTATTCTTACCCAAAAAGCACATCTACAGGACATGCTGCTGCAGGATATGTCTGACTTCAGCGTCAACACTGATATTTGGACTAGCAGTGTCAGCTCAGTGTCTACCATCAGTTCAACTGATGTAAAGCTCTTTTGAGGTTTGCACATTAGCAAAGCAATAACTGGTGCATTTTGATGTCATACTTCAAACATGTAGATTTTAAAAAGTTCTGTTCACACTGTGCTCTGGGACTCTGTATCAACTTAACAGGTAGTGGTATTAGTGTAACCCTGGTCATCTTAGCTTCATTCTTTAATTGGTCATTGTTTTTCTTTCTTTTGTTTTTGTGTCAAAGTCAATTGGGGATTGTCATCCCTATCCTTCTCAAGTAGAGTCGGTTGACTTAGAAGAAGAAGAAGAACAAGAAGAAGAAGAACAAGAAATACTTAGGACTTAAAGACTTGAGACATGGCTTGGACATGTATGTTAGTTCTTGTGAACAGCTCTGGTTTAGTTTCTTTAAATGTCAGCTATTTTATGTAAATAGCACAATAAGCATTTTGCATTAAAATAAACTATTATATTAAGAAGATATGCATCAGATTATACTGTACCTTGGTCATACTGTACATGGTGACTGGCCTCTGTTGGTTTGATGGTGTACCTCTTCATGACATTATCGTCCATGAGGGCAGCGCCTCTAAAGAGACTAAAGCAACCAGGGCTACAGAGCACACAGCCAAACACATGCTCTGCTGTTTTCTGCAGCCAGTGGCCCACTGCATACTCAAATTTCTGATACCACACCATGGGCCCTTCAGATACATGGATGAAGGTCAATGAATTAATTATCTCTCATGTACTACTTACAGTAATTGTATAAGCAGGCATCAATAAAAAGTGAGAAAAAAATATTTGCACATTTTGAAGTGGATTTATATTCATAAAATAATTTATACAAGATATATACAATATTTATACAAGAGGTTTTAACTTAAAAACTTGACATGACAAGAATTAAGCAGCTCACAGTACCGGTGCCAGTGGGGTGAATCCGGCCGCAGGCAGCGCCCACCTCTGGATAGAGTTTAAGTCGGTCAATGAGTAACATCACGGAGGAGGGCTGGAAATCTGTGTCTCCATCCAGGGCTAAGATGTATGTGTTCTTTTTCTCCTTCTATTTCAGAAATAGGCTGTTTAACAAATCTATTTTTCCTTAAGAATGGTTGTCTAATTTCCATACCGGTGACTCAGATTTATTTGGGTTTTCTTGACTGACTTGTATATTAAGTATTTCAAGTTGTCACTTGCACATACCGATTGCTTACCTTTAGGTCTTTTCTCAGTTCATCCACATGCTCTCCCTTCTCAAACATTTTCAAATACTTGCTGTTGAGTCTCCAGCCAAGGAGGTAGTATAAGTACATGATCTGTTTGAACCAGAATGTAGTCACTAGACTTGAATTATCTTTAAGCTAAACAGTGAATTAAATTGTAACCTGGTTAACATCTTTGGGACTTAGGGTACCTGGGACCATCTCTTTTTGTGTCGAATCAGCTGTTTGTCCTTGAAGTGAACCATCATTATGTTGCCTTTAGGAAGTATGTACTTGAGACGACCTCCATAGGGTGTGCTGATAATCTTCTGCGGAGGGAGATGGGGCTTCTTCTTAAATATACATGGGTCATCCTCACTAAAAATTCTAAAACATCGCCAAGCATGTACTGGTTTATTTTTACCCGTCATTTCTGTAATTTCCTTAATTGGTAAAAATAGGTCATGTTATAATGCTTACGTGTAAACTTCTTTAATTACTTCCACTAGGATCTCAGCATATTCATTTACATGTCGCACTTTGCCATCCTGCACATCTTTAAAAGCATCATCAAAGTAAACATGGAATTCGAAGACAGCGTCGTTGTGGTTGTTAATTTTTGGCCGGAATTTGTCGAGCCTGGTCACAAATTCGTCTCATTAGTGAAAGCTAACTTACATGTCACACATTTCCATTTACTTTTGACTAAATTCACCTGAACATTGAGATGACCATTTTCATCATTTCATCATATGTCTCATGCCACATTGTAGCACATAAATAAACTGTCACTGGGTTTTGTGATCTAAGGAGAAAAACAGCAATTTTTATAAATTAAAAAAAAATTAAATTCTGCAATTTACATTTACGTCATGAATACATTTAATCATGTGTTGTGATCAGGATGTTAGTACATACCCTTCGTCCTTCATTTTCTCCCTGGCCACAAAGCGTGTGTTCAGCAACATGGACTGTTCCAGAAAAGCTCCCTCAAACATCTGCTTTACAAAAAGGTCATGAGTTCTCTCAATGCGCTGGATCTTCAGGAACCAGATATATCCAGTGGCAAGCATGAGTCCCAACCACCAGCTAAGAGCACACATGCCTAGAACCACCAATCCTCCAACATTCATCTCTGACACAATACGCCTTGAGAAAAGTGTTCGAGTGATGTCGATCATCAATGAACAAAATGAAAAAATATTGTCGGTCTGGTTATCAAAAGACTCACTTGTAGGAAAAGTGCTAGTCGTCTTAGAGGATGGCGCAAAATGGGCAAATAGATTAATGAACAGCAACAGAACGGCCGCTGAGGACAAATACATGGGCACGACAAAACAGCGACGCAGGGCATGCATCTTGCAAGCCACCACTACAAACCAGCGACACATTGCAGAAGAAGCAATCTGGATTACCATCAAACAAAACATGGTCTTGTTCACACTTGGAGGGATCGAACTTAGGGAACTCCAGTCTGAAGAAGGAACACTCCCTCCAACTACTGCTGCTGTGACCAGGACTTTTATCACACTGGACAGAATGCAAACCACATTCTGTGAACTGGCTATGTCTTTGGAGATATCTTCCAAAAATGGAAACACACTGCTGTAGTTTTCCCACCAGTTCAAAGAAACAAGAAGGGTTCCAACAATGGCCAGACACACAGATCTTTTAACTTGATAGGAACTTTCTTCTGTCACAAAGTAGCTTATTATAAAGAGAATGTAACCCAGAATAATGAAGATGACGGAAGCTATTGGTCTGAACCACTTTCCATATTCCACTTTGTTGGACTTTGATTGGTATGAATCATTTTCTTTTTTATACCTTGCACAACATTGATCGACTAACTGGAACACTGCTGACAGGATGCTCACACTGTTCAAGATCGTCACATTAGTCACAATGTCAAAATATGGCATGGCCACCACAGTGAGGACGACTTCTCCAAGTGACACCAAAAACTCAACAAACACCACCTAGAAGACAAAACACACATTTGTTATAGAACTGTTTATTGT
The DNA here is from genome assembly GCA_030068275.1 of Clarias platycephalus. Classification (NCBI taxonomy): domain Eukaryota; kingdom Metazoa; phylum Chordata; class Actinopteri; order Siluriformes; family Clariidae; genus Clarias; species Clarias platycephalus. The sequence goes on along the minus strand of JAQQZT010000038.1, from coordinate 13,102,004 downwards.
CACTGAATTATATTTCTTATTAGTTTGTATGTTGTTAATGAGATAAATGAGATTGAATTCAAGTCATAGTCATTTATTTTTATGTAGTGCTAATAAATGTACTTACCCACATGACTGTTTTCTTGGATGGTTTTGTTGCACTTTTAAAAATGAACTTCCATAGACTCTTGAGCAGAAGCAGAATATTTGGTCCAACCAACACACAGCCAATATTCAGCAGAACGCCTGCTTTTTGACCTTCAGGCACAGTTGTACTCATGTTGCTTCCAAGTGTTATTAAAATCAGAAATGATGACTACACAAACAGAATGAAAATATAACATTAACAGATTTTCATAAAGGCAGCTTTTATTCTTATGCAATAGAGTGTAAAAGGTTTAGACTCCAAAATTACTAAATTTGTGCAAAAACATTTATTATTTTAGATAATCTTTATAGCACTGTTTAACATGTGCAAATTACAAATAGACTTTTAGTGGCAGACAACGCTGCTTACCTTACTCAGTAATGTAAGAGCAAATACCAGTGTACCAACCATACTGCAGCAGAACCATTTCATAAACCTGAATCGTTTGGAGGTTTTTTCTTCATCTTGAATAACTGGAACTTCTCTGCATGCGTCCCATGCCTGTCTGTCAATAATAATAATAATAATAATAATAATAATAATAATAAAATGTAATGTGTATGGTTCTAACAGCAAATAAAATAATTAAATAAATAATTAATTCAATTTATAAACAATGCTTTTATTTTTATGTTCTGTAAGGCATATAAATAACTGATATTGAATAGATTGTACATATTTCAATAAAAAAAAACATTGTAAAGTACTGGATGTAAAGCTCAAATACCTGAAGTTTTTTCCTTTCTTCTTCGCTCCCACAGTCATGATGTTCCACTGTGCTGTGAAAATGATTACTCTTAACTTTAGGAGTTAAATCTAAAATGCTAAAGGAAGACCTCTTCTTGCTAAAACCCACCTGTGTGTACACAGATCATTTTACTTAAGTCAGTTTGCTATTAAAGAATTGTCACACCCAAAAGGTTGAGGAAGAGGAAATTTGAACGATCACTTAAATGGGTAAAGCACCGGTAGAATACCATCAGGTTAATGGAGTGAGTCAGTGGTTGGTGCATGAGAAAAATACATAAAGAAATGAAATGGGTGCATTTTCATTCCCGTCATTCTTTTCAATACATTCTAGAGCAATACTGCAAGAGTTCTGGAACTTGCAAAAACAGTATTGTCAATTTGCAAAAGCCATCATGATAAACCTTCTTCTCATGAAAACCATCCCAGGAAAACAAGAATAAAATTGTTGCATAATTGCTGCAGCAAAGAAGTTCATTTAGAGTTACCAACTTCAGAAATCACCAATTAACAAACGGCACCCCAGATTAGAACCATTATGAAGGATTTACAGAGCATACACATCCCAATATCAACTTATGATGCCTTCAGCATTGTCTTACAATGTAGAAAGAAACTACATGGCATTAGAAGGTGTATCCAAGCTTTTGACTGGTACTGTATATCTGATATAATATTAGAAGTGATATCAATGGCTATGAAAGGTATTTCGGTGGCATGGTGGTGTAACGGTTGGCACTTTGGTCTTGCACCTGCATGGTCACGGGTTCAAGTCCTGCCTTCAGGATTGGGGATGTAGAATTGGCATGTTCTTGTGGGTTTTCTCTGGGTATTCTGGTTTCTTCACACAGTCCAAAGAAAAGCAGATAAGGCTAACTGCCATTTTGAAATTATCTGTTGTGTTTGTGAGCTCTGTGATGCATTGAAGTGTATGCTATTTAATTATTCATTCATTCATTCATTCATTTTCTATACCGCTTTATCCTTGTATTCAGGGTCGCGGGGGACCTGGAGCCTATCCCAGGAGACTTCGGGCACGAGGCAGGGTACACCCTGGACAGGG
>JAQQZT010000038.1:13080149-13095140 GCA_030068275.1 Clarias platycephalus | reverse complement strand
GTACTTCAGTAAAAGTTCACTGAAGTAACAGTACTTTTACTTGAGTACAAAATTTTATTACTCTTTCCACCTCTGCTCAGCAGTGGGTAATTTTCCAAAATCCTTTGAATTAGAAGTTATTAAACCGCTAATTAAGAAACCGGGGGTTAGCACTGTCGCCTTGCACCTCCAGGGTCTGGGTTCGATTCCCAACCAGATTTGATTCCCATCTCTCTGTGCATGGAGTTTGCATGTTCTCCCTGTGCTTGGTGGGTTTCCTCCAGGTACTCCGGTTTCCTCCCACATTCCAAAGATATGCAGGTTAGACTAATTGCGTGTGTGTGAATGGGCGTGTGAGTGTGTCCTGCGATGGATTGGCACCCTGTCCAGGGTGTACCCTGCCTCCTGGGATAGGCTCCATCTCCCCGCGACTCTGAATACAGGATAAAGCGGTATAAAAGATGAGTGAGTAAGTAATTAAGAAACCTGACCTTGACTCTTGTCAGCTGTCAAATTATAGGCCGATATCAAACCTCCCCTTTATCTCTAAGATTCTGGAAAAGGTAGTAGCTCAGCAGCTATGTAAATATCTACATAGAAATAGCATAAACGAACTGTATCAGTCAGGATTTAGGCCTCATCACAGCACAGAGACAGCACTTGTTAAAGTAGTAAATGACCTCCTGTTGGCCACTAATCAGGGTTGCGTCACTATACTTGTGTTACTCGACCTCAGTGCAGCTTTTGACACCACTGATCAAAGTATTCTCCTTAACAGATTAGAAAATGTAGTAGGAATTAAAAACAGCCCTCTCGTGGCTCAGATCCTATTTGACTGATCATTATCAATTTGTGGATCTAAATGGTGATTATTCTGCATGTTCTCAAGTGGAGTTCGCTGTTCCACAGTATTTAGTTTTAGGTCAACTGCTTTTTTTTTCCTTTACATGCTTCCTCTGGGCAACAAAATTTGTAAGCATACTGTAGTATTAGTTTTCATTGTTATGCTGACGACACACATATGTCTCAGCAAAACCAGTTGAGAAAAACCAGTTTACTAAAGTTGAGCAATGTTTGCAGGACATACAGTAAGAGAATGAATGTTAATTAACTTCCTCCTGATTAATCCTGATAAGACAGAAGTTCTAGTCATAGGACCACAAGCCGCTAAAAGCAAGCTTTTTCGATCACACTGCAACTTTAAATGGCCTTTCTGCTCCATCAAGTGCAAAAGTGAAAGACTTCAGCGTGATTATAGATCCCAGCCTTTCATTTGAAGCTCATGTAGATAATATTACCAGGATAGCATTCTTCCAACTAGGTGCATAAACAAGCTTCAGTTAGTCCAGTATACAGCAGCGAGAGTCACTAAAACCAGAAGTTACGAGCACATCACCCCTATCTTATCCACACTGCATTGGCTCCCTGTGAAATTTCGCATCGATTTTAAAATACTACTCTTGACATATAAAGCATTAAATGGTCTCGCGCCGCAGTATCTGAGTGAACTGCTAGTGTCTTACGATCCGCCCCGCCTACTTCAATCAAAGGATGCAGGCTGCTTGTCAATACCGCAGGGGGCAGAGCTTTTTCTTACAAAGCCCCAAAGTTATAGAATAGTCTTCCTATTAATGTTCGGGACTCAGACACAGTCTCAGTGTTTAAGTCTAGGTTAAAAACCTATTTATTTAATCAAGCATTTTTGTAAATAGATTTGCCTTAGTTAAAGGAACAGATTTGGGGGACTCATGAACGTAGAATATTATGGTGAACTGGTATGTTTAGATGCTGTCTTCCCCACTCTCATTGATCACTCAGGTTTGTTGACGGTTAATTAATTGATCACTTTTTTTTTTTTTTTATCTCAGTGAGCCCTCATGTCTGTGTTTCCTTCTGGCTCTCCCTTTTAGTCCCAGCTTGCACTCTGCACTAAATATACATTCACTTTATAAATTGTGTGACAGTGACCATACCTACAGTAACTGCCATCTCTCCTTCTCTTTTGCTCTCTCCTCTTCTCCTCTCTCTCTCTTTTACTCTCCCTGTCTCTCTGTCAAGCTATACATGTCGCTTCTGAGCTGTCAGTGATCCAGAACCCCTCTGCCTCCTGGACCTGTCTGACTCGTCCTGGTGTCCTCCTTCTGGCTGAAGATCTCGTCGCATGGATGTAAAGCTGCTTTGCGACAATGTCAATTGTTAAAAGCGCTTTACAAATAAAATTTTACTGAATTGAATTGAATCCTTTCCAGACTAATACATGCCAATGAATTTGTTTCTTAACTATTCTTGAATCTTTAGATTCTTTTAGTGTGGTTCACTGTGTTAGACAGGTCCTATTTAATTTTTACTAATTTCTTGATTCAACAGGTCTGACAGTAATCAGCCATGGGTGTGTCAAGTAAAATGTAACTCTTTTCAAAACTTATAGTTCATTCATGATTTGGCAAGGGGGCAATTTTTTTTACATACAGTAGGGACAGGCAGGTATTGACAGCTTTTTCCCCTTAATAAATTAAATCATTATTTAAGCACTACATTTTGTAATTACTCGTATGTTTAATTTGCTTCATTGTGACGAAAAAGCTTTTTCTCCTTTGGCATGCTTGACTAAGAATCATAGTCAGGAAACAGGCAAATTTCCTGTGTACAGCAACCTATCATAACAAAATCAGGCAAGAGCACAGATCCTATACGTTTTTCATAACAATAAAACATAAGGACTTAAATACACAAATTACTTCGACTACTCTGAAATTTAACAATAATATTAGTGGTATTTTACAATAACATAAATTCATAAACCACCAAATGATGTATTAATTTAAATTAAAATGTATTCATCAAGTAGTCTCAAGCCAGTGTAAGTGTGTCCAATGAGTAGCAGTAATAAGGAGATTAAGAACACTAGGGGGCAGTGTAGCCTATCATATATAAAACAGCCATAACACAAGTGATTGTCTCCTTAATACCCCCAAAATGTATTTATTTCAGCTACTTTTCAAAATTTCAAATGTGGCTGTGCCTAATGATTGCTTCACGGCTTTCCAAATGACTTTTTTACATTTGACCCCGGCAAAATAATTCACACGCAATCCGTATGCATACAGAAACATATATTAACGTACTGAATTCTTTTATTTCAATCCAATATCCGTTGAAGACAATTATTATTAAATTAATAAGAGAATTGAAACAAGCTTTGTCCCCAACACTGGCTGAATCTGCTGTTTATCTGTGCAGCTGCATGTGTTTCAGTGGCATTCTCAGAAACCCATCTATTTGGAGCTTGTTTTGAAGGGCCTGCATGCTTTGTGTGAGGTCTTTGTCTTTATCGTTATCATTGGTATAATTATTATTCTTTGTTGGGTATGAGGGCTGAGAGCTCTATTTTGATGTAAAGCATTCAGTGTGAAGAGCCAGGAGATGATCTCCCTTTTGAATCAGCCAATCAGAGAAAACCCTCAGTGAAAGGTCATTAAATTCTGTGAGGTGAAATTCAACTAATTTTAACTCCTTGGGAGAACTGGTGATATCGAAATAGTAAAAATGAAATAATTAGGTATATTATAAGTGTCTATTATCAAGTCTAATATAAGGGCCGACCTTATGTGTTCGTGACAAATAAAAAATGTAATTAAATTTGAATTTGTACCTTAAGAATTGTACACTAATAGACCAGGATGCTCATGTATATGTTAGAGAGAGAGAGAGAGATCAGTCGTTTTTTTTTTTTTTTACTCAGCGAGATGCAATTACCAGATGCTAAATTCTTTCAGATATTCATTCAAAACCTTTCAGATTGAGGGATAACATTTATCCAAAGAGAAAGATGCAGAAAAAGACTTTGCATACACAGGCACATCAAAGACCCTTCAAACCAGAGAAATGTCAGGAGCGCGAAGAGGCAGAGAAAGTGACAATAGAGCTCTCGATGTTTAGATAGAGAACAATGGCCTCTTTAGACAGACGCTTTCTTTTTCTCTTTGGATGGCCTTTGGTGTGAATATTTCTGAGCTCTTACAGAGGGTGAAAATGACAGTTTCTTCTGCAATTCATTCACTATATAGCAATATCAGTAGCACCAAGATGACACCACTCCATCACCTACTACGTGGGTCACAAAATTTCCTGAATTGAAAAAGCATTTCTTAGCACTCTTGAAACCATTTTCCAAGATTCCCGCACCTACGTATACTGTACTGTATATGGAATCAATTGCCCTCAATTATCTATTGCACATTCTTAATAAAGTAAGACAAGTTTCCATACCAAATAAGTTAACACATCATTAGTCCACATAAAGGCTTAGTGGTGTGCACTGTCACCTCACACCCCCAGGGCTGGGAGTTCAAATCTTGTATGTTCAACCAGTGCTTGATAGGTTTCCTCTGGGTGCTCCGGTTTCCTCCCACAGTCCAAAGACATGTGGTGCAGGCTGACTGGCATTTCCAAATTGCCCATAGTGTGTGACTGGGTGTGTAAATGTGTGACCTTGTGCCCTGAGACAAGTTCCCATGTGATCTGCCATGTGCTCTAAGATCCCTAGAATAGATTCTGGGCCCCCAACATAAGATTAGTGGTATAGACAATAGATTTATGAATAGTTCATATTAAGAAATTAAGCTTTTAAAGTGTAATCAATTCACAATAATCTTCATGACATATATACAATACATCTATTCTGTGCACGGTTCCTGTGTGTAAAGTTGTGACATTCAACTTTACCAGACCAGACAAGTTTTTTTCATGCCATTTATCACACAATAGATGTGTAAAAAAAATTCTACAATAAAAAAAAAGGTCGGGTCAGCACACCACTGTCTCTTTGGAACTTTATTTGTGGTAATATGAACCAGTTGACCTACAATGTCCTACAAATAAGAATAGATACTGTCTATACTAGTTTCTGAAAGACTAGATGGTTCACATATTTGTATAACTGAACTACTTACAGTGTCTTGCAAAAGTATTCATACCCCTTAAACTTTTCCAGATTTTGTCACGTTAAAGCCACAAACGTAAACATATTTTTTGGGGATTTTATGTGATTGACCAAGACAAAGTGGTACATAATTGTGGAACGCAAATGATAAATGTTTTCAAAATATTTTACAAATAAAAATCTGAAAAGTGTGGCGTGCATATGTATTCAGCCCAATTTACTCTGACACCCTTAACTAAAATCCAGGGGAACCAGGTGCCTTCGGTCATCTAATTAATAAATAGAGATGACCTGTATGTTATTTAATCACACTATAAATACAGCTGTTCTGTGAAGCTCGCAGAGGTTTGAGAACATTAGTGAACAAACAGTATTATGAAGGAACACACCAAACTGGTCAGGGATAACGTTGTGGAGAAGTTTAAAGCAGGGTTAGATTAATGCAAAGAGTAGCTCTGGAGGAGCTACAGAGATCCAGGAAGGAGAATCTGCCCACAGGACAACTATTAGGCGTAAATCTGGCCTTTATGGACGAGTGTTAAAAGAAAGTCATAAGAAGTCCCGTTTGCAGTTTGTGACAAGCCATGTGGGGGACACAGCAAATATGTAGAAGAAGGTGCTCTGGTCAGATCAGACCAAAATTTACTTTTTGCCCTAAATACAAAATTACATGGACATTACCCTGAACACACCATACCCACTGTGAAACATGGAGGTGACAGCAACATGTTGTCTATTATCAGCAGAGGCGATGCTTTTTGTCAAAAGACGAGTAACAGGACTTGAGGCAGAGGTTCACCTTCCAGCAGGACAGCAAGCCTAAACATACGTACAGCCCAAACTACAATGGAATGGTTTAGATCAAAGCATATTCATATGTTAGAATGGCCGAGTCAAAGTCCAGACCTTCAGTAAATCCAATTATTTAATAGACTATCCAACAAGAACCTGTTCAAGACTTGAAAATTGCTGTTCTTAAACGCTGTCTATCCAATCTGACTGATCTTAAGCTATTTTGCAAAGAAGAATGGGCAAAATTTTACTCTCTGGATGTGCAAAGCTGGTAGAGACATACTCCAAAACACTCGCAGCTGTAATTGAAGTGAAAAGTCAGTCAGTCAGTCATCTTCTATACCGCTTTATCCTTATATTCAGGGTCGCGGGGACCTGGAGCCTATCCCAGGAGGCTTAGGGCACAAGGCGGGGTACACCCTGGACAGGGTGCCAATCCATCGCAGGTGAAGTGAAAAGTGGTTCTACAAAGTATTTCTCAGGAGGGATGAATACAAATGCATGGCACACTTCTCAGATATTTTATTGCAAAAACCATTTATTATTTTCCTTCCACTTGACAATTATGTGCCACTTTGCATTGGTCTATCACATAAAATCCCAATAAAATAAATTTACATTTGTTGTATACCGTAACAAAATGCAGAAATGTGAGTACTTTTGCAAGGCACCGTAGTCTAGATATCACTGAATAAGTAGTTGGAAATTTATAATAATTACTAAAAATGTCACTGTAGAGTCACCACTTGACAATTCATGACTAGTTACTTAGTGGTTCTTCAGACACAGACTTTATAAAAAAAACTACCAAGCCATTACTATATTAATACTGAGTAATTAACCAAGAAAAGCCTAATATTTAGATTTGAAATATATATAAAGCCCTTCACACTCATGACAGTCTTATCCTAGAATGTTGGACATGATAATGGGAACCTACCACTCTTTCTTATTCGTTCCTCCAGCACATCTGTGTGTCCTTGAGGCATCTTTTTGGTGAAGACCTGGGCTGACCGCAAGAACATGGCTTCAACTGCTGAACCCTTTAGGAGAGCGATTTGGTCTTCATTGTCCAGAGACTGGAAACCTGTACAAAGATAAGCAAGAAGCTACTACAAAAACTTGATAACTGTCAACTGAAGTTGATAAAACCAAAAAATAATGTTGATTTGTTTGTTGATATTCTTAAAAAGTATTCTGACCTGGGATGTTTTTAGTGAACTCGACCAGAACCTGAACCTGGCTTGTTGCCATCTCGGTCAAAAGCAGGAAGTTCTCCTCTGTGCTGAACTGTTCTTGAAGCTGTAAAAAGTTGGACACTTAAGCAAAGTACTACTGTAGATGTTTTATGGCAGTAAGAGCTGTTAGCAGGTCTTATATAACCATACTGAAACTGTGGCTAAACATTTACTGAGCATAGGATAGGCTCTGTACTAATTTACTGACTTTAGCAGTAGCAGAGGTTAAAGTCTTAAATTAATACCTTCAATAAATGTGAAAAGAATGAAGCTTATAGGTGTTAAATACATTTACAAGGTTAATAGTCTTTACAAAGTATATAAAAATGAAATACAAATATAGCTGCTTAGAATAAAGTACCAGTTTCTTGGCCATATCAGGAGGAATGCGATGTTTGTTGTATGCATCAAGAATATAATTTAGTAAAGCCTGTTGATCTTGACTTAGTTCCACTTTTTCCTAGACAAAAAGAGATTTATTATGAAAAATATCATCATGTAATTCATATCAGCAGTGTACCTCTTAGTTTAAATCTACCAGAGGTATATTTTCCGAAGATTGACATTGCTACCAGAAATGAGTGACTAAACTGAATTTGTCACTGAACGTGTGAGCATGTGCATATGTAAATACCCTTAAATCATAATTACATTAAAAAAATTCAGCTCAAGTCATGCGCCGTTGGGTATAAACGCTAAATAATATACTGTACAGGAATTTTTGTATTGTGCACTCACTTTTATGGCTTTTGTTGTGGACGTGACCTGTTTAGCATCAACACTGTCTCCCATCTCTGCATCGTCTCCTGTACCATCTTCCGACGAAGTCTTGGGGGTTTTCCTGAGCCTTTTGGACTTGCACTGGATTTCTGTTAGTAAACCTGGTTACAAACAAACCCATCAAAACAGAATGTAGAATGAGAAGACCAACGGTTCTTTCCGTTTCCTCGTTTATATGTTCAATGTGTAACTAGCAACTAGCTCATCTTTGTCACTCTTGTAAATAAAACAATTAAATTAAGCCAACACATCAAATCACAAGGATAAAATGATTATTTTACAGCAAAGGGATGGACTATAGTTGTCTGAGGAAGCTAAAGATCTTCTGGCTAGCTTAGCTAAAGCAGTTAGCTAATGCTAGTGAGCTACAGTAAGTAGCCTACATTTAGAACAGCTCACAATGTTTTGTAGATTCTTCAGTTATAGAGGCAAAACCACCATGCACCAAACCTGTAAAATTAATAAGAACTCTTGGGTGAGGAAAAAAAAAAAAAAGCTAAGTATTTGTTTTGTTAGCTTTTTTTTTTTTTTTTTTAAATCCTTTGTGCTGGGATTAGGGAGGTACAGTACATTTTGACATTTTGACAAATTTGGATATTCGAGTACTAATGAGCATACAGACTGTGGATATTAACATATAGCTTTAAAAAAAAAAAAAAAAAAAAAAAAAAATATATATATATATATATATAGGCCTTATATATATATATATATATATATAACATTGAATACTGCAAAGTATGGCAGGCTCAGGGAAGTACTGTATGCTGTGCAAATAGGCTCAAAGATGCAGCTTATATTTTCTCATATTGTTGTTATACTGCGAAGGTGATAACATGTTAGTGTGGGGATACAGTATCTTATAAAGCACAGTATCCCCACTGATCCAGGTCCCACTGCAACAATGAAATAAGACTGCTCAATGTGACAACATTCAGCAATATAAAAGTTTTTTTCTTTTTTATTAAGGATGTCTGGGACATGCTGAGACAAAACTACCTACCAGAGAAGAAAACTACCTACCAGTTATTTACTTTATAAAACTGCACAACAGTGTATTTAAGAACATTAATCCAATTTTCCCGTAAAGGGGTGGTAATGCCAAATATGTATGTCTTTCATTATTTTTTTATTTTGATTGATGTTTTTAATATTAATTCTTGCATTCATTTTCCATGGGAGCTCAGGACATATTCTGGATGGGGTGCCAGCCCATTGCAGGGCTCAGGCACTACATACTGTACACTCACACACCAGCACAGCCAATCATATAGTTTGAAAACGTACATCAGCCTACAATGCAAGCCTTTGGACCATGGAAGGAAGCCGGGGGACATGGAGGAAACCAACAAAGCATGGAGAGAGCATGCAAACTTCTGATACAAAATATGAATCCTCAACCCTAAAGGTATGAGGCAACTGTCCTAGCTGTTCCTCTGGATGTTTTGGGGGGAAAAAATTTTCAGACATTTTTTCCCACTATACTAAAATGATACAGTATATTAGAGAGAGAGAGAGAGAGAGAGAGAGAGAGAGAGAGTCACACACTCTATTATGTTGTTGGACGAGCTTTAGCTTGATTATAGCATGCAACGTGGTGGACAGCTCATGTGTGATTACTATCACATAACGTTGCTGAGTCTAGACCTGACCAAATGACATAATCCCAGATCATAATACTTCCACTGGACGTTTGTAGACGTGACCATTTTTTTATTGCTACAAAGGCCAATATTTATACTTCCAAAGAACCTGAAGCTTTTTTCTGATTAGCTTCACTAATAATAAATGTTTTTTGTCCATAAAACCTATGAGTTCTTGTTACATTGTGCATGTGGAAATGCTGTTACCTCAGTGTTAACCATGCAAAGTTGCAACTTCACCAAATGTTGAAGTAATCACTAATCACATTTTTTTCCAACCACATGTTTTCATTGCTTGACAGTTCCATCATTTTTCTGCTACTTTCTTTGGACAGGCACTGTTTTAGGTACCCTAAGTGAATAGGAATACTCTGGGACAGACTTTGGACACTTTCCAGGCCAGATTAGCAACTGTTTGACTGGACATGCAACAACAGGCCGAACGGTGAATGCCGGGTGTCTGCAATATTTATATACACGTTAATGTACTATTCATGAGCAACAGTAGCTGAGTACAGCCTGCTCTTCACTTTACCTGACAGCTCCATGCACTGTAGTGTGCCTAATTATTCTTCATCACTGGGGAGCCCTGAAGAATGCACTCATCAAACCTATCCTTCATGGCAGCTGTTCTTTCATTTCATTAAAACTCAGCATTCAGAGACGTTCTCAGTTAGGCTCCTCAACATCAAAGACTCAAAGGTGATTTCATACTTCCATTCACAGTTTTACACTTTTAGAAAACCTAGGTGTTAAAGGGTATTTTGGATAGTTACAGTATGGTTTTATACTGAGGTTCTCTATAAAAGATGTTCCACTTAAAACCTTCTCTAGGGATCTAGAGAGACCAATTTATAAAATAATAGTAATAAACAACTTCTAGTTCTAGGTTTAACCTTACTTAATGGAGCATACATATTCGATAAATGCTTTTCTATTGTGTGGCAGCAGAGTGGTACAACATACAGACATTGTTAAGACATTGCAACCAAGAGACCAACAGTGGCACCTTGGCACTTCTGGGGTTTGCCATCTACAGTATAAAGAGTTTTTTTTTAATGTTCTCCACATCTTATGGAATCTATATGGGGTTTTCTGGGTTCTCTCCTTCCATACAGTTAGTGGATTGTGTGTTTTCACAAATTCTGTAAATAAGACTTCTTTTTATATTTTTGAACCCTATGATCATACTTTTCAGGCCTGTCAAACTTTCTGTCTCTCAGTTGAAGTATATTAGCTCCTGGTTCTGTAATAAACACTATCTGTTTGATCTCAGCCAGTGTCCATAGTCTGACAGTCAGTTAGTGATATGGCGGTGTAATATAATGTTATGAGGAGTTAGAAGTGAGACGTTGGGGTACACAGTAGCTGAACATCTTTATGAAAACATCTACAAAAACGTTTGAAACTCAAAAAGTTTGTTTGACTATAATCTTATCTAGGTTCATTTAAACATTAGTACAAATGACTCTGATATTAACTAGTGGATATGTGTTCGTCATGGGAGAAGTTGTTGACCTTGATGAATTTATTGTACTCACATTCTGCAAGCATTCCCATCTCTTTGCACTTCCGTAGTCGGCATTCTTGGCACTTTCTGCGCATGTACATGTCCATCTCACAGTTCCCTCCACTTTTACACTTATATACTGCATTCTTAGTTATGCTTCTTCTGAAAAACCCTGCAAGAATGCAATATATGGCATCATTAAACAATTGATTAAGCAATTTATTAAATTTTGATGAAACATATTTTTTGGTTTGTAATATGAGACTATATCTAGAGATAACAAATAAACATCGCATCTATTTGACCTTGATAATGCTTCTTTAAATGATTAGTGTATTTCAGTGTAAGTTACACATGATGCTGTAACATAGTACTGCTCCATTCCTATTTCCAGGCATCAGACCTCTGCAGTCCAGTGCTTCTTGGACAAGTAATTACACATTCTAGCATGAGCTGATCAACACAATGACACACATTAACATTGCATGGAAGCACAAGGGTCCAATTGCTTGCGTCATTATTCAGCAGAAAGCTGAGAGGGAACCAAATCTAGACTGGGCGTGAGGGAGCATCAAGCTTCTGGGACGTGGAGAGTACAGCCCAGCGGCTGCCCTTTGGGCATTGTCCATGCACAGGTGGAATTACACTGGCAGTCATTCAGCCAAAGCTTTTTCAAAGAGCTATAATTGGATCATGGGGTTTCAAGTCATGTACTGCGTCAGAGTTATAGGGGCTGAGTTACTGTCTCAAATGTGCTGTGAAGGTGTACTACGATTATGCATTTAGTACAAGTGAGGAACTCAGAGGAACTTGAACTGGTTGCTGACATAGACTTTTGGCATGAGACTGCTAAAAGGAAATCTAAAGATAATACAGTGGAGTGACTGAAATGCAGAATGTATACATCCACAAATTCCAGTGGGTCGGATGGAGGACCGCAACATTCATTATGCCGTAAGCACATCTCAAACCAACATAGCAATCTCTGTTCTTCACCTTTACATCCTTCACACGTGAGGGCGTTATAGTGGTACCCTGAGGCTTTGTCCCCACACACCACACAAAGTTCTTCTCCTTTGAACCTGCCTGAATGGGCAGGATGTCTGGGTCTCTTGTACACAGTGGGAACAACAGGGGTTGGCTCCTCTAGCTCTGCCTCAAAGCTTCCTTCCAGTTGGCCTTTCCTCAGTTCCAGCATGGAAGATGGGGAGCACCACTCCTCTGTGCTGTACTGGGGATAGTAGTGCTGATTGGAGTAGTACGATGGCGAGGGCATGGATTGCTCCATTGTGGAGTACTGCATGCCTGGATAGCTGCCGAAAGACAAGACCTCCTGGTCCTGAAGCAGAGGGCTGCTCTGCTCTGCCAGAATATCTGAAAGAGGAGGAGACGGTTGCCGGTTGTCAGTTTACACATGCCGTCGAACTACAAAGCTCAAGTTAACAGCATGTAGGATGGGCACACAGTGTTCATGTACCCTATACCAAAGCAGTAATTGGCAAAACTACAACAAATAGTAGTACTGTTACCTGACCGTTTAGCAGCACAAGCACCACAGTAGAGTTTTAAAAACCTTTTTTTTCTTTTTTTGCAAAATGAGTCATAAAAAGATACAAATACTAACCACACATAATTCCCTAACCTTTTATGATTGTACTGAGTCGAATATATTTGTACAAATTTTCATGCATGTAAAACTGGCTTGGAGTCAGGGTGGGGCGGGGTGGGTGCTATAGGGTTTATAAGGGGGTTATAAAATCTGTATTGAAACATTACATGTTTACCCTGTTACTGTATATCCCTGTTTAAAATCAATAAAAATATTGTTGAGAAACAAATTTTCTATCATGAGAGCATACAATCAGAATTAATTAACCACATTTTATTTATTTATTAAAGATTAATTTACTCTGCATTCACACATACGACTACGTAAATCGAATTTGTGTAAAATAAAAAAAGTGTAAATCCGTTTAACACAAACACATTTGTTGTCACTTTATGTTTTTAGCTGCTCTGCACACACATTTATTTAAACCATAATTACTTAGACACAAAACTATCAACATGTCCTCTGAATTATAAAGATAGCACAAAAGCATAATGTACACTGCTTACCCATTACACTGAAATTACACTTTTATTACGTTTGAAATGTTCCATTCACTCTTTCTGACTCCATACAAGATATTATGTACCAACCTGAAGTCCTTTCCTGCCCCATGAACATTTCAGCAGAACCCAGTGTGGGCACCAATCATCTGCCTCTGGGCCAAAACATGACCAACAGAGAACATTTTCAATTCATCAAAGTAACTCCTTCTTTTTCACTGCTGGAAAAGAGCTCTCCTTTCATAAAACCCAGCCACTTCAGGATGACTTAAATCTTGGCTCGATAGTGCCAAGGGGAACAAAGGTTGACATGGTTGTTTATTAACCTGATGGTCTCATTTCTACAGAATATCTATTACATGTAGCTGGATCGTAAAAAGCAAAGACACTTTTACACATGATTTTTTTAGACACACTGCATACTGATATATTGGGAAGAGTAACAAAGAAAAAAAATATATCTTTTCACAATTTAGTATCTCGTGTCTTGGCTTTAAGGTGGCACGGTGGTGTAGTGGTTAGCACTGTCACCATGCACCTCCAGGGTCCGGGTTCGATTCCCATGGAGTTTGCATGTTCTGATGCTTGGTGGGTTTCCTCCGGGTACTCCGGTTTCCTCCCACAATCCAAAGACATGTAGGTTAGGTTAATTGGTGTTCCCAAATTGCCTGTAGTTTGTGTGTGTGTGCCCTGCGATGGATTGGACCCAGTACCTTGCCTCGTGCCCTAAGCCTTCTGGGATAGGCTCCAGGCCCCCCACGACCCTGAATACAGGATAAAGCGGTATAAAAGATGACTGACTGAGTGAGTGTCTTGGATTTTGCACAACAGTTTTATTAATGAAATGATGAAAGTTTATGATTTTCATCATTATTTTTTATTTTTAGAGCATGTTGGAGAGAGATTGGATGTACTTACCGAAGAAATGGGATCCATCTGGCAGGGAGAAGCCATCACTTGGTGGCAACTGCAGAGGTCCCACAACATTGACATCATGGCCTACCCACTCATTCATCCAGACGCCTGTGTGTGGCACTAAGGCCAAAATTTGTCTGATTTAAAACAACAATGATGGGATTAACCCTAAAGTGAAACTTTTTTTTATTAAGATCAGTGCACAATAGTATAAGTACATTCACATCCATACATTTTGGAAGTTTTTTTTTGACATTTGACTTCTATATACCACCACAAAGAATTAAAAATGAAACACTTAGGATGAATACAAAGTCAAAACTTTCAGCTTGAATTCAAGTGGTTTGACAAACGGTGACAATAACCATTCAGTGCTATTTTTATACACACACAGACACACACACTCACACCCTGTTTTTGGGCACTTCTGCTCTTTCTAATAAAAGGCATAGGCATAGGCATAGGTGTGAACTTTCACAGAAAATGTTATATGATATGATGTGATGTGATGTGATGTGATGTGATACGATACAATAGTGGTTAGCACTGTTGCCTTGCACCTCCAGAGTTCGGGTTCAATTCCTGGCTCGGGTCTGTGTGCATGCATGATCTCCCTGTGCTTTGTGGGTTTCCTCCAGGTATTCCAGTTTCCTCCCACAGTCTAAAGACATGCAGAGTAGGCTAGTTGGCATTCCCAAATTGCCCGTAGTGTGTGAATGTTTATGAAAGTGTG
Source organism: Clarias platycephalus (assembly GCA_030068275.1). Lineage (NCBI taxonomy): Eukaryota > Metazoa > Chordata > Actinopteri > Siluriformes > Clariidae > Clarias > Clarias platycephalus. Next base: position 13,080,496 of record JAQQZT010000038.1, on the reverse strand, counting down.
TGTGTGTGTGTGTGCCCTGTGATGGATTGGCACCCAGTCCAGGGTGTACCCCGCCTTGTGCCCTAAGTCTCCAGTCTCCTGGGATAGGCCCTTCATCCTCATATTCACCTATGCCTGATAAAGTGGTGTAGACGCTGAGTGAGTGAGGAAATTATTTAGGTTTCCAGGGTTTAGTAAGCTGGAGTCTATCACACGAGACTCAAAGTGGGTTACACCCTGGATGGGGGGCCAATCCAATCGAACCCTTGAGGTAAAAAGCCATAGTGCTAACATTTATATTATATTATATTATATTATATTATATTATATTATATTATATTATATTATATTATATTATATTATATTAT
>JAQQZT010000038.1:13050494-13063683 GCA_030068275.1 Clarias platycephalus | reverse complement strand
TTATGTTCTATTCTGAATAAAATATTGACATTTGCCATCTCCACATCATTGCATTCAGTTTTTATTCACAATTTGTTGAGTGTCCCAACTTTTTTGGAATCCGGTATGTAGTAATCTCTGAGTGTTTCCTGACTACCATCTCTGATGCGCCTCTCTCCTGTTCATTGTCACTGGACATTTAAGACTTACAGATCTAAAAAAGATGAAGATTCCTTTAAGCGATCCAGCACGTTGATAAAGGTGAAATACTGGTGTAGGTATAGGTGGGATCCTGCCATGCAAACAACAGCATTTCTTCCAATCCCCACCTGCTTGTCTTGAAATGTGTTTTGACTTCTGTAGACTTCAAAATTAAGCACCAAACCACTGGGACTGGCAAACACCCCCACTTGTGTGACATCAATAGAAAGCCCAATATGTACTCTTCACAGTACATTAGGAAACAAACACACTGCATGCATGGTGTTTGAAATAAAGACCACAATATCATGTCCCCCACAGAGGACAAAAATGAATGACTGGGTCTCAGGAGGATATATGGTTAACAAACAACGGGTTTATCAATGCTGGTTTGGTAGGTAATCAGACCAAGTAGTAATTTTCACCAGGGGCTCAAAACAGCTGTCACTGCGTAGTCAGTTACACAATTTGGCAAATATTTTACTGGGATCATCTCACGCACTGTAACAAAGGATAGTGTTTATAATCATGGTTCAATCTCATATGTCTTGGATAGTGTGTGAGGACAAATGCGCAATCTTCATTCCACCGAGCTTTTAAAAGTCACAACAATTTTCTGACATCATAATGTTGGGCACAAGGGGGCAGCTGCATTAAATTAACACCATAAAGTGTTTATACAGTTCCAGTTCGACTCGTATGAACTCTGAAAGCATTAAACCAACCATGGGAATTTAACTGTGTATTAATTAAAGAACGTTGTACATTGTTTAAGCATACCATTACATTTAACTTTATTGAAACAGAATCTGTAAAAACAAGTTCATTCCTGGTATTACTTAGCCTCATGAGACCTGAATGTTCTCGTACTGTATGAGAACATGAGGTTTTTTACCAACTACACTGTCTATATATTCTTGTATAATCCTTATATTAGGACCGTTAGGTCAAATTATTTTGCCAAACTTCTTTTTTGTGTGTATACATTCAGTTAAGTTTTCAGGTGCTAATACAGAGAAACAGGAAGGAGAAAATGCAACATGCAACATTATAGAGTCTGGGTCTCAGGAGGTTAATTTATAACAGGTATAAAATGTGATTTCCTCATCAGCTCTATTGTCTATCTTAAAAAAATAAGAAAAACAAACATATGCAACTTTTTGAGTTACCAAAAAAATAAAACTCACAAACTTTTTGCATAAGTTGGAATTTTAAGAAACTTCAGAAAGTGAAAAAAACTGAGATTGAAGGAAAAGATAAATTATGTTATTGATAGCCTGATTTTCACTGCTTTCATAAAAAAAAATGTAAACAGTGATTTCAATACCTATTGAACATACTGTATATACTAAGTTATAGAAGACTTCACAAACAAAAAAATCACATGATATTGATCATAACATAAGACATATTCCTCACTTTCTTAAACTGTACATGTACTTACAACATATCTTTAAGAAAGGCAGCTAGTCAAGTTAGAAATGCAAATCCAAGCCAAATTGTAGTCTAATAGACCTCTCATTAAACTTCTTGTAATGTGAATTTAATATTAAAACGTGTTACTAAATACAGACAAGACAATGAGAAAAGGCTGAAGGAGATGTATACGAGTCTGATAGAGGGTTAGTGAGCAAGAAGAACAAGAGTGACAGAGGTGTATGCATCCTGTCATACTTTAACATTATAAAAAAAATTTAAGGAGAGAGTAATATTGTATTTTTAGTTTATTTCCATTGTACAAACACTTACAGAAAATACAAAGGGACAAATGGTCCTGATTACTGGTTATTTACATTATCTTACTTGTGTAACATTGTGACAGCATGTTAAATAAAATGCAATACTGAGTCCATTAGCACATGTGCATACCTTAAAGATTTGGGGAAATGTTTTGTGTCTTTAGAAATTATATGAATTTGTTCTGCTAATCTTATTTTAATGCAAAGTAAACATTTTACCACATGTTCCTATTTTAAATTAATGTCAGTTAAATAATGGAAAAATAAGGAGGAAAAAGAAAGAAGAAAAACATTTGCTCCAGTCAGCTAAAGACAAGTGACTGGGGAAGAGGTTCACTTTCCAACTGTACAATAAGCATACAGCTGAAGTTACACCGGAAATTGTTGAATGTGTTAGAATAGCCCAGTGAAAGTCAAGACCTCATCCTGACTAAGAATCTGTGACTAAAACTGAAAATTTACCCTGGATTTTCATGTTATCTAAAAAAAACATTTTTCCGAACTTGGCAAGAAGAGACAAATAAACAAAATCAGAATCGACATGTGCACAGCTGATAAAGACCAGGAGACATGCAACTGTATTTGCTGTCAAAGGTGGTTCTACCCAAGGTATAGTGAATATTGCATATATATTGAATAGTGAGTATGCATCCAACAACTTTTTTCTCTTTTGTTTAATTTATTTTTGTCTGAGTAATTAAAACACTTTGCATCTTATATATTAAACAATGTGTAATCCAAATGGTATACCAATCAAGCAAGCAGCAGAGAGAACATGTGAAAGCCTAAACAGAGAGTATTGTGAAGAATGAAGGACTGAAGAAGGTTTTAGTTTAAGCTTAAGACCGAATCTACCTGCTGCGCCAGTGGACCATATTGTATTAAGTCCGGCTTTGTTCCTTTTGTGCCCGTTGGTGGCATGATTGTTCATTGACATTGCCCGACTTTTATAAACTCTGCTCCATGCGTCCTAGATTACCTGGACTGAGTATATATCCAGTTCAGATGATTTAGGACAAATTTAACAGTAACATAGATTTTGAGAGTCAAAATATTGTAAATTGTACGAGAAGTATTTTCCTTATAATACAATATAAAGCAATATGATACAAAGCTAAACAAATAATGAAAATTAGGTATTTATGAAGAAACAGAAAAAGTGAAACAAGCCAACATACATTGGGGTCCACAACTCTGACACCAGAGTGAAAACTTGGGATTTTTTCAGCTAAAATTGTAAATACACAGGTTTTAGAACTTTAAAATGGTTCACTTAAAGAATGTAAATGTTCAATATACTTTAACAACATCAAATTTAATATTTATGATTCCGTGCTAGTCCTAGGTCCCTAAACACAAGCAGATTTGTTATATTAACCATGATAAGACATTAGTACACATTAATAGCTAACATTTTAATTCTTATCCCTTACTTGAATAGATCTGATTTGATTTACTGTCAATGTCAAATTGTTGTCATTTTTATTATTTTTGTATTAAATTAGAAAAGAATAAAAAATAGAAGCATTTCACTAGTGGTCTCAGATCTTTGCAACCCACTGTAGTTACTACAACATAAACAGTAATTATTATAATTGTTGTTATTATTGTTTTATTATTATGGTTATTAATAAAAACAAAAACAAAGCCACGACAGGCAACAGAAGTAACAGACCGACGCGGTAAACTTCGCTGTGCCGCTAACCCGGTTCCCGCAACAGCACGCATTGCCAGTGAATCGGTGACCGCATTTTTCTCCGCTTGCGTAACCTATCGCGTGACTTGCTGGTTTAAAAACGTGAAGGAATGGAGCGCGAGCGGAGCGGGGCGGGGCTTTGGCGGGGGTGGGCGGAGCCACGAGCGGCTGCTTCCGCGTGCCCCCACCACCACCCCCCGTCACCCTCTCCCCTCCCCCTCCGTGTTTCCAACCACTGCGTCCTGATTACATCGCGGACCGGGCGCGCGCGTTTTCATGCATGACGTTTCCTCTTCCGACTAATTTAGGTGACAGAAGGAGAAGCAAAAAAAAAAAAACAACAACAACAAGGCAAGTCGTACAAAGGTTGGTTTGCCCTCCCGCCCCCATCTCTCACCCCCCTCCACCCTATCCAGCGTTTATTACCGCCTACTCCTCCACATGCATCCGAGCGCTGGGCCCCGGCGGACCGGCTCCAGCCATGTCGGCGAGCGAGGCAGCGGCGGCCGGCGGTGACGGAGCCCCCGGGGGAGAGACAGGTAGGTCTGTTTCAAACTCACGTTCTCGACACGGGGTATTAGCGCGCGGCGCTGACAGAGCACGAGCTGCAGCACGGCGGGCGGAGGGAGCGCGAGCTGTCGGTGTTCAGCTCTCATTGGTGCTCGCGCTCAAACTAGGTCAGTAGTTCAGTAGAGCAAACTCTCCGCAGCCGGGGACTGACGCGCTGGGTGCTGCTCCACTCAGTCCTCGGAAATCGCGTTGCGACCAACAGTTTTTGCGCCTCGTGCACGCGCACTGATTCGACCAGAACGTGGAGTTTGTGTGTAGTTTTCCAGCGAGGCCCGGCACCACCGACAGAACGTCAACTTAACACACCAAGTCCATATTTCACCTGATTTATCGATTTTTTTTTTTTTTTTAATGTCTCATGTAGTTTAAAATTTGTTTCGAATTGTTTTTTTTTTTTTCAGCTCAAAAGATCACAATAAATGTACAGTATAATCAATTTAACAGACTATTTTAACAATTAAAAAAATATGTATTTAGTTCAAACTAATTTCTAAAACACGACAAATTACAAGCTGGAAGTTTTTCTTATATGCTTTTTATCGCAATAACTTGAAACAATACAAAATAAAAAAAAAACAATGGACATTAATTACAGTAAAAATTCACATTAATTACAATTAAAGGAAAAACAAAGGACAATAAAGTATTATAACACGAAAGTTCAAAATAAAGGAAAAAGCCACTAGAGGATAGTTTATATATCATTCTTTAAAATAAATGTTTATATAATTTTTTTTCAAAGTAGAGTTCACCTTGTTGTCAGGGTGGATTAGTGTTTAACACTGTTGCCGTGCACCTCCAGGATTGTGGGTTCGATTCCTGCCTCATGTCTGTGTTCATGGAGTTTGCCAATTGTGTCCAGTTGGCGTTCCCAAATTGCCCTTATTCTGTGAATGCATGTGTGAATGTTGACCGGAGTTCCTACCACGGTCGTAACATGGGAATAAATATAATGGTATTTGAAACAAACAAACAAACAAACAAAAAAAAAAACTTTACAATTATTTTTTTCTGTTTACTTTTACTGTTATTTTTTGCACTCATTGAAGCATTTCTTGTCTCTTAATTAGAGCCTAAAAATTAAATAAGATAAGACGAATATATCTGTAATTAGGCTTCACACAATGTGATTGTATTGGCACACATTGCGAATTTACAGTAACTGCAATCTTTAACTATTAAATGAACCATTTAATATTCATTCATATTTAGCTGTTTATACTGTACTGTATATAACAGCTAATAATGGCACAAATCAAATCATTAAAAGGATATTTGCCAATATCTATTTATCACTTCAATGGTATTGACTTTTTTTTAATTAATAATTAATATTTTTAATTAATAATTATTGACATACTATACAAAAATGCATCTATTACGTTTAATAAATTGTAGCCTTTCATGATTAAATAATGGCACAGGTTCATACTACAGTACAATTGTATTTTTATTTGTGCAGCACTATTTTTTATTTAACCTTTAAGTAACTTAGATCATCATGTCATTGTCCTGTATCACTTCTGGAATGGAAGTAATTGTTGATTAGACCACGACTTTTCAGCCCAGTTCATCTGTGTCAAGATGAACAACATAACATCATAGCTCATCTATTAGGAGGAAAAATACACGCTTAAATCACTTAATTAGCTTACTTGGTTGTGTTTGACACATATGATCAGATGGACGGATAGATAGATATTGTTGTGGTACTTATAAAACATTTGCGTGATGTTAATTCGGCTTTTACTTTGAGTAAGAATTTTTTATTTATTTATTTATTTATTTGATTTTTTTAAGATAGCTTGTCGAAGGATTTAAGTAGACATACACAGAATTATTGCTCAGTTTTGTGTTAATTCACTGTAGCAGGTGAAGCTTTGTCTCTTTCATTTCACAAGCACTATATGAAAGGGAATGAATGATCATTTGATTGTTGTATTTGGTCAGCAGTGGTATGTGGACACCAGAACAGAAATAACAGATTAGAATACCACTTTTCTTTATTTTTATTTTATTTTATTAATTTATTTTTTTATTTTATTTTTGCATAAATGAAAACGTGATGTGATGTGTGAAATGTTGTGGTGTTTTTTGCTGTCAGTGCTCCTGGATCAGAGTGTGCCTAATGCATAAGCAGTGCTTGTGTAATATGTAGGTCAAACTCTGTTGTAGGCCAGCTCTCTGAAGTTTTCTTCACATGGTAAATGAGAAAATTAAAGAATAAACCAAAAGTTTTAAAAGTTAAAATAAATGTAAATAAATTATACACACACACACACACATGCATATACAGACAGTATGGCATGTTTAAGGAGATTTGATTTTGGTTTAGAACTCGATCATCCTCGATGGGTCACCGTTACAACACAGGGCAGCGCATACAAACACACAGTAAAACATGCTTTCACATGTACAGTATGGGAAATTCATCATACTGAATCCACTAACAAGATCTTAAGGTCAAAAGAAACATATGTAGCGTTTCTCTCAGAAACAAACTAGGGAGCTGTGATGCAGCAAATGTACTTCGCTGACACAATCTGGATTTTAATGCTTTGTTGCCTGTTATACATTACTTATTTAAAATAAAATTTAAAAAAATAAAAAAGCAAGATTTAGACCCTGTATTATTGAATAATAAAAACAATGCATTGTTTAATCTTATCTCTAAGTTTGTTTTAAAGCTGTTTTTGTACATTCATTTCTTCCCAGACAGAAAAGGCTTCACTTTACCTGAACAGCAGCACAGTCTGCATCAGGTTTATAAAGCTCTCTACACCACCGCATTTTCAGCAACATGAATGACTGTTTCTAATTTCATTCTATTGTTATTGATATCCCATATAAAACCTGACTTTTCTAGACCTGGAGCACTGTAATTAGTATGCTTTTGTGGTCAAGTGCTTAAATTGAGAGCATTGTGAAAAATCCATGTCTTGTGCCAGCTTGCACAGCTAAAAATCTCTTTATATGAGGTGGCAGCATTCCTGCACGATGGTCTGCCATGCAGCCAGAAAGTATTGCTTAACCCTGCTTGTGTGTTAGTACCAAAGGAAAATTGATGATAAAACAGTAAACCGATAAAAGCGGTGCTAGACCTGTGTGCACAAAGGGTATATGGAATTACACAATCGATTCACAGTTTGGGAGGAGACTACGATTATGAGCCACTCCCTGAACCAAGCACAAAGTATGGACTTAAATCTTTAGAAAAAGACTGAAACCATTGGTTGATACTGCCCACCCCTTGTATGGTACTTGTTCGGTTATCCAAAAGCTTTTTATGACTTTAGTCAGTTCTAGACCTTTACACAGTATAAACGTTTTTCCTTTTTGAGTCTCACTTGTGTACTTTTCAATAACCACAGTATTCTCGAGCTGCATAGTATTCTGGTAGAGTCTATCCCAGGAACACTTTCAGAAAGCAGGAATACACACTTGACTTGAATAATCTGTCAACCTAAAACACAGGAAGGATGTGATAATTGCTCTGAAATTGCTTTGGCTAACACAGCGCATCTTTATATTTGTCATATTTGTCATAGTTTATACATGCTATACAAGTAGCGAAAAATTATTTAAATACAAGTCGATTTTTATTGCATACCTGGACTACAGCAAAGGCATGGAGCTACTTATTTAATCGCCAAACTGGTAGCTCGAGAGTAAATGCAAGAACGAAAAATTTAAGAAGTGAGAATAAAATGCACGATATATTTATGGAACAAACATCTGTAACAAATGCTGTAACATTATTTCCACTTCCTCAGCTCATTATTAAAGTAAGTGATTTTCACCTAAAAAGTGTTTGAAATTATTTCAGAAAACGTGGATGAGAGCTGGCAAATAAGACTTGACAAATCTTTCTGAAAAGGAGGTTAAAGTAGGTTATTTTCAGCAGCATGCTGTTGTTTTAGACTTCTTTCAGCTCTGCTCGAACACATGAAGATGGATACAGGGTTGAAGGACCATTTGGCAAAAGCTGAGTACAATCTGCAGAGAAGCACTATGTACCCGTTATTGCTCAAGGGCATGAAAGCAAAGATCCTCGTTTATAACGGTCGCAGTATTTTAGGCCTCTGCTTCATTTACAGTTATTTCAGGTGTCAACTAATCTCATTTTCTAGCTGATGATTTGGGACTGTAAAAGCAATTATTAGAATGTGTGCATGTGTGTATATAGCATACAAAAGTTTGGAAATGGATATATCAAATGCAGAACACTGAGACTGTAAACAGAATTACAGAATACAAAATCTCTGTATATATTCTTTAGTCTCTGAATATTGGAGCCATGCTTTTAGTGGATTGCACGACTTTATGATGCACAGATAGAAAGCTTGTCATCTTGTTTATTTTAGCTTATAGACTTCACATTGTCTATTGTTAATAGATGTACTTAGCATTACTTAAGGGATTGATTAAAAAATTAAAACAGATATAAAATGTTTCATGTGTTTAATTAGCTTAATCACGCGTTAAAATATGATATGAAAGAAATCTAACTTTTAATTAAAGTAGATTAATTTAAGGAAATTTGAAGCCTTTAACAACAAAACCATGTGTTAGTCATCAGCATCTCTGGATCTGCGACTTCCCCCACGCCAACACCACAGCATAATATTGTTGAATAAATGCCATTAAAAGCGCATTATTAGAATGAAAGTATGTGTCTCAAAAAGTGACCTGGCAGGTCCTGTGCTCTGACCCGCTTGCAAATCTCATAGTGGTCCTGAAATAAGCATTCTGGTTGCTGTGTTTTTGTGGCAAAATACACTAGCTATCTGTCTATCCAGGTTCAGTCCAGATCCAGTTGCTATATACTTCTGAATTATTGCCGTAAAAAAGTACTTATAGATATGATTTAAAGCTGCTGTCTGAATTTAACACCCTTCAGTAAATTTATTAGTACTCTTGTTGACCTGTTTTCTGGTCCATGCAGATAAAGGCTTGAGGAAATCTGCCCTTTGTTTCACCTCATATTTACATTTTGCCTGGAGAAAACTCCTCAGAGTTTCTGAACACACACGTGAAGAGGACTGATATCATTCAAGAATTTTTGATGGCGATACCTAGATACCAGTTCCTGGACAATTTTTTTCCCCGATCTATTTTAACGAAAAGAAAAAAAAATGCATTACTGTACATGTATTTAGGGTTTGGTTTAAATTGTTTTATGACATTAAAGAATCTAAATCTGCTTATCACACTGTGTTTACTTTCTCTTTTTTGTCTTCAAATTGTCGTTTTTCCTAATTTACATTATTTTAAAAATAGTTTATAACTAGTGTTATGCAATTTATTCTTCATGAGAGCTAACCTGAAGTTTAGTTCACAAACATTAATTTAATGCGATGTTCCTAGTTCACAATCTTTCTTTTATTTTAATTTCATCAGAGAATTTTGTTCCTTTGCACGATTCACTGACTGGCACACTGACCTTGAACAATTCTCTGACTTGTTTGAGAGATGGGCGAGTTCTTTCTTCGGCTCAGAGAATATTAGCGATATTAGAAATCGAATGAATGAAGCCTGTGTTGCTCGATTCCACTACCCCGGCTGTTAATGATGCTTTCACTTTCTTTAGTTGCAGACTGATCCATTCAGTTCACCATTCAGTGAAAAATGTCCGACTTCAACAAACGGCACTCTTTTTCCTGCGTTCATGCACAATAGTGTCTGCTAATACCAATAAATATAGAAGGATAAAAGCCGGAATTGAATAGGGAGCCTTCATATTACAGACGGCTTCTGTACCACCTGAAACTCTAACTGAATACAGTTCAGCTTTTGATTTATTATTTATATAATATATTATAATATATAGAATATGTTGTAAGATCATTGACTCGGGCAGCACAACAGACATGAGGCAAGGTCTTATGGGAAAAGGGTAAAAAGGGGAAAGGGGAAGGGAACTACAGTAAGAAGGGAGGAAGGAAAGAAAGGGAGGAACACAGTGAGGGTTAAACATCCAGGCAGTCGGCTGGTGAGTTTTGCCAGCAGTCAAGTGGCATAGAGTGTCAGTGTGGGCAGCGGCTCCTGTCGGCCTTTCGGCACTGAAGGGAATCTCCATGACGTTCATCGACTGGGCGGTTTTCCTGCCTGGGAACAGGGACCCTAGCGGCAATGACAACTGCGTTTACCTTTTCTCTGGCTGGATGACACTTGGCATAAGTGAAACGTGCTGCAAGGTTGCTGCATGATGGTGAATGGAAGGATGTTGAGTGGTGGATTTGATACTGTACCTGCATGTGAATTTTCTCATGTGTGTGGAGGTGCTGTGATCTACTTCAAGAGAAATCCAACACACAATACACACTTTTATTGGGACATTTTTTTAATTCAACTTGATAATTTTATAAATAATATTCCATAGTAGTTGCATGACTTCAGCTTAATAAAACATACATGCCATAAATTCAAAGGAATCGTGGCTGAATGTAGTTAGTGGAACAGTTATGAAAACAGTCCCACTTTTTTCTGTGCTATCCCAGATTTTTTGAGTAATCCCATCTTTTTTTTTGTTCGCACCTTTTCAGATTTGTTGTGTATGAAATTGTACAATGTATGATGTATAATTCATGGAGCAAAAACGTTTTCTCTTTTCTTCTCATCCTTTAATGTGATGGTTGCTGGTTTTCTTGCTTTTTATTTCTCTACTTACACTGGTCTTAGGGAAAAAATGCATTTAGACTGGCCACTGATGTGCCAAAAAAAAAAAAGAAAGTAGTTGCAAGTTTTAATATTTTATTGGCCTACCTTTTGCTTTGATTACGGCTATGACATCATTTTGATTAAGCTTATGCTCTCAATTTGGTTAAGGTGTGGACTCACCCTTAGTGGTGAGTTAATCCATGTTTGAAAGTAATGTCACAATTTAAAAATTAATTGAATTCCAGCATCATCTTGGAATATGCCTGTACCACCAGGGAGGGAGGGAAAATTGATTGAAAAACCTGGTCATGCGGTATATTAAAAAAATCAGCTGAACTCCTTTTTATTGGGCACATAACATTTCTGAACCTTGACCTGACTAACAGAAGCAACCCCAGATCATAACATTGCTCACACAGGCTTGTCAGGCACTAGGCATGATGCGTGCATCACTTAATCTGTCTCTGTTCTTACCCTGATGCGCCCATCACTCTGCAACAAATTATATCAGGACACATCAGGCCATATGACCTTGTTCTGGTGCTCAGCAGTCCATTCTCTGTGGTCCCTAGAAAATTGAAGATTTTTCTCCCTGATTTGGCTCACTGATCAGTGATTTTCTTTTTATTTAGTTATTTATTCATTTAAAAATTGCTATCCATTTATCTTTTTTTGTGTTTTTGGCAGAACACTAATTATGATCCATAATTAATTGTTAAATATAATTAAATTAATTAAATCATAAATGAAATTAATTACTTGATAATTATAATTAATAGACTGCTACACATCACTTTTTGTGGGAAAAGAAATGTCAATCAATGTCTTCAGTGGATGTTTAGAGAATGTTGAAGCCAAGAAAAATTATTTACTGTTTATCACTGCCACGTTTCCCCAACAGTCATTGACTTCCATGATAATGTGCCATTAACTACCCATTGGTGATACATTTCTAATGATCACGATGCAGATGATGCAACTATCATGATCAGCATTCATTGTAATTTAGTTAAGCTTTTTTTTTCTTTTTCTTTTTTTTTTACCAGTTTGCTGTCTATTACAGAAACACAAAGCATGAGTTTGATATAGATTTTTAAATTTACATTCAACAAACCTATAGCTACTAGATTGCATATTTACATGGCCACAAATACAACTGCAGCCTGATATCAAGTGACAAAACATTGGTAGCATTTTGCCAAACTATACAAAATTCACAAAAAGTATGCTACATTTCGCAATTTATGCTTTTTAATATAATTGTGACTCAAAAAAATGGCTAATTTAATATTCCTTATTAGGTTTTAATACTTCCAGTGTCTTTCTAAGCTGTGAAAAATCATTGTACAATGTGTGTACAATTTGGAATGTAGTAAAGCATGTTAAATTGGCTATGGGTTAATGTCCTTGCTTAAATGTTTATGATAGTAGCCTGATTTTTTTTTTTTTTTAATTTGTAGAATCACCTTCCTTTTATGTGAAATACTTTGTGGTCGTGTGCATCTGCAATAAAATGCAGTTCCTCTATGGAGGCTAATTTACTGAAGCGACTGAGAAGGTAGATCATTGCAAAATGTGGCCACATCACCACCTTCTAAAGCCTATTAATCTTTACTCTGGAGCCCAGGATTAAAAAATCAGCCTGCTGATCTGGTAATAGCTATTTAGGTCACTAGGCCTGTGGGACACTTTTAAATAGAGGAGCAAGGGACGAGAGCTGGGTCTGCTCTGACCTGTTCCATTGAACTCGCACATGTACTTATAGCACTCTGCAGTAGTAGTTCAGGGGCAAATCAACATGCTTATAGGCTTAATGACAAAAAAGAAAAGTCAAGCCCAGCCACACACAGAGCACGAAAACGCCTTTATTTATGAATAGGGTTGTTGGGATTTATAAAAGAAAAGGGAAAGCACATATTGTGAGTGGTGTATTACATGATTGTATCTATACTGTCAACACTGACCTCTTGAAGAGACATAAACTGCTGTCTTTTTCATTCAACTTTGTTGTCTGCGAAATCTCTACAACAATGAACCTGAGTCAAAGAAGAGCACACACACAGTCATTGAAATATTCGGTCACGGTTGGACTGTGAAAAGAAAATGTGAAAAGGGCTCACAGTTGTCAAACAAGATATCATCTGTCCTCAACTTATGCAAGGCACTAGAGGTAACCTGCTTGTGTACAGTGGTACAAAAAAAGTATTTAGTCAGTCACCAATTGTGCAAGTTCTCCCACTTAAAAGATGAGAGAGGCCTGTAGTTTTCATCATACTGTAGGTATACCTCCAACTATGAGAGACAAAATAAGAAAAAAAAAAAAAATCCAGAAAATCACATAAAA